>JAODKF010000116.1:28950334-28984262 GCA_026779585.1 Mormyrus proboscirostris | reverse complement strand
TTGCTTCCGGGATAGGCTCCGGACCCCCCCGCGACCCATTAGGATTAAGCGGATTGGAAAATGGATGGATGGATGGAGGTTATGCAGGCATTGTTCTTTGGACTTTGTTGTTTGGTTGATATGATCCATCAACTGTTTTATGCCCCTCACGGCAGATGCCCCAAATTTCTCATTAAAACACAAGATATTTTCTTCACTGTGTTTGTGTTCCCTGTTGGGACGGTGAGTTTTCTTCAATACCTTTTATGTTTTCTGCATGCTTGAATGCTTGATGTCATAATTTTGTACAGACTACTGATTAATATGGCTTTATTTTTGCTGTTTCCTCAGTTTGTGTGTATCTCTTTTTGGCTCCTATATACCATTGACCGGGAATTGGTTTATCCTAAACATATAGACAGCATTATTCCTCTTTGGCTCAATCATGCAATGGTAAGTTTTGCGATACAATAACAGCACTGTCCTCCGTAGCATTTAGCCTGTGCCATGATATCGCTATAACAAGAAGGGTTAAGCTTTCAACAAATTTGTTTGCATTTAGTGTGTCTTGCACTATGTGTCTGTATTTCTGCATTTTATGTATCTCACTGCTGCAAAATTTCTCCCTAAGATCAATAAAACATATTATCTCATCCCACAATACGTACTACATGTAATATGCATGCTATGCCTAATTTTGGTTTTAGTTGAGATGAATAACCTGGGTGCTTTTTGTGTCCATAGCATACAGTCATCATGCTCCTCCTTTTGATAGAGCTGTACCTTCAACCTCATCAATATCCCAGAAGAATGAAAGGTCTACTAGGCCTGGCAGTGTTTTCTGCTCTCTACCTGGCCTGGTAAATTCTCCTCTATTAAAGGCATCGGTGTTCTCGCATCATTTGTGCTACAAACAAGCTGATTACAATGGAACCTCATAGAAAGTTGTTACGTTTACCTTAAACTTCTCTCAGATTTGTACAAAATGCTTCATATCTGTGTATCTCTTTGTATCAGAATATGTATTCATCATTCAGTTGTGTAATGGTAGCACAGAACCCTCTTCTTTGAAAACTCTGGCAGGATCCTATGGGTGCATCAGGCGTCGGGGATTTGGGTTTATCCCATTCTGGCCCACCTAAGCCCGGTGAAGATGGCTCTCTTCTTTGCGGCCTCTGCCCTCTTGATGACTCCCCTCTACCTGCTGGGGGAGAAACTCAGCCACAGATACTGGGGTAATGTGGGTGAGTGACTGGCCTTACCTGATAACCAACAACAACAACAACAATTATGATTTTTATTGATATTATAACAACGATAATGCTACTAATTTCTTTATTTGTTTATTTATTATTATGGAATTCTTCAACCAGGCTAAACATTGTAGCAGCTGATATGCTAGAAGGGTTAAGGCTGATAACTTTTCTCCTAAATCAGTATAATTATAATTAAGCAAAAGTTTCAGGTCCAGTTCTGTGTCTTCAGTATTGACATACTCTTCATATACAGACTTGTTTGTGTTTCTGAAAGGGTCACAGAAGAAGAAGTAAGAGACCATGTGCCCTAGGAGGTGGTGTTTCCTCGGTACCGCGGAGGGCTTTGCTCTTGTGCAGGATGTCTACACCAAGCAAGTAACTGTATCTCTATGACAAGACTTTAATAGAGAGACTCGATCACTGTGAGAAGATCATCAGACTGGGACACCATGCCGTCAGGTCTAATTAAGATTGGCAGCTTCCCTAAGCACAGTGTGCAGTGATCTTTCATGTTGTTAATTTGCAGTCTTTGCATTCTAATTTTCACACGTGATTATCAAAACTTAGCAACATTTTTGAAATGCGTAATATGAGCCTCCATTGTAAAATAGTTTTAATTAAAGAAAATATTCAAAAAAAAAAAAAAAAATACCTAAATAGCCTGTTTCTATGCTATAGCCAGTGGACAGATACCATTTTTGCAAATTGTTTTGCAAAATGCCTTTTAAAGATGTTTGGGCTTATGGTGTGATGTTGTACTATAATATGTATAATAATGACATTTTGGAACAAAGTTTGCATACACTGATTTAGAAAAAAACTACTGCATCTTATTTATTAAGCTGCGTTACGTACAGTACATCTTAAGTGCAATGACTTCCTGTCCATCACTAGATTGAAATATGAATTACAAAATATAAGCTTATGATTTCATTCAAATTCAAACCCTTTCACCAATATCCACAAAGCTCCATACTGGAGTTTCACTTTGCCTAGATTGGTATCGTTTGTTCACTTTATGGTTTTGTTTTAATTTTCATGATTTCCGTTCTGAGGCTGTTTGTATTGTCATGCGTAATAAAAGAATTTTACAGATGCTTCCTGAGACCTTTGCTGCCTCTACCAGCAGAAACATCATAGACATCATTGATTACCGCTTCTGCTTTGGCGCCATAATGCGAGATGTATTATTTTTCTTATTGGTTATTCAAATTGCAATTAATATGTATGTGAAATACGACGTTTCTCTGAAATAAGAAAAAACTCCTTTTAGAAAAAAGGAACTACAGGGACAGGTTTTGTGATTTACATCAGGCAGTTAACACTTCCTGTCCCAGTGGAAATGTAGTTTGGATAGTTGTGCAGTGAAATGAAACATCTGTTTAAATATATTTGCATATCTCTTCAAAACAAGGGTCTTAAGTGTGCCAAAATAGAATGTTATAACGGAATGTCACAGTTGAGAGGAGTTTTTAACATTAAAATGAATATTAAAAATGAACAATAATTATGATGGATATATTATTCTCATTGTCATATTATTATTATTATTTTGTGTAGGGGAGGTGAATAACGTACACGTCAAGAAACATTATCCTCCGAGGTGCAATTGCTTTTGAGGATTTTAAAGTTTCATGACCTATGAATCCCAATTAACTTGCTTGAATGTAACAGGATACATAATACATGTTAAACGGTCTCGTATTAATGAAAACTACTAATATGATTTGACGGGGATACAGTGCTACAAGCTGACGTAACAACATTACAATGAAGGGATACATTTTTTTCTTAGTTTACCAATGTTTGAATACTGTAGTGTCACCAGGGGGCACGCACACAACAATGCACTTCAGGAAATACAATTAGTTCAACATTTTGTCAAGACTGCGTTCAAGACTTGGAAGACTTACGGAGGGAAAGAAAAAAAAAACATTTTCTTGTTACTGAATGTCGGTGTAATTTTAATGGTTCGATACCAAGTGCGGTTCTTAGGATTTTCTGATTGCAAACTGGTTCCAGGAGGAATTGTGCTGCCTCTTTCTCCGGCGTTGTTGTGAATTGATCCAACATGGCGACCGTGCCCGTTTATTGCATCTGTAGATTACCGTACGACGTGACCCGGTTTATGATTGAATGTGACGCCTGCAAGGACTGGTTCCACGGCAGGTAAAAGCATGATTACATGTTTCGTTTTGTTTGCAGTCCGTGTTTTTTTTTTTAAGTTTTGACCTTTACCAGTCGCTTTGCTTTGCATCTGAAATACCAAAAGCGAGGCCGCTTGAAAAAAGGCGGAGTTTGGATTATGTTTAGATTAACCGATTTATTTTATACATATTATGAGTAGCTGCAAATGTTTAATCGGAGACGTATTGCTCAAATAGGATCATTGCTCGTGTTTCATTGTTAACGATATCTTTCACTGTTAACCTTTTTATTGTCGCGCCGTTACACACTGAAGTGATGGGAAACCTCAGTACCTTTTTGTGCAAGCCACCCGGGAAACATGGATATTTTTCCATTTTCAAAATCCATAAATTGTGACATAGATATCACAGTGATCAGACGATTATTTTATAGATCGATAAATTCTGTAAAACTGCCTTACATAGCCTACTTGTATCGCGCTTGAAACAGAAAGCAAATCTACTAGCATTAAGAAAACAATATTGCAAGGGATTTCGCAAGATTCGTGTAGTTAATGGATGTTTGTACATGCCATTACATTTCTTTGTATTATTCAGGGGACTGCTGGTGAAGTCGTGTTGTTTTCGTAGGGAAAGCCGCTGAATTGAAGTTGTTCTTGCACCGGTGGAACTTTGCGTTTGATTAATAGTCTATATAACATACGACGTCATATATAAGTGATATAGTATCATAATTCGCAATAAATATGAAAAGGCTAGTACTTTTAATGCAAACAAACGATTTTATCCGAAAGATCCACCGTTTTCCTGGTTTAATTTACTTATCAGATTTACGCGCGTAATATCACGAATAGGGATTCACTGTACAGAATCAGACGTTTGGGGGTGACTGCATTTTCTCCATTTCTGATTGTTCAGTACCTAATTTTAATGAAATGTCAGCAGTTATTGGCGAAACAGCGGAATTGTCTGTGTTTTTTCGGGAATACTGAAGTGATGTTTGCATATTGCATATATCTGCTTTGTGTTTCTGAGGACATTATCATACATTATGGAAATACGATATAGGCATTGTTCCGGAATCGTAAAGCTTTTGTACATTTTGGTCGTCCTAATGCAGTAAAAGTTACAGTGACTTGGTTTTACGTGTAAGTTTTTTCTGTATATCATTTTTTATAACCTCGGAATGGGTCTTGTATCATGTATACAGCCAGTCCAGTAAATAAGTCGCTGTTGTTCGGGTTTGTAGCGTTGTGGTGGGCAGTTATTCTATACAGCATACTTTCAGTGTTTTGCTGATTTTCGCATGTAAGCGTAATGTTTTTGTCTGTCTGTGCTGAGATGGTGTCATTTAACATGAATATCAGGTGGACATGTTATACGTAATATAAACACTAGAGTAAATGCACACGTAATTTCAGTTGAAACAATTGAACTGACAAAACAAAGCACTGTAATGTACTGTACTGTAAAACGCCAACCTCTATAATAGCATATTTCTAAATGGCAAATACAGGGGGATTCAAATATAAAAAGCACAAGTCAGATCTCAGTGTGGAGTTAATTATCAGTGAGGTTGGGGGCATATGATCTTATTTAGAACTAACCCTTCCAAATTGAAGCTGAATTAAATATTGCAGCATGAATAGATTTAATTCAAATTCTGTGCTATTCTTAAAATATCTCCTTACACGATCCAACTACAAATTGATCCATGGCATCTACCTGTGGTGATTCCAGCAGCAGTCGAGCGCATGTCCCCGATTGTGATTTCAGCCCGTTTAACGGTTCGTCTGTGCAGGTGTCAGGGTCTGTTAGCCCCGTTTCTGGAGCAGTTGATAGCTTGGCTCCATCTGTCTATAGACATACTGTGTTCTCTGCGGACTTGGATGATGAGAAAAGAGTTTGACAGATCTCAAACACTTACTTTCCATGGAAGACATTCTCATCCTTGTGCAAACCATATATATACCAGCACAAGCTCGATGCTGCTGTGTAATTCTTTCAGACCATTTGTTTCATTGATTCATTTAAATTAGGAGGGGCATACGATTCAAATGTCAGTACAAGAATGGGTTTAATTTATTACGATGCTGTGATATGAGGAATTTTCAGCATGTGCTGACCAGGTGGGTTATGGGTATTTCCATATCTGTGCTTGCGCAGATCAGCTTATCAATGAGGATTTGCTGGAGAGCATAGAATGTGGTGGTATGATCATGGGGTGTCAGTAATGAACCAGAAACTGTGTCTGGGATCTCCTAGGAGACAATAAAGGGTGTCATATGCCCTGCAAACCTAACCAGTGCTACGCCTGGACTTCACGCAAGATAAAGGAAAAGTTGTCTGAAAAGTCCCTCAAACACTTTGCGCACTTTTGGCTGCACTTTAGGTGCAATTCACGTCCACTTTAGGTTATTTTTAAGAAATAAGCGGATTAAAAGTGAGTGAGATTAGTATGATTGTTCCGTGATTTTCAGTGAAGTTCAGAGCATCATAACTCCTTCACCCATTTGAATAGCAGTACTTTTTTTTTTTTTAAAGTCTCTACTTTCTTCCCAGTTAAGTTAAAAATTGTACCATCACCCACATGCCTTTTTGGAAGTTAAAAACTAGCTGTTTAAAAAATGTACATTTTGGGGTGCTTATCTTATGCAGCAGACCGAATAACAGGTCATTATTTTATGTACAAGTAGTAAGCATCCGTATGTATCATAAAAAAATTGTGACTTGTTACTGCAGATCCATCGCTGTTTTTTTTAAATGACCAAAGTTTTTGCAATGAACTTTGACCTTGAAAAAAGAAACTCACGATACAGTTAAAAGTTAAAACAAGTTACAGTGCATAAGAAAAAAAAACATCTGATCTCTGGAATGTATGTGTAATTCACATGCCAGATGTAATAAAAATCCCTATGTATGCCAAATGTAATGCAAAGCCCTATGTTGAATTAACATAGAATAACCCACATATACTGTACTAAAGCGTGAAACTGCTTTGTGAAACACTGACAAGTCATGGTCAACTAATTCCAAACTCACAGGTTCTAGGCAGAGAAAAGAAATTTCCAGGAGTCTCTCCTACACTATGTCACAGTCATTTATGAGTCATTTATAGTGTTATTAACCAAGATATAATGACAAAAAAGAAACTAATGGGACTGGCTGCTTCAACATTGCATGCTTGGAGGTTCATATTGTGATATTCTAATGCAGGGGTGTCAAACTCCAGTCCTGGGGGGCCACAGCCCTGTGTATCTTAGTTCTTTCCCCCTTCCATCACAAATGATTCCGCTCAGGAGGTGTGTGGTAATTAGCACAAGGAGTTGAATCAGGTGCGGTAAATGAGGGTAAACCAAAAACTGTACAGGGCTTCGCCCCCCCCCAGGACTGGAGTTTGACACCCCTGTTCTAACGAAAATTAGCGTGAGTGCAAGAAATGTCATGAGCCAGCTCCCAGTGACCCACTTTGGGGTAACGCTACAGCACTAGAGACTCTATCCATTAAGGCATTACGGTTATGGATGTAGGCCATGACTCATATGTGGTGGAAAATGTTGAAGTTGGAGGTTAATCGAGCATGAGTGGGTTTTAATAAGAATATGATGTTCATGACAAGGCATGTCAGTTTTACTAATTACAGAAACACCCATCAAATTAAGAAAGACGAACAATGAGCTGGTGTTTTAATACTTAATAAATCTAAAGCAGAAGCTTTATTAACGATACTGAACAGGCACAGCAAAGGAACTCGTACAGACCTGGCCAAACGTTTCCTAAAAAAAGGAATCAGAATTTTCCGCGAAATAATTTGAAACTGACAAATGTGATTGGCATTCACCATTGCGTACTGCTTTTTCCACAGACACTTTTCAATTTATAACTTAACATATTATTGTAAAGAAATGCAAAATGGCCTGGACAAAATTATTGGGAGTCCTAACAAATTTAAAGAAATGGATTGCAGTGATATCTCAAGTGGTGCCTCACAGGCGTCTTCACTTTTATAATCAGTCACTCAGCATATTCGAATGTAGGAAAGTAAACACTCATTACACTGTGCCATTGTCGTCGAGCCGGAAGACTTTCTGAAACACTGACACAAAAAAAGCCTGACTGGTGTTTGTTGAAATTCATGTTGATAAGCCACAGTTCAGAGACTATCCTTTGGACAGATGAAACATAATTGTTTTGTTTCATCTGTCCAATTGGTTTTTGGTAAGTGATAGCAGCTATATGGTTCATTGGGCATCTATGGAAAGAGCTAAAACTCGCAGTTGGGAGAAGTAACTCTTCAAACCTAAGAGGACTAGTGTAGTATGCTAAAGAGGAGTGAGTCAAATTGCTTGTGGAGAAGCGTGTTCTCATACAAAGCTATGCAAAGTACCTGAATGCAGTAATTGCCATTATGCAGTATGCTACAAAATTCTATGTTCGAGGTCACAATAATTTTGTTGATTTTCTTTTTTCTTTTATTGATTTGTTTTAAGTTTTAAAAACTGCAAAGTATATGCTCTGTAGAATAATGAATGTTGGATGTCAGTTACTCTTGTCAGTTTCACCTTATTTAATGGAAAATTTGTTTCTTTTTTACATAGTGAAAGGGCACCAGTACTTTCGACTGTGTCTGTAAATGAAGAAATATATACAGGCCTCTCCTGAAATTACTGGAGCTTTCATTTTAAGGGGGGGGGCATGGTTATAATTTTAAATTTCTGAATGTATAAATTCAGTTTACATATGCAAAGTTATGAGTCATTACCAGAAAAGAAAGTGTACAACGTTGTTCTTCCTGGGTGAGAGGCCGAAATGTATTTAGTTCTTTTGTACAGAAACCCTTGAACAAATTTTAGGACTTGAGGGAACTTTAGTACCCAGAGGAAACCTAATTCGGCATAAGAAGAATATGAAACTGCGCATATGCAGACAGATGAGGGGCCGTATTCCTGAGCCCTTGGAGGTGTGATCTGATAAAACTACCCACTGACCACCTGTGTCAGCTGAGCGATTCATGCTGCAGATGACGGCATAACCCAACCGTTCTCTGTGAAAGAGGTTTATTCATGATGTTGACAAGTTTGTCACAGCGCCCCGGAGTGATCTCCGCGCCTGCGTGTCCCGCGCAGAGCCTGGCGTTGGGGATCGGCTGCCCCAAATGGCAGGAATCTGGTTTTGCTTTTTGTTTATGACTGCAGCTGCAGCTCTGAGAATTGCCAGAGCATTTTTCTGCATGTGCAGGGTGGGTCAAAGGCCCTTTTGAGTCACAGACCCTGGGGACATACGCTGGCACTGTGCGGTGCCCGGAGAGAAGCGCATAGGTTCTGTCGCTCTAAAAGCTGCCTCAGAAATACTCATAAATAACGTACAATTACTTGTAAGTGGTAATTTTATGGATATAATTTTCTCTAATGAAAACGCATACTAATGTTGGAATTTTTTTAACTGCTTAGTTAAAAAAACCACAGCTTGCTTTTTAGAAATCTTGGTTTTAAATCGTCATGAAATGCGTATTCAATAAATTTTTAATTATTGTCCTTCCACAACACAGTTGCCTGAAAGCACTCGATAAGAATGTGTGGCATTGCGTTAATATTTTTTGCATTCTGAATGGTTCATAATATGGGTGACAATGGAAGAAGCAGAAACAGGACCAAAATTTTCCTAGTTAGGGGAAAAAAAATGCCCCCTCCTCTCTAAATGTGAGACCTCAACTGTGGTCAGTGTCAGAGTTAATTAATGAGCTAGTTGTTCATGCAGCTCAAGGTAAAACTGCAGATTTTAGGTTCCATTCGTCATTTCACACCTCCATGGGACTGAAACATGCTAGTGCCTTTTTTAAATCTGAAACTTACCTTGCAAATATTTCTCTCTGCTAAATTCTGCTGATATTATAAACACATGGTTTTTATTTTGGTGCTACTAGTATAGGCCAACATAAAATACCCTGTCTATGCAGGAGAAAAAAAAGCTTTCTTTTTTTGTCTACGTACTGAGTGGGCTTTGCTGAACAAGTGATATAGTTCCCTTGGCAGAGAGAACAATACATTAAAATTTGCCTGATTTTTTTTTATTTTTTTATTATTGAACCAATGCTAATTGTTGTTTTATGAATTTCACACAGTAGTAAGTCAGTTAATGTTGGAAGAATGCTATAGGCGCACCTTGATGAAGTATATTATTTATTAAACAATTTTTTGTCTCTTTCAGCTGTGTTGGGGTGAATGAGGACGAGGCTCCTGGTATTGATATCTACCACTGTCCCAACTGTGAGACTCTGCATGGCAAGTCCACCTGTGAGTTCACTGAGCGGAATCCAGCATCACAGAAAGCACTTCTCTTTCTGAGCATCGATAACAAACTGCCTTCGACTCATTTCTATCACACTCCTATTATATTGTTTTAGGTTGAGTTCTGCTGCTAATTTTGGTTAATTCTGTTTCCTGAGGTAAAAATCCAGACCAAGATTTTGTTTCAACCAACCAGTTGAGCATAAAGAGTCACAGTCACAGAGAACTCAGCTGGTTGGCTGAAATGAGATCTTGGTCTGGATTTTGACTTTCTGGACCTGGACTATCCACCTCTGCTCTGCATCAAACGTCTTAAGATGAGCTCTGTACTGTACTTACCCATGGGTCCTTTCCAAATCTATATTGGCTGAAATGGCCTGATATTTTAAACTTTTATTCTTTTAAATTAGCTAAGCGGATGAAAAACAGTCTGATAAAATGCCCAATAACAGTAGTTTTTACATGTGCCACAGTGTCCGTTTTTTCCTGACCAGTCATGTAATGTAATAGATGCCATAGCATTTCTTTGTTTAAGTTGATATCACGATCTAATTCAAGTCGTGATTAGTTTACTTTAAGGGTCCGATTTTGCTTAAAATTCTATTAAGATTCCCGTAAAGCGGATTCATAACATGAAAAATGACCACAAATTGAATGTACTGCAAAGAGGAATCCAAAATTCGTACAAATATAAACTGTCTTTGTAGTCGGACATAACACTAGATAATGCTGACAGTACAGGATTCTTGTTTTTCTCTGACTACCTCTGCTCGTTCCGGGGGGGTTGACATTGAATGTGTGACTAAACTCCTGAATTCTTCATGCTCTACAAGTTGGAAATGCTTCAGGTGGTGAAATAAGTTAGTATTTCCAGTTTTAGTTGGTGCCAGTTTTCAGCAGAGTTTACAGTACGCAGCAGCAGTCTGTACCACCCCCCGACACCCCCACTGTCTTTACCTTTTGTTATTTACGAAATCTCTCTTTGGTTAAGACGATGTGGCTCCTGAACTGTCATTTTCTTTACAGACATGTGAACTTTCTCCCTCATATACCGTATATTACCAAATCCGCTAACTTAACCGACCTGCTGTACATTTGTCTGATCTTAAGATTACCATATGATTGGTTGGAATCATATTTCTGTAATGTGATAGGCTGTTGGGTGCTCTGAAGAGGTGTTCCTTATCCACAGTTTAACGAAGTTTCTCATTCTCCTGTCATTTAAATTTTATATTGCAGTAAGTGTGGGCTTTGAATCGCTTTTGTACCCTTACAGTGTACAGTGTAGGGTACAGTGTAGGTGCTCAAGCAGTACAGCTGATAGGGCCTGAAACTTATAAAACCTATAAAAAATAAGTCATTGTATCTGTGCTGTTATTTATCTTCTGATGGAATGCAGTGCCATAGAGGTTTAATCAAAAGTCCAGCACAGGTCATTATGTTGACTAAAAATACTTCGAGTCTTGTTTTGTGTAATTAACACTTTGCTGGTTGTCTTTACTGGGGCTCCCTCAGTGAAGAAGAAAAAGACCTGCAATAAACAGGACACTGGACAAAGCGGCGATGTCAGAGCAGTTCAGAATGGCAGTCAGGTGTTCATAAAGGAGCTCCGAAGTAGAACCTTCCCAAGGTATGCAGGTGTTTTTTGTTTGTTGTTCATCGAAATGTCTCTTATTATTGAAATGTGGAAATGCATTTCAAAATATCATTTTAAACAATACTCTGAATAACCAAGCCATATCGATGTCCACTGTTGTACAACAGTTGAGCACCACCAGTGCTGAAAGAAAACTGACTTTAACTGCTGATGCTCTTTTTTTATGTGTTTAACTGCCTGTTTTTATTGGAGGGTCAAAGAGCATACGGCTAGGTGACAGTAAATTATCGTAAAGGAAAGGAAAGAACAAGAAGAAAAATAAAATGAAATCAACTCAAAAATTACAATGAGAGTTCCATCAAGTTTATATGTAGGCTGTTGAGAGTGTATGCTATCTGTTACCCTCAGTGGCGGACATGTGTTGAGTGTGTGTGTGTTATCTGTGTGTTGGAGAAGATAAAAGAGGAGGTCGAGATGCAAGAGAGGAGAGGCAGGAGCAAAGGGATGATTGATTAGAGCTGTTGTTTGGTCAACCAAGGCAGGCCAGGCCCAGTGTCCACTGCGAGCAGACCAGAGGGAGGGGTGTGGCAACTCCCCCCCCCAAGAGAGCCGCAATCCAGGCAGACCACACCCTGCACGTCATACTACCCCTATTCTAGGATGTTTTTCCCCCTTTTGGTCTGTCTGAGTGAGAGAGAAAGTGCTAATCTGGTGTAATGCAGTAAAAGAAGCTGATCATGCAGGTTAGTCCAGCCTGGAGTAGGTCAACACCCCAATGACCCATCCCTGTGTGTGTGTGTGTGTGTGTGTGTGTGTGTGTGAGTGAGTGAGTGAAAACACATTCTGAGTTTTCCTGCTATCTGTTGCCTGTTTGGGATCAGTCGCTGAATGCTTCTGATTCCAGCAAACTTAATTTGTTTTTCTGTGAACAGGTGGAAAATTTAGTTGATAAACACCAGAAAACTCTAATCCAAGGTTTTTCCATGAAGCATAATTTTATTGCTTGTAAATCCTAAGCTTTCCTTAATTCACCCAGTATGGTAGGGAGACAAATCACCTTTTTATTACTCCAGATGACAAACCCTCTTGCTCTTGACCCCATGTAGAACAAGTTTTTAACCTGGTTGAAGGATTTTTTTTAAGGTCAGTCTATCCCACATTACTGAGCTGCACCAGTATGTGGATCTGATATATCATTCGACAGTCCAATATGCTTTTCAGAAAGGGAAATATCTGCTATAGAACATTTAAATATCTATGTATCAGGTATCAAAATACCCTTTGTAGTAACTGAAAATGAAAGCGGTAGCTGTGACAGGTTACGTTATGAGTGGGAATCGTCAGCCTGTATGTCTGTGGCAAGGCGTGTTTGTAAATCTTCAGTATGCAAAATATTTAACCAAACCTTGTATCATTTTTGTTACAGTTCTGATGAGGTGGTATTGAAGCTGAGTGGAAGTCAGCTAACCTTGGACTATCTGGAGGAGGATGGGTTTACAGAACCGATTATGGTCGCAAAGAAAGATGGACTCGGGATGTCGATGCCAGCTCCGACGTTCTACATCAGTGATGTAGAAAACTATGTAGGTGAGTGACAGTAGGATACTTTGAAACTTTTTATCCAGCTCTATGTTAGCGAATATTCAGTATTTTATATGATTGTTTTATTTTGTTATGTTCAGGAGTTTCTTTTTTATATTTGCTTATTTTTTTTCACGATTTGTTTTGGACTCATTAGGTCCAGACTTTGTTGTGGATGTTGTCGATGTCACCAAACAGACAAACAACCAGATGAGACTTAAGGAGTTTGTTGATTACTACTACAGCACAAACCGAAAGCGAGTATTAAACGTGATCAATTTGGAATTTTCAGAAACGAGGTAATGCTCTGTAAGACACTCAGCACTTTTTATAAACAGGGATCCAGCGGCATCTGCCTTCATATGCTTTATGTATAGTACATATTTTTTAAGTCTGAGTCACATTTTTCAGTTGGAATCCATGACAATACATTGAGTAAAAAACTATCTTCTCTGAAACAGAATGGCAAGCTTTGTCGAAAGTCCACAGATTGTGAGGAAGCTTTCTTGGGTTGAGAACTACTGGCCAAATGATGCACTTCTGGGCAAACCTAAAGTGACCAAGTACTGTTTGATGTGCGTGAAGGACAGTTACACTGACTTCCACATAGAGTGTGGCGGGGCATCAGTCTGGTACCATGTCCTCAAAGTAAGTGGTGTTTTCGTTTGTTGAGAATGGTTCATTTACATTTATATTTATTAAACAGACACTTTATCCAGAGGAAAGCACAGTTGGGAAATGGGCATCAAACTGTCCCTGGGGCAGGTTTTAGGAATCTGTTTTTGGGGGTATTGTAAGGTTTGAGGGGTGGCCGAATAAATTCTGCAGAGTTGAAGCACTGATAGGTATCACACTTTCCTTTCAGGGAGAGAAGATCTTCTTCTTAATCAAGCCCACCTCTGCCAACTTGTCTTTATATGAACGCTGGAGGTCTTCCTCCAGTTACAGTGAGATGTTCTTTGCGGACCAAGTGGACAAATGCTACAAATGCATTCTGAAGCAGGGCCAGACCCTCTTCATACCATCAGGTGAGGGTGACCTTGCAATCTTCAAGTGTAAATTACAACATGTCTGTGGCTCAGATAACGTGTAACGTAACATGTGGCTCAGTGGGCTAAGCCTGTGTGCTTGCAATCACAAGGTCACCGGTTGAAACCGCCTCAGCACGTCTGCGGGTCCTTAAACCTCAGCTGCCGTGGGTGGCTGCCCTTCGCGGACAGCTTGCTTACAAAGAGCAAGTTGAGGGAGGCGTAAAAAATAATTTCCCACGGGATCAATAAAGTGATAATGATGATTATTAAAATGATCTTACATGATTGTTAGGAAACAATGTTACCTTGTTAAAATGAATAGTGTTTTTTTTCTTTTTAAATAAGTACACACAAGTAACTGAGGGGCATTTTTATTGGCTGCAGAAAGGTGACTGGCATGTTAATATTTTTATCTTTTTTGATGTTTTCTTGACTCATTCAGGGTGGATTAATGCAGTCCTGGCCCCTGTAGACTGTCTGGCATTCTCAGGTCACTTTGTCCACAACCTCAGTGTAGAAATGCAAATGAGGTAAGTATACAGATGCAAATTAGATCTTTTTTACTTTATTAATATTATTGTCCTACTAAACTGATCATTTACAAGTCATATACAGCTGGATATTTCAACTGCCTTACTATAATCCTAAGGGTGTGAAGTGTCTCACCCATCTACACGTATTCCATGAAATGATGTGAGGTTCGTCTCTTCATCCCAAGTGCTTCTACAGCCGGTTAGCTGTCTGCTAACGATGACCTTTCGCCTTCCTCAGAGCATATGAAGTGGAGAAGCGACTGAAGGTGGCCAGCCTCACTCCATTCCCGAACTTTGAGACCGCCTGCTGGTATGTGGGGCGTCATCTGCTGGAGAGATTCAAAGGTACAGCGGAAGAGAAGAGTCGCAGACTCACCATGGGATGGATCTGCAGGTTCACCCTGCATATCAAACACCTGCACTTATTTAGAGTTGAAGATGCTTAGAGATGCTGGTCAGCTTGGTAGCTGCTTTGTTCATGATTTGGAATAATTGTGTAATCGTTGCGTTGCCAGTAGTGTTTGTTCCCTTTCACTTTTGCAGGCTTACACAAAGGTAATAAGCAACCAGCTCCGTACCTGATTCTTGGTGCCAAAATCCTCAATGCGGCCTTCAGATCATGGACTAGAAAGCTGGTAATTTTTATATAAATCAGTTAAAATTCTCTAACATTGCAGCTGCTCTTGTAATGTGGGTATTCATACGAATACATCTTTCCCATGAATGGCTGAAGATAGTAAGGTAATTGAAAATTTTCTACCCAAGGTTCTATTTAGAACAAAATGTTGCATGACACACTGATAAACAAAAGAAATACACTTGAACACCCATATTTGATTATTAAACCTTTATCTGTTCATTTTAGAGTGATTTTTTTTGTTGTAGTTGCTAATACTAATACTAAAAAGTGATATGTTATTAAAAACAATTTCAGACTGAAGCTGAAATTCCATAATTTTATATTATGTTAGCTGTAAGTTGCCACACCGGGAAGAGTTCATTCCATCTAACTAGCATGTGCAGGTTAACCAAGGCAAAACGTTTTATATTGGTTGCTTCATGGGATTTTGATTTGTGGTCTATCAGGGTAAAACTGATATGG
This sequence comes from Mormyrus proboscirostris, assembly GCA_026779585.1. Classification (NCBI taxonomy): domain Eukaryota; kingdom Metazoa; phylum Chordata; class Actinopteri; order Osteoglossiformes; family Mormyridae; genus Mormyrus; species Mormyrus proboscirostris. The sequence continues at coordinate 28,968,749 of JAODKF010000116.1, read as the reverse complement.
ACCTCGAATGGATGTGAATTTCACCCACTTGACCAAAAAATCCTAAATTAGGCTATGCAGTACTTTTTGATGTCAGTTGAGTCAGTTTAATATGACTCATCAAAGACAGCTACAAATGTAGAAAATTATTAGCTGACAAAACCCTAATTATCATTATTGTGGGCAGTAGTGTCTTAATAGTTAGGGAAGCGCACTTGTAATTAAAAGATTGCTGGTTCGAATCGTCGACCAGCAAGGCACCACTGAGTTACGCTGAGCAAGGTACCGCCCCCGAGCAGTGAATTAGCTGTCCCCTGCTACGTCACGATGTCACATGGGTTAAATGCAGAGGACACATTTCGTTGTGCACTGTGTACTGTGGTATATCAACAATGACCACTGATCATCAAATTCAAATAATATATATATATATATATACTGCCCCCTGGTGGCCTGGAGAGCTTTTATTCATGCCATGCAAAGCACATTAAGAGAACACAGTAACATTATGGAAAGACATGAAAAAGAAAACAATTAAGCAAATGTCAGAAAAATATCAAGAAGACACACATTTACTTAAGCCTTTTTTGCATTTGTGTGTGGGTGGTAATTTTTTTCCAGTGTCTTGTGTTTCTTTCCTTGCTGGGCCAACAAAGCACAGTGCATTGTGCATCCTCTCTAATACTTTGTGCATCCTCTCTAATGCTTTGTGCATCCTCTCTAGTGCTTTGTGCATCCTCTCTAATACTTTGTGCATCCTCTCTAATACTTTCCATGGTCTTGGGCACGTGTTTATAGAAAATAGAAAGAAGAGTGATGTTGATTATATTACTCCACATTAGGTCGTAAATAACTCGTCTTGTCCTCAAAAATAACTGCAGATATTAAAAAAATCTCAATGTTATTTTTTAAAGGCTCTTCTAGAACATGAGGATGAACTTCCAGAGAATATGAAGCCGACACAGCTTATCAAAGACCTTGCCAAAGAGATCAGGTTATCAGAGGTGTGGCATCATTTGTTTCTGCGGAATTATGTTTCTCTTCGTGAGGAACATCTGTGACCTTAGCACCTTACGACATGAATGCATTAACGTTTCTTAGTATGCAGATATATTCAGTTTTCATTCCTCTCAGATGTATTTGATTGGTGCATGTATTTGTACATCTGTGATTCATATTAAAGATCATTCTCAAGCATATTTCCTTCTTTTCAGAGAAGTGAACCTTTTAAATCACAAATCCAGTTTATAATTAAGCAATAACATACAAGGAGTGCAGTTACTCCAATATATCACAGCTGTGGCCTCGTGCCTCTGACCAAATCACCAAATCGTGATATGTTGGAGTACAGCGGTACAACTTTGAGTATGTTATTGCTTCTATACAAAGTTCATCGAGCAGCATTTATATGGTAACAGTAATAAGCCACAACAGATAATACTGCCCTTGATTATTTACGGGCCTCCTCAAAAACAAAAAATAGTTCCCACCAGCAAACTGTTGACTGTTGCCAAGCAACACATATATTCCCATGCGACATAGCTCACTCATTCCCAACTACTTTGCATCATTTAAATTTGACTAAGTAATGGTTCTTAGATAGCGGAGTGATACATCTGATGTGAAATGTCCGAATGCTCTAAAAACAGCACTCATAGAATGCTTTTTCTCCATTCAAATTTCTTGGTCGGAACTAGCTGTTGTATAAACTTAATAATTACTACATATTTGATCATATGCACATATTTTGCATTATCTACTTGCCTCCTTTTTCACCGGAAATATTTTAAACTTTGATGGTGGTTGGAAGGGGATGATATTGGTGTTTGGGACTGAGAAAAAAAGTTTTGTAATATTTCTCCTTTTTTGAAGAATGCAATGAAAGGCACCAAGGAAGAGCCTGTGGCCAACGCATCCATGGAGGAGGCCCCTGCCCCACCAGCTGAACCAGAGGAGCCTTTATCTCCTGCCCATGTTCCCTCACCTCCCAGGGAGAAGCTGCCCAGAAAGAAGGGCACCAAAATGGCCAGGCCCCCAAAACCGCCAAAGCTTCCAAAGGCTCCCAAACCAGCAAAGATTCCCAAAGTAAAGGACGAAGGGAAGAAGAAAGGGAAGAAGATGAAAGAAGGTGTGAGCTTGGACAAAATACCCAGCTCACCTTGCCAGGAATCAAATGCGGAAGAGTTTCTCGACAAAGAGAAGGTAGGTGGATCTTACTGATGTTCCTTTGAGCTTGTATTAAGGAAGTTCTAACAGTATCAGTCAGCAAAAGATGTGGGAGATTAATGGGAAATCAACAGTGCTGGGATGGGTTGACTATGATAGATTTTTAAAGTTCTTAAATGTGATTTAACGGTGTTTATTTTTCTATACCTTGTTCATTTCCTGTTCATAATGTCTTCTACATCGTTTGATTATTATGCTTTATCACAGGCAGATTGTTTTGCTTTGTATTCTCAATGAACAGGCTGTAAAGAACGGATCAGAATCTATGGGGAGAGACAGTTTGAGTAAGAAAGATAACGTGCAAAGTGTGTCTGAAATGCGAGAGCAGAACAAGAATAAAACGGAAGCGAAATGGAAATACAAGGTGAGTCAGCTGGTCCTGATCAACATGTGAATGCGGAATGCAGTATATTACTGTAAAATGAAATGATGACGTTATATCTGAAAGAAATGACAATAAAACAGCACAGGGTGCTAACTTGATGTGAGATTGTACACCGATCAGCCATATCATTAAAATCACTGACAGGTGAAGTGAATAGCTTTGATTGTCTTGGTACAATGGCACCCGTCAAGGGTGCGGTTATGTATAATACAAGGAAACAGCCAGTTCTTGAAGCTGATGTGTTGGACACGGGAAAAATGGACAAGCGTAATCATATTGACGATGTCATTTAAGTTGTCTCTGCGCCAGACACACTATATGGCCCTTACTTACACCTACAATTCGAAAATTATATTATACCTAAAATATTATTGTTATACCCAAAAGTTAGTCAAAATTCAGTGTATCCTTGTGTTTATTAAATCTGGTTAGTGGAGCCGGCCACATGTGACTGTTTTGAATGTAAGTAATAAAGCACTGAAGTCACAGTGAAGAAAGGGACAGCTCGACAGCCATAACATATTTTATGAGAGGAGAGAGAGTGTGGTTCAACAAATCAACAAGGTAAAAAGACGTGGCAGTACTTTTTGCAGTTTAAAATCTGACACTTTTTTTTGGTAAATTATAGTTTTCATTTTTCTTTCAGTTCACAAATTATTTTTAAAATTTATTGTCCATTTTCATTTCAGCTTTATAGTTTATGATGACACTGGCACCAAGAAGCCCAATGCGCATGAACACACACAGTCAGTCACCAATAATCCCAGATTCTAGCATGGAATAGTAATGACAGAAATGTGTCATAATACGCAGCGGATTGCAGATCCGGGCTATTTAGCTGCAGATTGGTCACTGCGCTCATTCTGACCCCTGTCCACTGCTGAAAGTGGCTACAATCAGCATATGTTGCAAACCAACAACCAGTGGGCATGTGTTGCAGATCAAGTAACCCCCTTCATGGCAGTGGTATTCCCTGATGGCAGTGACCTCTTTCAGCAGGATAATGTGCCCTGCCACACTGTAAAAATTGTACAGGAATGGTTGAGGAATATGAAAAAGAGTTCAAGATGTTGACTTGGCATCCAAATTCCCCAGATCGCAATCTTCAAGCATCTGTGGGATGTTCTGGACAAACAAGTCCGATCCACGGAGCCCCCACCTCGCAACTTATAAGACTTAAAGGATCTGCTGCTAACGTCTTGGTGCCAGGTAACACAGGACACCTTCAGAGGTCTTGTGGAGTCCATACCTCCACAGGTCAGAGCTGCTTTGGCAGTACGAGGGCGACCCGCACACTGTCAGGCAGGTGGTTTTCATGTTATGGCTGATCGGTATATATTGCTTGGTAAACTTAACAAACTGTCTTTCAGTATGTTGACATTTTTTAAAAAATAAACAATATTTTTTTATTTCAGAACAGCAAACCCGATTCTTTGCTGAGAATGGAGGAACACAAGAAGTCACTTTTGTCAGGAAATAAAGACAAATATGGCTTTTCATTTTCAAATAAAAAAATGTTAAGGTATGTAACTATGTTGAGTAGCACTTTGAACTGTGATATACTATGCAATGGCATAGTGATGTATAAAATATTAGAACGTGGGATGTAGTATATACAAGATATTAATATACATACATGCTATTCAGGCTTTTTAATTTGGTAAGTGTGTGTTTTTGTCTTTTTTCCCCATTTTCTGTTTTTTTTTTTTGTTTTGTTTTTTTTTTCTTGCAAAGCTCTAAAAGCCTCAAAACCCAGACCAGCACATCTGAGTTTGGGTCCTTGGATAACGTCAAGGAATGCAAGGTCAAGCCAGTCCGAGACGAGTATGAGTATGTTTCAGATGAGGGAGAGCTGAAGATCGATATCTTTCCTATGAGGAGGAAAAAGAGTCCCACCAAAAGGCCCTTATCTCGTGAGTCTGTGCAACATGAATCACCCAAAAGGCCTTCTCGCCTTGTGTCATAGTCAACTGTAAGATCAACGTACGACCAGCGCATCCGAATGCTCATTCATCCACATCTAGTAGCTAGTATCAAGTCAAATGTTAACTTTATCTGGCTCAGTTTCTGGCTCAGTGGTTTCATATCTCCATTCATCCATCTTCTAACCACTGGAGACTGGAAGCAGGGGGTGCGACATGGATGCGATTCATGGCTCATGATGTGATCATGCTCGTGATGCACATGTGGAGATGAAGTGGGGGGGTTCAAACTCCCAACCATGGGGCTGTTAGGCAACAGTGTCACCCCCTAATCCACCATGCCATCCTCAAATTATTTATATTACTAGTTTTTTTTTTCTGTTTAGCATGATATGTTGTATCTCTTTAGTTTTAACAGATGTTAAAGAACCTATTCAACAGTCTAAAAAGTCAAAGATTCAGAAGAAAATTGACAAGGTAGGTAAAATAGCTTAATCCTCTGTGTATTGTCTTAATCGTCTGTTGTAGTATTTACCCATATTCTGATAAGTATTTTAGCATTGTCTCAGTTCCCATTGAACAAGCATAATCTGATTAATTCCATTGTCTTTGGCATCCTTTTCAAAACATTTTGATCTAAGACGTAATGCGTTTGATCCTTGGTGTGTTTATCTTCAGTCCTGAACAACAGGTCACTTTACCCTTCATTTGAATCAGCTCCTCTATAGGTCATTTTTCTGTGCCCCATCTTAAAAAGAGACTTAAAAATATAATCACAACAGTGCAGTTTTCGGGTTCATTGATGCCGAAATAGTGCTTGTGCTAACCTTGCTGACTGGACGTCTTACATGTGTACAGATAAATGTTGAGTCACTCTCACATTGTATTGATCAACACAGGCGTCGGAATGTCCGCCATGGTTTTCAGCTTAACAGGACTGGCAATTAGGCTTCTGATTGGCTAACATGGCAGTTCGGTTAGAGTTATAATGCCGCCTGTTGGTTTGGCTCTTTACAGCGCATTTTAGCGGTTTCATGTGGACGGAAATATTTTAGAAGACAATGTTTGTGTGGACTGGGATTTTTTTTAAAACGGAGGAGGAAAAACACCGTTTTTAAAAAATACCCACTTACGTGTGCATGATTGCCATTTCAACTTCTCTCTTATAGGCTGAAAACCACATTTTATGCTAATCGCATAAGGAAATGTTCAAACACGAGGCACATAATGATTATAGAAATGAATAACTTGCTCACTGAAGTTGATTCATTCTTGAGTTTCATAGAGACATGTTAATGCTAATATAAACCAAATATCAGTGATAAATATTTATTTATAGCGTTTGGCTTTATTTGTTCATGCAGAGTGGCTGTAGATGATTTTAAAGTGTTTTGCCAGATTCTACTAGATTTGTAAAGCCCATTTCCATTTGAAGCATAATCAACATTTGCAATTGATCAGAAATTTTAAAAGCTTTGACACACACTTGTATACTTTCCATAGTCATTATCCTGTATTTTAAAGTGAAGTAGTAACTAACGTTTAAATTTTTATTAAGATGTTTTAATTTAAATAAGCTTTGTGCTGATGGAAATATGAATAATAAGCCAGTTTTATATATGTTTATATATGTTAATATATCCATATGCAACCTGCCAATAACAATTTTCCATAAAAGCCAGATGACTCGTCAGATGATGAATCACTCCGCATAGACACAAAAGGCAAACCTGGGGTCAAAGGTCGAATCTCAAAGGTCAAGAAGGAAAGTAGCACTGCAGCAGGGATTCTGGATCTTTTGCAGGCAAGCAAGCAAGTAGGCGGAGTGGATTACAATGCAGACAGGTATGGCTAATACAACAATTGCTTTTTTCCCTAGAACCTACATTTATCAGAAAGAAATCTTTAATGGCAGTAGACTGTCATTGCAAACTGCAGAATAGGACTGCAATGGTAAGAAAAAATCACGGCAAATCCTAAAATTATGATTTTAATATTTTTTTAAAAAAATAGAGCTGTCCACAGTTGATGTGTTAAAGCATTAGTGTTAATTTTAAAATAATAATGCATTATTTCTTTGATTGGGTTAATGCTTCTGGTATTTTGAAGGGTGGGTTTTAATAAAGACCTGTAGTATTTCTTCCTGGTTGTAAACAACAAACAACAAATGAGAGCTTTGGTCATGATCTTGCACAGAATCCTAGAATTCACAGCCAAAATCAAAACATTGCACCTCATTCACCAATATTCTTTTATTCTTAACTTTGTTCTTGAGAAAGGTTCTTAGAAGGCTCCAAGAAAAGTCTGCATCAGATTCATGTTTTCTTAAACCACAGAATTGTTTGCAAATGTGATTTTATAATGATGGATTCCATTGTTCCATTCCATTCAATTTTAAATTGAAAGCGTGTGTCTAATTTGCATAGGCAAATGCCCCTCCAATCGCCATAAATGGACATGAGACTGTAGGGCCATGGGCACATACAGAAATCACACAAAGACATTAAGAAGTAAAGATGAGAGATAAGTCAAGAATGCCCAAACGAAAATCTAAAGACAGCGGTCGCACCGGACTCTAAACTTGGAAACTTTTGTAGTTGTGAAGTGTAGTTACAGCTGCAGCATGTGAACGGCAAACGAACTGTGATATTTAGTAGCATCAGTAGTAGATATAAAATAACACAAGAAGAAGCATGGGATGGTATCGCTCATTTTAATATTTTAATTAAAATAATAACTGTTGTAATTAATTACAATTACCATTGATTAGTAAAATTGTAGTTATTAAAGGATTATTTAAACATATTATAAATGATATATGATATATAATGATAAATGATTATTGCCATTTAAATCTCCTAATATCTTACAAGTGGAATTGAAGAAAACGCAATAAACAATTATTTTGCGCAAACTTGTCAGCACACAAATGTACGCAAGTGTGCTGTTCAGTGTGCGTAGATTCTGTCGTTACCCAAGTTCAAATCCCAAATTAGAAAATGAAGTTTGGAGTCTTTGTGAATACTGTGTTAAGTGGATTATAAGAAGAAATTTCTTCTTAAGAACAGTTGGTGAATGAGGCCCATTATTACTTTTTTCATTTCATTTAAAAACATTGCCAGACAGCTCAAAGTATAAAAATTATTGTGATTTGCAATATTTAAGTTTTATTGAAGGCTAGTACATTAAAATGACATTTCCAATGATGTAATGCACTTCGAGTGATTGTTAGGGTTTTTTGAGGGTGCAGTTCACTGTTATTGTTACATGCACCCTCCGTTTCCATAGGAAACGCCGACATCTTTGGATTGTTTTAGCTAGCTGTCCAACTAAGCGAAGGATGTTATTCATTGTGGGAGGAATTGTCACGTCTGGGCATGTTTTACTGTACATTTAGGAATTAAATCTGAAATAATGTGAGTTGAGAACGTTAGATGTAACTCGTATTTCATGTAATACGAATACGCTGATAATGTATTATTATGTGTCACGGACATTAATGTGTTGTGACATCATCATTTAAGCGGTAATATAGAACAGCACTAATGATTTTGTTATGTACTCAGTCAAATCATTGTACCCTAATGCATAATAAATCATGTCAATCTGTTTTGTAAGATTTTGGGTTCAATGCCTATTGAATGCCAAACTTTTAACATACCAGAAGCACTACTAAGAACCATAATACCAATAATAGTAGTTATATATTTATACATCTTCAGAGTTGCTAATAGTAACAAAATCAAACAAACAGTACTTTAGCAGTCTTGTGTAGAGAGAGAGAGAGAGAGAGAAATGTGGGTATATGTAAAATAAAATGCAGTCATTAATAACACAACAAATTTTGAAATTGAAATCAAAACAAATTTTCTGTGTAAATGACACATGCTCCCACTTTAATAGAATTCTGCCAAACTAGTTTTTGTTGTTTCAGAGGAATGTACACACACAAATGTGTCAAATGAGAATCTGTTTGCTTACATCAATGGCCAGTTTATTAGGTACACAACCCACTCCACCAAATAGTGACTCATGTGGTTACAACTGAATAAATCCAGCATGCAGACTGGGTTCAGACGTTCAGTTCCTGTTTGCAGTATGAGGTTTATGCCGTGTGATTTTAATCTTTTGTTTGTTGCTGCCATACTTAACAATATTAGCTTCTTAGAAACAGCAGTGTCTTGACTTCACAGAAATAGTGTTTTAAATAAGAAAACATCCAGCCAGTGGCATTCAGTCACAGAAATTCACCCTTCCAATGAAAGGTCAGAGGAGAATGGATGGACTGTTTTGAAGTTGACTGGATGGATATAAGTGTATAACTAACAGCTAAGTACAACAGTGGCCTTTAAAATGAATTTTATGACTGTGAAACTTGTCTTGAAGCAGTTTTGGGTACCAGGTACTGGCTAGGTGTACCTGATAAAGTAGCCACTGAGTATTTGTACCCAGCTGGCAGTTATCCTGCTATGCAAACTTTATGGTTGTCATGGTAGCAGTCGAGTCGGGCTGTGTTCACTCCACTTTTAATGAGCGTGTTGTGTATTTCTTATTGACGTAATTACAGTCAGCCACCTGCATCCCCCAGCACGCAGGAGGCCATCCAGGGTATGCTCTCCATGGCCAACCTGTCATCTTCAGACAGCTGCCCACAACCGACGTGGAACAACAATCATTCCAAAGGAAACTTGCATGACACAGTGTTAGGCAAGAAGCTGGCAAGTAGCAGTGGCGGCAACAGCAAGCGCCCGGCCAAGCGACTCCTGAAGAAGACGCTGAGGAGGAGCAGCAGCCTGGAGAGCCTGGAGATGTATGACGATGAGCAGGACCACATGGACGCCTGCTTCAAGGACTCCGACTATGGTAGGGCCCGTGATCAGTGCCCATGAGAGGGCCAGCTCCCAGCTTCGTGACCGCTGACCTAGCTGTTCCTGGAAAGCTGTTCCTAAGCCCTTGCAAAGTCTTTATCCTACTCGTGTTAATTTTAATTTTAAAAGAGGCCAACAAGTTGACCTGAGTCTTAAGTTGGAGAGACGACCGCTTGCTTCATTGTGGATTGTGTGTCAGTGCAGTTGTTAAAACGAGGACACGGTATCATCAAAAAGTGCATTCCGTTTTTAATTGATTTAAACAATATGGCGCATTTGTTTTCCAGATGATTGGCTTTGTGTTTATGGCCTCTGCTGTCAGTCCTCCTCAAAGCCGCATTGAAGAAATGACCATTTCTCTTAAACAGAATGTAATCCAGAAACACTCAACCAACACGTGGCTGTTAGCATTTTGTTGGGGGAAGAATGTTTTTTTTTAAAGTTTTTTGAAAAACTTTTTGTGCTACATTTAATTTAGAATCAAATGGGAATGTAGTACAAATAAAATCTATTTTTTTTTTCTAATAACTGCAAGTCAAATTGGTAATGTAACTTTGTGTTAAAAATAATTAGATAATTAAAAATATTTAGACTTAATGCTGAGCTTCCAACTAAGCATCAAGCGTTTGATTTTCGTTTTTTCTTAATGATATGCTGATTTTATAGAATATTATGTTACTTCAATCACTACAGCGGTTAAAAGTACGAGTGTATGTCACATTCCAGGCTAATGGAACCAGCTTGAAAAAAACCAACAGACAGACAAGCGTTCTAATGAAGTCGACATCTTTTGCAGTTTACCCCTCTTTGGAGTCCGAAGATGACAATCCTATTTTCAAGCCTAGATCAAAGAAAAGGAAAAGTTCGGATGACATTCCTTACAGCCCAACAGGTGTGTAAAGATCAAGATACAGAGGCATAAGACGAGAGTAACATTTTCAATTGGAATAAAATTTTAAGATTGCAGAAGTTCTAAATCACAGTTGCAGAACTACTTAATAGTGCTGTTGAGTTACATTTTAATGTTGACCTGTTCAGTCAGTGTGTCTGTCTTGCGTTTTTGTGTTGCATAGTCCTTATTGTGTCTTTGTAGCTAGAGTGGGCCCTTCGGGCCCTCGACTGGACAGGCCGGTTCGGGAAGGGACCCGGGTGGCTTCTATAGAAACAGGCCTTGCGGCGGCGGCAGCTAAGCTCTCCCACCAGGTTGGTGTCCACTTTCGACCTTCAGCTGTCAAAGACAGGAACGGTGAAAGGAAATGTACAAGGTGTCACGGTGGGAGCTACGCCTTGATGTTGGTGATGGTGCTGAACCTCACCTCACATTGAGTGCGCAGTGTCGGATCAAGGTGATAGTGGTGAACCTCATGAGTGCGCAGTGTCGGGTCAATCTCAAGGGCAGAGTCTATCACTGTACCCAGGCAATTCCTGCCTCAGGTTCTGCGTTCTTGTGTCGCCAGGAGGAACAGAAGAACAAGAAGAAGAAGACCTCAAAGAAAAAGACACCACCGTTGGTGGAACCCGGGAAGGTTCCCCAGGAGAGCAGCTTCCCTGAGCCTCAGCTGGACTCTCACGGCAGCAGCCTGACAGACCATGAGTACACGACCGGCACAGGCAAAGTGCAGGGGGGGCCCCAGCCCATGGCCCCGGGGGTGTTCCTCACGCAGAGGCTTCCCTCGACATCGTCTCAGAACCGGACCTCTGCCAAGGGGGAACGTGCTGTAATACCAGAGGCTAAAGGTGCGTGTAGTTGCTTGAAAGTTGAAACCTTAGTTAAATTACGTCAATATTCAGGGATTTTCTGGACTGGAGAAAGCACAAAAAATGGATATACCAAGTTGTGGTTTCCATTATGTTAAATGTTCATTTCAAGATCACTTCACGTGCTTGACAGCAATATGCTCTTGGCATTCTTTTGAATATGTAGTGAGCATTTGTATAAAAAGCAGTAACGTGCTTGACACTGGTGAATATAATTAAAGGTCTTCACACAATCCAGTGTAAATAAAAAAAAGAATATTTCTGATACATGGAATAATACTGGATTATTACAGTATATAAAGCCATCCTTGAGTAAAATTATGAGCATTAGAAAATTGCTTTCACAAGAAACAGCTGTAGACAGCTGTGTCAGATCTGTAATCCCAAGTGAGAAATAACACTCAAACTTACTAACTTGTCTTTTTTTCTAGGCAAAAAGCTAAAGAAAGGAATGGCCACAGCCAAGCAGAGACTGGGGAAGATTTTAAAGATTCATCGAAATGGAAAACTCCTTCTGTAAAACAGACTGAGGAAATCAGAGCTCGCTGTGATATGCGTGGTTCACATGCCAGAATTGTGCTATGTTTATTAACATCAGGAAGATCAAGAGGGATTTGCAACATTAGCAATGAATCGGGCCCCAAACATGTATTTTTGATTTGGACAAGATTACAGCTTATACACATTTTTGCCTCAGTTTATCCTTTATAACTTTTGAATAGAAAATGTACAGAATATCTGATATAAATATTTTTAATAAAGGTATATCTGCCATACGTTGCTTAAAAAAGCAAAACAACAAAAACTAAGAGCACTGCAGTTATTCCCACCCCTAGCAGTAATATTTAGTGGTATTTTGTGGTAAACTTACACTCCTAGTTATCCCATTCTGATACCGATTCTGATCTTTATTTCATTGTTCTGCATGATGTTTAAAAATTGGCTGTAGTGGTAACAGCTGCCGAGAAGTCTAGCAATCTGAGTGTTATATGACATTTGGCATTTCATAACAGATATCGCTCAGAAAGAGTTTCCTGTTTTCCCCTCAGTTTATCGCCAGCACTGCAAATTTCGTTGCCAATTCCAAAGCCACATCACAGATCTGAAGCCTGTGGTGATTAACAAAGCAATGGACAACAGTGATTGCCCAAATACAGCTACCAAATCTGATGTTAAAAATCTGTAAGATGAGAAATCTTGGTATTTATGAAGAGAAGCATTTATTAATTTCGGTGCGAGAATTATCTACAGGGCAATTTTTTGTACATACGAATGTATTTATTAGGTATTTATTAAATTTAGATTTTAAAAATATATAAATATATTTATTTTTTTCTCTTAAGCATAAAATGTATGTAAACTTTTCCCACTTGAAACATCATTAGTATTTTAGAACACATTTTTAATTCTGTTTTTGATGTTTTATTTTCTAGTAGCAATTTACTAGTAGTCAAGTATGATATCTGACCCACATTTATAAGCAGAATAAGTAAGCAAATTGGGTCAGACCACTTTTTTATGTATTTCCTAGAATAAAGTTATATGCTTTCAATGGTGCTGCCATATTGAATGTGTTTCCCTGGGACCAGCAGGTTTACCTGGGCATAGATATCTGTACTTGCATAGAAATACTAGCACAATCGAATGGCAGTTTGCAGAGGGGGGATTCCCATCTCTGTATAAACACTACGTTGAACCTAAAGTCCATCTGATCCTTCCATTCTTCTGGGTTTCACAGCCTCAAGTGGAACTTTCTGCCCCAAATTTATTTCTCAGGCAGCTTTGGAGGGCAGATGTCATCTGAAATATGCATTTATATGACATTCTAATGAAAATAACACATGCCTGGAATGTAGCTTGTATATAGCATTTTAAAATGACCTTTTGTAACATTTTCCCTTTTCTTAAGTATACATTTTTATGAATTTTTTTGATAATTGTAAATAAAAAATTACAATGGCACAGATAATGCTATACTTTTTCAGTGAATTAGATAGTGCCCTTTTTTGGTTTGCTTGTTCAAAGACGTGTTGTTTGAAAAATAACATGACTAACTATGGCCGACACAAGGTAACTTTTAAACTTGTAGTATTACATGGGGATATTGGGGGGAAACTGAAAAGGTAAAAATCAAAAATGTGTTTTTGTAACCAGCTTCTTGTTGTAGTAAAAGAGCAGATCGAATGGTTTTACTCACAGTTTGTGAAGTTGTCTTTCAGTGTTTTGTATTTTATATTTGTACATTTCTTAAGAGCCTTGTTTAAAGGTATTTAATCAGCCATGGAAAGTTCTTATTTAGCAATCCTAAACTTAGCAAATTAACTTTGGCTTCTGTCATTCAAATTTAATCTTTGTATTTACTATTTGTTTCATTGTAACTCCTTCACTGTGTGTGTCAGGTCTGCTGTTGACATCACTGCATATTTGAATATCATCACTTGCTTCACAACTGTGTAGGTATAACCATCGACTGTGCTTTTTGTTTTTTTTTGTGATTCAGTATGCACAATTTTTACAGTTTACTGTAGTTACCCATCCCTGTGCATTGCTTAGCTATAAAAGTCATGGAACTCCTATGTATTCAGGTACAGACTGCTCCTGTAATTATGTAACTATTCTAGACTCCATTTGACAAATGTGTGATGTTGTGGCTTACTTTGATGTTCCCATCATTAAATATGTGCTCTGCATTGCGGCAGTGTAAGGTACCTTTGTGGTCACCTTCCTTGACCAATGGAAGTCTCATTAGCTCATTTTGTTGTTTTTTTTCTGCTACGTCCTGCCCACCACGTCCACCCAACCCTCCTGTCTCCTCCCTAACGTGGCCCTCATGAGCTACGCCTGTTGCTTGTTACCTCTCGTCAGTCTCTGTGTTTACAGTAAGTACCCGTTTGTCATTTGGTCATTGACATCGCTCCTCCTGTCTGCCTGTGTCCTTCCCCGTACTCGCCTTCTTGTTTTGACTCCTAGCAGTCTCTCTTGTTTCCTGTAAACCCCTTATTGTTCACTGAACGCCTGTCTTCAAGTCATTCACCTCGCATCTCGTGACATTTTCCTCCAATTAGGTTGTGGAGAGCAATTCCGATAAGAATGCCGTATATGGGGAAGTTGGTGGAGCAGGTATGCTAGCTTGGGATTGGGGGCTGCATGGTTATTGCCCACTCAGCAGTTTGACTCGAGTCCATAAAAATGCAGAGCCGTTCCAGAAGTAGCTGCAGTGTAAATACAGGCATAAACATTGTGGTTATCGCTCTTTAATTTTTTTCATCTTATTTATGTAAACAGCCTTTAAGCTCCAGGCCCCTGATCACTTGCAAAAAACTAAGATGCATCTGGCACAGTTTTGCATCACACAAATTTTAACATGTTGTTTAATAAGCCTGATTCACCATTTCTGGTATTTTGTTAAAACAACCACAATGTTCTTCATAAGATGTATTCAAAGGAATGAAAGGAACCAGTCACCCCAAACAAGGACTCTCAGTTCACAATTTTGAGCCTTAATGTATAATACTCCGTGTCATTAGTCCAAGACATCTAGAAATAGTTTCTTTTTGCTTACTGAACAACAGATTGTGTTTGGCTATGAAGCCTCAAATTTGGATCTCTTAAATATTTTGTGGTATAATTTACACTGAGTAGTAACTGAGGCGTTCTGTATTACATCTACTTCCAATGCACTTTCATTTTAGTACTGTACATGTATATGTATATACATTAACAAAACTTGACAATTTTGTAAGTGTGACTTGGCACAATGCGTTTAATAAATCGGCAAATTTGTGTTGCACTCTTCCATGGCCCGCTGGCCCCTATTGTTACAAGAATGTGGCTATTCTTACGTATGGGAAATAATTTGGACATGAAAATATGACAGTCTGAAATACGGATCAGAAATATGTTTATTATTGATACCAAGTAGTGATAAAAATGTTCCTGTAAAAATCAGAAAACAATTCGACATAAAAAAATTATAAAATGCGTCACAACACACACAAAATAATTGTCAAACTATCTCAGTTTATTATAGCATGTTTCTATGCCGAATATTTTCCAAAGTATGTCTGTTGTGTAAAGGTCTTGTTGGATATGCACAGCCCCTACAGAAAGCCGGAGCACTCTTTCCGGCATGTCTTTCGCATTTTTGTTTCCTCCGTGTTGTTAATTTATGAATCCTTGTTGGTCTTAATGTAGAAAGTGTTTGAGTGTAGAAAACAGTAAAAGCAGTTAGTTTCGAGTTTCGAGTTTCGAAGATGGTAAAAGCCTGAGAGGAATGTCTGGGGTTTATAGGAAAACATTTGTAACACATCAAGAAAATATAACAAAGTACAGATGTACCCCACAGTTTGTTGTTCATTTTTATTTGTATTCTTTTGTCTGTTTTTCATTTAGTGAACAATTCAAACGTTTTTACAGAAAAAAATGTTCATTATAGCATATGGACAGGTGCTTATTTCAGATGAGTCTGAGCTAAAAAAATGAAAGATTGAGAGCATTTGAACTAAGTACTCCAATCATAAAGAAAAAAACATAATTGAATGCTTTAGCTGAGCATCTTATACTAGCAAAAAATTGGTTTTTTTTTGCATCTAGAAGCGATTCACTATATTTAAATAAATTGCTATAAAATTGTAAAGTAAATAATCCAAATTTAAAAATACCTTATCAGTGCTATTAATACATGACTGCACTATCCAAATTAAGTTAAAATTTACATAAATTTGACTTATTTTACCTGAAAATTGTATTTTATTTTGAAAAATGAGAACATCTTATCAGTGTTGCAACCAGTGGGAATCATGAATTCAAGATTGAAATAAATCAAACCATTGTTTCCTAATAGTGTCAGCAGATGGAAACTATGTGAGTTTTTATACTTTTCTGATCACACGGTAAAAGCAACTGTTCCACAGATTTCCTGATTGACCAGGGCTTTACAATAATGAAATGCAACAGCCAGTTAAGGGATAGTTCTGTTTTTCCTTGTATCTCAGAATTCAGATGCTAAATTTTCATTCAAAATTAAATATACCATCATCTGGTTCTTGCTACAGAGAATGATTTATCGCCATTTTTTACCCGCAAACACCTGGTGACAGTATTTCTCTGTCCAGCTGATAACTGCTGAATCTTCAGTATTCCTGATAGGGGGGGAGAGGGGGCACCCCAACGTCAGGGGACAGTCCAGCTGGAGCCTCAATCATCCTGCATGAGGGCAAGAAGCTTCACTAAATAATCCCGTCTCTACCCACAGTGGTACAATTTGAGTCTAAGATGAATCTTTGCATTTAGTTGAAGTTATTTATTATGGAATTAATTTGCTGACTTTCCCGTCTTTACACACAAGCATCAAATCACATGCATGAATCAAATCATTCATTTTCTTCTATAAAACTTGCATTATAGTTTTTTTAATATATAGACAGAATAACAAAGCATTTCCAATTTAAGAAGTAGGTCAGCCATTATCAACCTTTCATTTAATGAAAAGAATAAAGAATAGTGGATTCCAATTCTGTTTTTAAAAGTGGAAGGTTATTGCACTGCTCATGAAGCATCCTTGGGAGAGTACTGTCTTTAACTCCTGCAACACAAGCACCCATTCACTCAATATTAACAATAAATGGTTAGAAGTTTTAGTTTCCATTTCTGAGTTTTGTTTTTAATACTGTTCACTTTTCTTTTCAATTGTTTCCAATCCCCACAGAGCAGGTCCCAATTTACAGTCCACTTTTCTGTTGTGTTATTTATATTCCTTTGGCCAAACATTTTGGATTTTAAAATAGGCCCTTTTTGATGTAAAATTGCTTTCAGATGGGATTTGGGAGTTAACCAAAGCACAGGGATACTGTTTACATGCAGTAGTTGGGGTCGGAAATTGCTTTTGAAAGTATGCTTTAAAGGAACAGCATTTGCAACAACGTGTTACTTGATTTTCAAAGCATAATATCAAGCATTGCCATGCTTGAAGAAGTATCTCTGATGGCCATTCAAACATGTTTAATGGCAGCTTCATTTGCTTGTATCACTTTGAAACAAATTTCAGGTTTAGTCAAAATGACCAGGTGCCTGTCTTAAACCAAAGAAATAAATTAATGAAGACATGTAACAGGTCCAAGACAAGACCGCTTATTTATAATCATTACTTAGAAAACTAAACGGTTTTTTTATTATTATTATTATTGTTATTAGTAGTAGTAGTAGTAGTAGTAGTAGTATTAGTAGTAGTATTTATTTATTTTTTTTAATGTGGCACAGCCTTCACAAAAACAATCACTAGTATGTCAGAACTGAATATGCGTTCCTACTTTTTCCAGGAAATATATTTTCCATTGGTGATTTGCTGTCTAAATTGTTTAATCCAATATGCTGCTCCCTGCCTTAATGTCTGTATGACCCCCAGGATCACATGTGACCCCCCTGACCACAAGCACTTCCTTAGACTATTACTAGGGTGATTATTTGAAAACCTTCTGTGAAAGCACGTACTTGATTAGCTGATAGCCAATCAGCCTAAATGCTAAGTGCGCTTCGATCTAAGGACGGCCATGTAATGCGGTAAACTGAACAGTAATGACGCTTAGCAGAGAGGCAGAGCTTGCATGTTTACCTTAATCTCAGTCAAAGTCAATCTTACGGCAATATGAGTTTCCTAGGAGTTTGTGTTCCTTAAAGAGAAATCGTGTGCAGATGGCTACTCACTTCAACTTGAAATACTGCATGAAGGCTGCCTGCCCTCCATACCTGTTTCCATATGTCAGTATTTCCTCAGCACCCTGACTGGCACCCAGCCCACACCTACAATTATAGGTGATTTTACCGGAGGTGCAGGGGGTGCAATGGCACCCCCTATTGGTCAGATAAAATTGATATTGGTATCAATGTGTAGTAACAATTCATTGTAAAAAGAGCTAAGTTTGGCATAGCTTGTAATGAATGACTGTACGACTCCTCTCACTTCTCTTGGGTGGCGCTACACCTTTGCTGCTTCTTGTTACCTTTGGACTGTTTTTTATAACTGTTTTTATTAATTGTCTCTCATTTTTTTGCACATTATCCTGTATGTTTGCACATTGCAGTCACGTTTTGCACCCTTTGCACATTGCAGTCACGTTTTGCACCCTTTGCACATTGCAGTCACGTTTTGCTCCTTTTGCACATTGCAGTCACTTTTTGCACCCTTTGCAAATTGCAGTCACTTTTTGCACCCTTTGCACATTGCAGTCACTTTTTGCACCCTTTGCACATTGCAGTCACGTTTTGCACCCTTTGCACAT
>JAODKF010000116.1:28930317-28941895 GCA_026779585.1 Mormyrus proboscirostris | reverse complement strand
ATTCAATAAAGTTTATTCAATGAGTAAGCCACATAATTACTGATTTCATTGTTAGATGGAATAAGAATGGGCCCAGAGTTAATAATGTTATTATATTCTTTTTAAACTTTAAAGTGTTTGGGATAAAGCAGGAACTGTATGAGAGTGTAAGCAAATGTGACATGAATTTGCTCAAAAGTAAATATGAGCTAAATTACAACAACTGCCCTCAAATAACCAAGTGGTTCAAATGTAAAGCAGCCGGGTTTATTTCAGGAATAAAAAACAAGCTGTGGTTACAAGGTTCCTAGAATTTAATTGATGGCGAATCAGACTTTGGGCAGAAGAATACGGGACATTGCAGACTTTAGCTGCTTTCAGCTGATTACTTTTTAAATATATGTCCCGTGGGTAAAGCAATTTCCAGACACTAGCATCAAATTAAAAAGTTATTGGTCTTCTGAGCCAAGCTGGAACAACAGGGCAACACTTATATGAAATAAATACACTTATATAAAATAACATACTATACAGTACATGCAATAGCAGCCATGATGGCTTGAACATTCACAGGTTAATGCTGTAATCCTTCATGTTCACCTTGCCGAGATATCGCGTTCATAATTAAACCACAAATATAACATATTTTAACCAGCTTCCAATAGCAACCATTGTACTCTTGGGGAAAGTCGGTGATGGACTGTGGTAGGTTTTGCATGAACTTACATTTGCCCTCCCAGACTGTCTGCTCCTACCCCAACCAGAATGCCAAAGATTAACTCCACTGTGCGTCTGGCTTTGAAGAAACAGGCAGTGGCTTTCATCTCTCATGGCAAACTGTACAGTAGGGCATCATTCACCGACCGCTCTTAGGAAGAAATTTCTGCTTAAAAGAAGGACCAATAGTTTTTGTGAAGATTCTGACATTCATCAGTGTTTTCTTTTTTGGGATTTGTTCTTATGTAAGAACAGAATCTTTGCACACTCAAGACCACAGTCATGCACATTTGAGTGCTGACAAGTTCGTGCAAAATAATAACTTAATGCATTTTCTTCAACTCTTCAATTGTGTAATATATATATATAATTTATATAATTTAAAAGAATATCTTAATCATTTATAATATTTTAAAATTATTCAATCGTTGTAAATTTAATCACCAATAATTGTTTAATAATTATTTGACTGATTAATATTGCTATTATTAATATTAATGAATGAATGAATGAATGAATTATTAAAATAAGCAATACCATCCCATGCATCTCTTTGTGTTATTTTATACCCTCTACTGATGCTACTAAATAAATAAATTGTTTGCTGTTCATTTCCTGCAGCAGCACCTCCTGGTCTGAACTGCACTACTGAAGTTTTCCTTAAGTCTGGAGCCGCCACCATCTTTACATTTTTTTGGGGGATTCCTGACTTCTCTCTCAACTTTTCTTCTTAACTGAGATTGTGAGTCTGTCTCATCCACTTATTACCCAGTATACAGAGTTATTTTCTCCCCATCTTCCTGGGCTTGCACCCATTTTGTGAAACCTGTTTTCTTCTGTGGTTAAGTTTATAAGTGCCCCTGTACCAGAGATAACCAATCAGACTATAGAGGAGGTGGGTCCGAACAACTACAAGAGGCGGGACCAAGACAGGTTATTGGTTGGTACCGCTTCCTCTAGTTGCTTGGAACCACCTCTTCCACAATCTGCTTGGTGATCTATGTAGACCATTTTTCATTCTGCCCTCAGAACATTTATTTGCAAGTAAAACTCCCATGACCCAAAACACCCAGTAGTGAGGAAAAAGAAAACACCAGACTTGTGTCTGTGCACCTTGCACCTCATCATTAGCTGCCCTGGCTTGTTTGAACAATTGCATCTGTAGCAATGTCTTTTAATTTGACCTTTTTGAGACCTTTTTGTCAGACCCTACTTTGGAAGTAACAGATGCATGCCATGCTGTTGTGAAGTATTCCTGAGTGGTGGGCAAATGTAGGCTAGCATGTTGTGACTCTTGGGAAGATTGATCTGCACATTTCCATTAGCTTCAAACACAATGAAGTCAGCGTTTGTCCCAGACACAAAGAAGAAGGCAGACCAGTCAACTTCTGCCTGTGTTTTTGATTGTGTGTAATGGCACAAACAGGAAAAACCCCAGGAAAATGCTGAGATAGCATTTTGCTTCCATTATGCATAACCGAGAGTCTAAGAGCCTCCACTTCAAGTTTTTTCTGCTTCTTTAGCCTCAAATCCCATATGGAAAAGCTTCAACCAGTGCTCAACCGCAACGTGCCGTGCTTCTTCCTCTGCATCCAGCTGAAAACGGGCTAAGCACTCTCTGTCCCATGTCGTAAGTTGGGAACCAGGTCCTTCAGAGGAAAAAGGCTGAAAACGGGGCCAGGTAGCTGGGGCACCTAACTTGGACACTCTCTTAGAGGACCATTGAAGATTGTTTTATTGATTGATTAGTTTTGCTACATATCCCTGAAACTGCTCTCTCAACCTGTTTTGGGCCCATATGTTGTGCAGCACCAACTCCGTGAAACTGACTATGTCATGTGCACTTCTGACCATAGACGCCAGACCCACACTTGCCATATTAATATGATAAAATATAATTAGGCAGAGCCTGCTGTCTTTCCTGGTGATGCCACTGCTTCTGTCTCTGAGGGTGACGATGAGGATGGTCAGATGATGCGTGGTGTTTCCAATCAGAGTGCTAGACTACTCCACTCTCAGGTGTTGTCCAAACGCACCTTGGCCTGGCACATTTACCAGGCACCCCTCCTGATTGGCAGCAGGTAACATGCATATTGACACTGTGAATGGAGTAATATGAAAACAGATCAAGCATAAATGCTCATTGTACTTCACAGAACTTTATTTATCTTGTAATGAAACTCACATCTGGTCTTGTGTTTTGCAACTTGTAATTCATAACAACATTCCTATGGGAACCACGATCAATCTTTGCAGCTATTACATTAATTTAGCTACATGGTTACAATTTCCTGTAATGTTTTACAACTCATAAGAGCCCTTGGAAAGAAAGAAAAAGGCCCCTTACTGATTATTCCGAATTCTTCGATGTCCGTACAAAATAAATATACATGTGTGGTGATACTGCCCAGAGTTCAAAATGATTAATACATTTATGAACATTGTTACTGTATAGTGGTTCTAACTTAAAGAACAAACTGTTAAAAACCAGAAAGCACTGAACTAGCTAAAGAGAGAGACAGTTTGGTAAAAGCAGTAACATAGTTGTAAGCAGACACACTTGAAATACTTATTTTGGGTTGGGGCAGAATCATTATAGAAAAAGTATCGTTAACTAGTGGTTTACACAAAACAGCGCATATTATAGGCACTGGGCTGAAGAAACTGTAGAAATATTAAAGTCAA
The DNA here is from genome assembly GCA_026779585.1 of Mormyrus proboscirostris. Classification (NCBI taxonomy): domain Eukaryota; kingdom Metazoa; phylum Chordata; class Actinopteri; order Osteoglossiformes; family Mormyridae; genus Mormyrus; species Mormyrus proboscirostris. The sequence goes on along the minus strand of JAODKF010000116.1, from coordinate 28,938,514 downwards.
AAACTGTAACAAAGTGGTGATACATTTGAATTCATGTTCACTTGTAAATTAAATTCAGTCCCACGTGATCCGACTGAAATTTAGACTGAAGAGAGTGAACTATGGAAATGCTTTTTACAAGCCCAGAAGGAAATTATTAAGGCAGTCAATTCGCAGGATGCAGGCATAAATTCAATCAATATTTTCCTCTGTCATATCTGAAATAAGAAACAAGACAGAAGAAATACAATTCTACACATTCAGAGTTCAAAATATTCTATATATTTACCTATGACAAAGATTCAGCATATTTGAATAGAGGATGCTACTATTACACCTATTCTTTTGGAACACGTTATATTTGGTTGTATATGTCAACATTAAAATTTATTTTAAAGAGAGGCAAAACGCAAAGCTGCCTCTAGAAGCCAAACACATTTGGGTGAAGGTGAAACCACCGTAATAGTGAAAACATCGATTGCCACTGCAATTGAATGTGTTGAACACACAGCTTTGAGTTCAAAGTGCCCCATTGTGTATCAAAGCTATATATTCCATCTGGCCAGCTTATGTATTCTCTAAGAAAAATGATTGAAGGCAATGAATTATATTTCAGTCTAAAAGAAACAAACCACTAATTGTGACGTGGCCTCTAAGTAAGTTCTGGAGAGGGACTCCGCTATTGAGAAACTCTTGTGAGTTTCACCCTCACTTTATTTAGGTTTCACATGACAGACACTTCTAATTCGATGTCGGTGAGACCTTTAGCCCGTTCTCAGCTCCCTGGGGTAATTCCTAATCAGCCTCTAGTTCTTGGGCGGCTCAGCCGGCCACAAACCTGGACAGCCTGCCTGATCAGTTTCTCTTTAGCCCTGTTTTCTGCACGCCCATGCAGCTTTCCGTGATTGGCTGGCGGGGTAATTTTGGAAAAGGGGTAATTACTTCTGGTCCTAAGCAGTAACCCTACTGGTTGTCACATGGTAGCCTGCAGATTCTGCTGATTAATGGGATCTCCTTTAAAATGCTGTTATTATTTACAAAGTACATATAAGTGAAATGTGATAAAACACTTCTTTGCATTAGACATTATAAAAAGAAAATGGTTAGATGGGCCTAAATTTTATGATATCTACCAGAAAACTTGATCTTTTGTACATACATATTAAATAAATTTTGCACAGACAGACATTCCCAACATTACATACAGTAATAACAATGTATATTACACATTATTATACAGCACTGTACAGTACACATTATTATACAGCACTGTACAGTACAGTATTTTTTCTCTCTCAAATGAAAGGGATTCGGACATTTTAGCCTTTTAAATGAATCCTCAGGAGACGATAGAGCGATGAAAAAATATCATGCATCAAGGAATAATGTAATAATCATGCTTTTTATACATTTTTCTAGCACAGACACTGCAATAATGGTAAAAAAGAATGTGATCAATGAAATCTCAAGAGGCAGACTGGATGTTATCAGGGAAGCGTGGGAAAGTGGACAAAGTGGGACGAGTGACTTACAGGGCGCAACTGGACTGGCAGATTTCAGCATGTTATAGCGGGTAATTGCTGGTCGATGGTTTAAAACTTATGAATCATTTATTTCTGGAATATTCCAATTTGTGTGTTTTTTTTGTTTTTTTTTTTCCCCAAACCTCAGTAAATTAAAGTTGCTGAAACTGTGGATATATGCGTTCCATTGTCATTATGAAGCTCGATATTTTTTTTCATTCATTTTACAATTGTTTATTTCATCAACCACAACTGCCATACAAAAATATATATGCCATACAAAAAATATCTGCCATACTGATTTTTCATAAATATTTATTTTTTACAAATCTGTAAAATAAATTACACTTGCTAACCATTAGCCATTAAATTAGATTTGTTCTTTTTAAAACTGTCTCTCAATAACTTTTCTTTGCAATTAAAATCCCTTCAGCTTTTCTTTTCATTCAGCTTAGTGGCACAGAGATACGGTTTCATGTCTTTATTTTGGGAGTAATAATATTCTCAGTTCCCCTGGATACAGTGCATATCGGCAGAGCCCAGTGTTCAGATCTTAAGCCTCTACCTTATACATGATAAGCTGTTTAACAACTGGCAGTTGACTAAATTGTTTGCTCCAGTGTTATATTCAGACACAGGTTTACATGCAGTTTGGACAGTACTGAGAGTTAAACCCTGCACAAAGCTCTGCACAGTCAAGAGTGCGGCAGGGCTGAGGTAATGTTTTGGAAGGCCAGTGCCTTCCTGGTCTGGGACCTGCCAAAAGTACCACTGTTACACTCGATACATGTGAGAAGTTTTACTATTTTTCACAAACCTTCAACATAGGTTTGAATTAGTGTTCATTTATACATCCAGATATTTGCTAGTCAGTGGTTAAAAACATGGACTGATAATCTGGGGTCTAATCTACTGTAGTTCTAGTCTAGTCTAGTTATTGTAGAAGCACTAAATTGTACAAATAAGAAATTAATATTGACATTAGACATAAATAACAATGTAATATAATGTTGAGTACAATTAAAATTGTTAACATTTTTTTACCATTTTATATACAAAGGGATTTACTACGTTCTTGTTCATAGTGAAACTGTTATACACACATTCTGCATTCTGATTTTTAGATTTATTTAACAGTGTAGAGCTTAGGATTCAGCTAACTGTATCCAATTTCCACTCTCTTAAAATGTATTGTCGCTCTTTATACCAAATAAATGACTGTCATTGGACAATTATTACCCCTGGTCTCACTTATGTTGTGCAGAGAATGGCCTTAATTTAACTTCTGATTGCATAAAAAGTAAGCCAAGGACTATTATAATGGATTGCAATCTCTGATCTTCAAATGCCCAAGTTTGACCTGTGTCACGTGCCGTAAGTGTTTCGGATATGTCTACAGGACACCTCAGTCTTCTGCCCCAAGGTCCGCTCGCCAGCGGCTGCTTCAGCCCGCCTCCCGGTTCCTGGTCACGCCCCTTGCGCCCTCAGACCTCTGACCCTGGCCCTGTGTTCCGGTCGACGAGGATAAAGCCCGCTGGTCACATCTAACTCGAGCTCTTGCTCAAGCTTTGTCTTTTGCTATCGCTGTGTTGATTTGCTGTTTCTGACTGACTTCTGTGTACGACTGTTCGGATTGTTTGGGTTCTGATTTCTTGCTTTGCCTCATTGTACTTTCGCTTTGGTTCTGAATGCTCTCTGGTATTTCCGATCCCTTGCCTGACTTCTGACGTATCCTTTTGCTTGCCCCTTTTGGGACACTGTGTTTTAGATTCTGTGTGTTTGCTGCGTGTTTGTTTGTTTGTACCGGTGCATAAGGAGTGACTGCTTTTTTTGTTTCTGCGAACGCGTGTGACTTATCTGTTGTTTGGTTAGGGAGACAGGGATTAGTGTTGTTGTTTCGTTTCACCTGTTTCGTTTCACCTCTAGGGTTAGATTAGGTTGGGTTGTGTTCGTTAGTGATTTTTGTTTATTGCTTTGGCCTTGGTCACTCCTGAAGTCTGTTGCACCTGCTGTTTGTACAGTGTCTGTGAATAAACATAAAAAACTATAAAACAAAGATGCCCGTGTTTCCCGTGTCCCTATTTCCATTCCCTGGCTGTCCCGTCTTCTCTCCTTCTCTCTCTCTTCTCTCTCTGTCCCTTTCCATTCTGTCAATCCTTACCCCTAGACTAAGGATCATAACACCTGAGAGCTAGTTTACTTGGCCAGGAAATCATCAGAAATGTTTTTTGGTGTTGTGAACTTGGACCTGTTTAGCAGCTGATGGTTTGCAGGCAATTATTGATACAATTGTTTTCGCAAGGTTCCTGGATGGGGAGTTAATAGGCAGGGACTCCGGCATTAGTGTTTTGAAATCAACCCCCAAGGCCCAGAAGTGAAACAGGGAGGAAATGGTGCATTAAATATGAGTCAATGGCCATTTATCACACCATGTTGCGTTCGTGTGGTTGAGATCTGGGAACTTTCAACGCCTTGCAGTTTTCTGCCTCAGTGCCAGTGTCCCAGCCCACCTACCCGGCCGAGATGGAACGCACTACCACCTTGCAGATGCTGAAGGCAGGCAAATGCGTTTCCCTTTGATATGTAAACATTCGGCAAGCAGGGATCTGGTAGCTTCTCAGTCACAGCCTTTAACCTGTGGGCAGAGGAGCTTGTCCTGCTGCTCGGGAGATGCTGTCTGGGATCAGTGAGGCCTGGAGTCGCGAGACTCTGACCTGGGGCTCAATTTAAAATAAAAACGAAATAGAGCGTCTCCCACCTGCACTTCATCAGGCTGTTTATATTGCAGCCTGAAACGCTGATATGCCCAGCTGGCCCCTTTCATTAGGCTGGCTACAGACAATAACTATGCAGTACACTGTCTGAAAACGTACAAAATTAAGTTTAATTTAAGACGATGAGCAGAGCATAACCCACCCCCTCACCCACAGCGCAGTCCGCACGTTGTCCGTTTCCAGAATAAAAGGAATTAAATCGCTAACTGCCTAAATGAATGTATGGCACTTACAGAACCCAGCCGCACCCGAGTGTGAAAATGCCCAACTAGTATAAATATTATTTCTAAAGCATATTTAAACTTAGCAAAACAAAGGACTGCATTTGCTATTAAGATTCTTTGATTCATGTTTAACACATTCTGGACAGAAGGTTGGAAAACATCTGTTAAGGCAGCAGGAGGCTGGGATTGTCTCTCGAGTTACTCAGAGGGCTTGAAGCTCCCAGCTTCTTGTACTAATATATCCTTTATGGCATTTTGGCCGGTTTGACATAGAGGACTGCAGTGAACCTTTATGACTGTCTCTTGTGATAAGTGTAGCCGGTGAGGGAAAGATAAAAATATTCACAAAAGTAATTTAATTTTTATTTTATATTATAGGCATTACAGTTTTTCTGATGGCAACGGTGATAGAAACAGTGCCTATGACATAATATTACAATATTTTTCTCCAAAATAAATGATAAAATCATTAAAACCATTTTGTAATGCTCGGAATTATCTAATTTGCAGTATTGCCTTCAATCATTGAATTATCTAATTTGCAATAAAAGTATTACCTGCAGCACAACATGAATCATGATTATAGAAAACTATTACCAAAAAGGCACATTAAATAGCTTTGGCAAACCAATTTGGATGTCACACATGATTTGTGCCAAATTTTATTACAATGCCACCAAAAGCGATTTCTGGGGAAACATGGAAATACTCATGGTGTAATATAGCAAACATTACAACTGGTTTCTTTACAGTGGTTAAGTATTGTGACAAATAAAGCCAGATTAATTACATTCCAGACTCAAATGCTCTAACAGACATTCAGGACCATGTGTTTATAATCAATGGGTGACAGGTTCTCTAGACCGTGAAACCAGAGTGGGCTAGAACCAACCTACAACTGACGGCTCTTGTCAGGTTGAGCAAGTTATTCTGAGCATGTGTTTCTGTGGTCAGATCTCGGTGAACCCTGAGCTTCCTGCCATCTCAGAGATGACAGGGAAAAGAATACAGACGAAAAGTATTTCATTTAACAAAACTGCATTTCTGAGATTTTAAAAAATGAGAACACTAAATATTTGCTTCAGGACTATCATATTTATGAAATTAGGTATTTAATTATGAATTTTATATGTGAATTTTACAAGTGAACGAGTTGCCTTTTTTTGGAATACGTGGTCAGTTGTTATTATGTTTCTCTTTCTGTGGATTATTTTCATTTGGTATAAAGACTAAGTCTGGCATTTGGTGTTAGTTGCTGTTCATTAGAATGTACACAGAGGGACTTTGTAAAACTAAGTCCATTACATATAGTGTTTGTGATATTTAGCAGGTCTGCAGTAGTTGGTGCAGTTGTAGAATTTTAACTTAATGAAATACTGTACATGACATTAACATAGTATTACATCAATGTATTTGATTGCCGTAACAAAATACATGCCTAATCATCTTATTTCAACTTTAGCGAAACATTTCTTAAATTGACAAATAAAGGCTTTGAATTTTGTTTTTATCAATCTTTGCTAACACTCCTTACGCTTTAAAAACAAGAATTAATTCCTTTTCTGGAACTATTAACACTAACATCTCAATAATTGTTCATGTGTTCAAGTGCTCGTGTAGAGATAGACCGGAAAGCCAGAAGGTGTATGTACCTGTTATAATATTAATAATAGCAGCAACAATAAGAATAATAACAATGTTCGTTATTATTATTATTATTGTTGTAGTTGTTGATGATGGTGATGATGATGAAGATGATTTTGCTGTATAAAAGGCACACACGTGAACCTCATTATAAAGTGACCAGATTTCCCAGCACTGAATGCCAGCATTTGCAGTCTCTGCACATGGCATATAGTTAAACAGTGACGTGATGTGTCAGATCTGGAAGATGAGACATAAAGCCCCAGCTCTCCCCCAGCAGGATCTCCACCTGTAGGAGATGGCTGTGATTTTCCAGCGCGGGCTCTGCTAATAGGCCAGTTGTTCTGCCCCTGCTGAATGAGGGTCAAACAGTGTTAGAGCTTGTGTTTATATAGGGTGACAATGTTTTGATCAGTGTGTCTAAGGCAGCTCCCTCGGTTGCCAGATGGCAGCAGGGCTTTTCCTGCTGGATGCTTAGAAAAGTTCGGGTGCTGCCACTTGTATTACAATGTCAGGACATTTTCACAGGACTCTGTGCCATTTTTAGCGCTGCTCTAATAGCCTTTGGCAAGAATCGCTTATTAATGTCCAATTTCCATGTCAAGTAAAACGAAAGACTTTATATGATACTGAAAACAGCAACACTTTGTCACGACTTGGCAGATTTATAATAATACTAATAGTTCTTCTTATTATTATTTTATTATTATTATTATTAGCACTCTATTGATCCCTGTGGGGAAATCGTCTTCCTGCCTAGTCCATCTCGCTCTCCATGACAAAGAGACATATATGTAGGTGAGAGTTATCTTAGCGGCCTCTTGTAGCAGTGTCCATAGAGCTGGAGGTTAAGGGCCTCAATCAAGGGCCCACAGACATGTGACTACTCTCAGGTTATTTTAGTCTGTAGGTGTGGCTGTGTATGAATGAATGGAGAGTCCCCACAAAGATATAATTACAAACCTGTGCGTGCGTGTGAATGTGAACCTTGCAATGGGTTGACAGCCCATCCTGTGCTATTCACTGCCTTGTAGCCATTGTTTAATGAGATCGTCTGTAGATCCCACCTTGTGTAGCACAAGCAGAATTGAATGTGAATGAATTTCTTCTCCTTACAGTTGCTCTTTGAACTTCAGAGCTTCAGAATGAAAATGTAATAACATCTCCAAAAAGATTCAAGAACAAAGTATGTCTCAAAGTCTTAATTACATGGAACAAGCCTCATCAAAAAAGCCCAACAGAGAATGTACTTCTTACGGCAGCTGAAGAAGTTCATCCTGCCAAATAAAATGATGGTGTACTTCTACGGAACCACCATCGACTCCATCCTCAACTGCTCCGTCGCCATCTGGTATGTTCTTTCCACCACCAAGGACAAGGGTAGACTGCAGCATATCATCCTCTCTGCAGAGAAGGTCGTTGACTGCAATCTGCCGTCCTTTCAGCACTTGCAGGCCTCCAGGAACCTGATGCGGACCGGAAAGTACGGGTGACCCCTCCCATCCTGGACACAGACTGTTTGAAACACTACCCTCCAGCAAGAGACTGAGGTCAATCATGACCACAATAACAGCTTCTTCCCTTCAGCAGTTGAACTCATCATCAAGTCCTCTGACCAGTGCTGAAATTTGGATAAAAATCAAAACCCAAACCAAAAAGAAACCATTGTCTTGTGTTAACTTTTGAAACAGTATGTCACATTTTCTGCTATGACTCTGTCTGCAAACCAAATTGAAATGCATCCCCATGTATCACGGTAAGATGGTTCCTGAGACCAGCTGGAGGAACCATGAGGCATGTAACACATCTGCTGTACCATGAGTGGTTAATAATAGAAACATCACCCCACTGGCAGTCAGCAGAACCCCATATACCTCCCTTCCTTTGCTGGACATTTATTCATTGCCTTACTTTTTAATTTGGTTTAACTTTTTTTTCTTAACTCACTGGCTTACTGCCAAAAGTGAAGCCCATGTGCAGAGGTGGACATTTCAGGTCCAGAAAGTAAAAATCCAAACCAGGATTTTGTTTCAACCAACCAGTTGAACATAAA
>JAODKF010000116.1:28913853-28930217 GCA_026779585.1 Mormyrus proboscirostris | reverse complement strand
TATGCAACTAGTTGGTTGAAACAAAATCCTGGTTTGGATTTTTACTTTCTGGACCTGAAATGTCCACCTCTGCCCATGTGGCAGATGGGTTGCCAGGTCCTGAAGAGAAGGAGAATATTTCAAGGGCACAAGTAATGGAGCTCAATGAAGGCTGTAGGAGTCAAGTTATTAGGGATTCTCGGTTTTCCTCCAGGTTGCCTAATAAAATATATTACTTGTAGGTTGTTCATGGGGGAGAGACAGGGAGGAATCTAAGTAGGGTAGATTTCACTTTAATTGGGATCGTATGTAGCATATGTGATTTTGGCTTGTGAACTAAATTAATCAGAGAAGCTTTAATCGTAGCTGATTCCTGTGTGTGTGCCTGGACTCGTGTGTCTATGTTTAGCTCCTCCAAGCTGAATCCAATTTCATGGAGTGCCATTGAACTCCATACACACCTTACTCTAAATCAACTCTCGGTCAGTAGGTGAATAAATTACAGCGTAGGTTCCAAGACGCTCATTTCCTCCTGTCAACCTGCAACTGAAATGTCAGAGAACGAGAAACGCGTGTGTGATGCAGTTTATAGCCCTTTAAGGCTTAATGACCTCAGAAGAGAAGAAGACTGAGGGGTACCTGCTTTGCTTCACCTGGTCATTGACTTGGCACTGCCTGCCAAAGCACTCTGGCCTGATCTGACGTTTGCGTGGGTAAGTCCTTCATCTTCAGATATTGTACTACTTAAAGTAATTTCAACATCATGAGTTAAGTTGCTTGGTGCTTTTCCATTTACTACATGTTGCCAAACCTATGCTGTCTTCATCTTAATGCTATGTTCTTTTAAGAGTTGAGTTTGATAAGAAGTTATTGAGTTTTTCCTCAGTTATGGTGACATAACTGACTCTCTGGCCATTAAAAAAAAACAGCTTGATAACAGAAACTAAAAAGGAACCGGTTGTTGTGGCACAGAAGGGCACGGACAGGAAAAGGTGACGATCCAAGAGGCAGCTCCAAGACAACGAAAGTTTATTTTAATCAAAACAAAACATGCTGGGAAAAAAGGACCAAGAGGGGTCAGAAATATACTAGTGTAAAACACTACATAAAGAACCATTAATGACGTACAATAGGAAACAGGTAATGGAGAAAACAGGTAGAGCAACAACCACAGAACGATATACAATAATTGACTAGAGGACAGAACAGATGCAGGCGCTTAAATATAGACAGATAACCAACTAACAAAAGGGCAGGTGTGGAACATGACAGTTAGCCAATCAACCAAAACATAGAGCAACAAGCAACAAGTGAGGTGAGTCAGAATAACAACACAGAACTACAGATTTCTAACAAACACTGAAACTTGGAAACACTAACCACACAGTGAATAACTACATTAGGATAAGTAACCTGGAACCAAAATGGAAGCGAACAGGAAAAAAGCAGGGCGAACCTATAACCGAGAAAGAAAGTGACAAAGATCGGGGAAACAAAAATCCAGTAAATACAAATAAGCGAGGAGGCTGGCTTTAACGCATAACCAGAGGGTTCATGGTCACATGGTCAGCACATAGAGCTATGTGGCAGGCCTGGGCGCTGGGGAAATACACTAGGGATCTGAAGGACAAGAGACATGGACAACAGGATGGCCAGCGACACCTGCTGGCCAAATGGGACAGAGACACGGAGGGCGGGTTTGAACGGTACAGACCCCAACACCAATGTACTGTAAACTCTCGGTATATCCTGTATGCAAAATTTAATTCATGCTTCGTGAGTACTGTACAGTTTTATGACAGGAAAACATAGTTGATTACTTCATAACTATTCAACTCTCAGGGGAGATTTACACTCTTGGGCAGTTGATTACCTCACAGAACATGCAGAGCTCTCCACCTGCTTTCTGAATTAGTCAGAGGAAGTGATTATAGTTTATTACTATGAGTTGAAAGACTTGCACGTAGGCCAGGTCGGGCCACAGCTGGAGCGTGTCAGGCGCTAACACGAGAGGAGACAAGCTACCCATAGTCACACAGCTGAAGACTGATGAAGCCTCGGTGCAGGGCAGAGCACACGTGCCACCAAGGTGGCCTGGAAGCAAATCAAACAAAGGCAGCCCCACACTGGCTGTTCTGCTTTATGACATGAAAGCTACATTCATACAATAAGAGGGAAAACCAGCATGTAGCCCTACTGAAATATATAATCTGGAAAGGTTACCTAAATTAAATAAAATAGAATATATATAAACAGGAACATGCTATAATCTTGCAACTGATCATAAATAATAAATTATATGAAAATAAAAGGTAGAATTTATAATCCGTTATTGAAACTGGAATTTAAGTTGCTTCTTGGAAAATAAGCTTTTGGGTTTTCAGGTTTCAGTCCCTATGAAAGATAACTGACATGAATCTTTACAGCGAAACATATAAAAGCTGAAAATGTAGGTCCTTCATTTAAATCATCACAACATATATGAGTTTCCAGTAAATCAACATATTGCAGCACTGTGAGGTTCTGGTTCATGTACTACTACAGCTTTTTATTTGCGCATGTTAATTAAATGGGAGGAACCCAGATGACCCAAGAGGAACCTCCGCAGCACAGGCAGAACACAGGGGCAACACAGGCAGACCACAGGGGCAACACAGAGAGAAGACAGAAGGAACACGCAAACTCCCTACACAGAGAGCAGTGGCAGAAATCCTTCCCCCAAACTTGGAGGTGAGAGGTATTGCTTACCACTCAGCCACTGTGCCATCTTACGTGTTGTTTAAGTTAAATGATTTATACTTTTTCAGTAATACATAGTAATTACGTATCTCAAGGTGACTATCAAATAAGCGAAGAAGTCATGTCACTTTGGATTTCTCACAATGAAAAACTCAGGTATACCTGGATGCCTCTTCATTTTAAAAAAAAAAAAAAATCATCATCATCATCATCAAGAATCGATGGGTTGCAATACCTTTAGAATTATGTGCATCATTAGTACACATTTAAATTTTTAAAAATTAAAATGCCTTTTAAGACAGTTAAACCAATACATTGTAAACAATACAACAAATGTTACACAATTGTTCCAAATTATATTCTGTTACACAAGTGAAGTCAAAATATATTCATAAAGCTAATTTAAAAACAATAGCAGTTGACCAAACTGCTATACAATCAAAATAGAAGAAACCATGAAACAACTCATGATTACATCTGATTTAAATTAAACATTTTCATTAGAAATTATTCTTAAAATGTTATTGCCAAAAATACATTAAAATAACTAAGGAATAGGAACATGCGAGAAAACTAGAACCAGTAACAGCTGACCAGTATTCTAAGTGATTTTAAAGTACGTTCATTCATCGCGAGAAATAGCAAAAGCATCGCAATTTAGAAAAGCGGTTAACTACATGGTCAGTAAAATCATTGGTTCACGTTTGGAAAAATTGCCGAGATTGTATTTCATAAGACTGTAGAGTATGTGTTTTTTAATGTAAATCATAGGCCTAGTTTTGTTTATTTTATTCATCCATTTCACATTTTGTCGGCACAGTCGAAGTCCCACAGTGGGAACTAACGCTCGTTACTCAGAAAAGCTTAGCGAACCGTCGAAACACCTGAAACGGTGTGGGGTGAGAAAAGCTGTTGACCTTTCTCGATGATACATAAAGCAATATTTCTTCTTATTATTATCATTACTATTATTATCAGTAGGCCTATTATAGCACCGACGAGAGCTCCGAGTTATCTTAGCAATATTGTGCTAATGCTGAGAGGCTTGTTTTCCTCTCGCCCAACGCCTTTCACTGTAATGCTGACCCTGTGTTAACACACGTATGGCAAATGAAACTGAAACTTGAAAGCAAGTTCGATCTGTCATGGACAAGAGCGTTTGTAACGGATGGATACCATACAGCTATATTTAACTAACAGCCAACATCAACATATTGTTAAATTTACTTGCAGGGTATGTAGGAAAGAGGACATGAATATGTCGATCTTGCAATTATAAATAAAGACAGTAACAAGCAGGTAAGTTAGTTCCTGATAAATTTGAAGGAATAATAGAAAATATAGGCCTAATTAAGAACAGTCCATTCCATGGTATTACAATTATACACTTATTTACGCTGGTTAAGAAAGTTTTACATACGTTTTTTTATGCCATTGGAAACGGACAAAATGTAGATGAAAGAAAATAAAACAGTTCTACGGTATAAAAGTAGGGGTACATAAACGATGTCATTTTACGATGTCATTCTTTGTTTACCTACGTGTTACAATTCCGGTTTTCGGCTTTAAAATAGCAACCAAAACGACTTTGCTTCCAAAAACATGTAGCATTTAATTTCATGTAAAATAACATAACACTGTGTTAATTAATTTTTCAATTAATTATGCATTGTAGTGGGCTGGTAAGATGGATAGTGATGTTAAAACATACAAATGAATAACTGCTGAATATAGATTCGAAAAAGTTTAATAAGGATGATTATAAATGCGTGTAAACACGAGCATGGTATTACTGCGCATGTTTTCCTAACCACAATAATGATGTTTATAAATGACGTAATATCCGAAACGAGCAGTGTTCCAACACTGATTGAGAGGGTAGAAGGCAAGTTTCAGTTAGCCTACGGGGTCCTTACAAAACGCAGGATATTTCATTGGAAGAATGTAGTCTACAGAAAATAATTACGCCACACTTAACATTATATTTGCATGCGAATCACTGTATGTCTTTGGAGACGAAAGTCAAGTAGTACCATACTAACAAACGTCACCAGTCCTCGCTAAAAAGATCAACATTGACAAGCAAAACACTAACTTTTTATCAACGGTACGGCTTAAAAAGTACAAACATATAGGGCTCTGTTCTCCCATGCGTATGTCAAAATCGCTTAAGCGCAAGATGGCAGAAAAGACCCCATGATTGCTAGTGTTTCTGTATTGCTTACCACTGGTTTCCCCTATTGCTTAATACCAGTTGGGGTTACACAATGGGTGTCCTGGAATTAATAGAAACTTTAAAGAACGGAATACAGTTCGAAGGAATCTATAAAGCTATACGTTTATGTGACAATGCAAAGGAAATGTTTTCATATTAATTTCATAGAGTTTACGGTTCCGACACATATGCAGCATTGGAGGGCATATTAAAATTGTAATAACCGACAAGAGAAGCGAAATGTAACAAATAAATGAAAATTTACAGTTGATCCGTTGATGCATAGGCCTACATGCAGGTGTTTCACACAACAGGGGACATAAATCCCAATCCCTTGATAAGGAAAATTTAATAAGTTACATTTTTATGCAGGGGAGATATATATGTGTGTCTGTGTGTAAATTTATATGACTCATATCATCCTTACGAAATTTCAACGGGATTCTCACAATCTACATATATCTTACCATTGTTAGAACAGCATATTAAATAAATGTACAAGTAATAAGAAATGTCAACACAAATACTAGATTACTTAGACATTTCACTGAAAGAGGGACAGAATCAGTGATTAGCTGAACGTTTTTGTACGTCCTTTTTGTATGGGGCAGAAATTTATTGACTGGCAGGACATTCATTCGGTTTCCGGGCACCCAGCTGGTGAGGCCCTGCTTTTCGAAAAAAGAAGCTGAACGAAGCTTACCACATGCCACTCCTCAGTCGACCTGGATTCACCCCAGAAACATACAGGCCTAATGCATTTAAATGTTCACGGCACGGCAATAAACTGTCACGGCCAGGGGAGCCGTACTCCCTTTCATTCCTCCTGGTTTACGTTGTAATTTTTCAGACCGCTTGACTACAGATTTCTGTCTATAGACTTGTCTTGCTCTGAAAGCTGCTCACTAGAGGGAAGTGAATTCTTCTTCGGACGACCCTTTGGTTTGGTGGGGGATTGCAGCCCGCCACCTTGCAGGACCTGTGCATAAGAAACGTGTGCGAAATATTAACACGCCATTTTACAGGTGAGGCTGCACACAAAGACACGAATAAAAAATAAACATCTTCTGAAAGATTCCATTCCAAACAGGGACACGATGCAACATTTATAATATTTTATTACAGTCTAAGTATATCTGTATAAAACAATTAACGAAACTTACAATTTTCTTCCACTTCATTCTTCTGTTTTGATACCACGTTTTGACTTGTAACTGACTTAAACCCAGCGATTCGGCAAGGTCTATTCTGTGAAATAAAAAAATTACTCGCTATGGATTTTTAAAATCATAAGCTGCATGAATATTATGCAGCATTAACTATAGGTATCATACAGATATAATTGATGGATAGTCAAAATTGTACGAAATCTATTTATATTGAACAATAAGAAGTAAAATAAAGCCATTGTTTCATGCAGCTCCGGCTACATCATGCGATGGTCAGATGCATATTTTATACCTATCCGGTGTGGAAAGATACTTTTGTTTCTCGAATCGTTTCTCAAGGCCCACAAGCTGCAGTTCGGTAAAGACTGTTCGGCTCCTTCTGCCTTTCTTTGTCTTGCTTTCTCCATCAAGTCTGGGGTTAATCTTGCCGTGGAGATGCGGTTCTAAGGACATTTGCCGAGAAGCGGAGCCGGCCTGCAGTCCCGGCGGGCGGGGGAAGAGCGCCGATCCCAGCGGAGAGCCGAGAGAGCATGACAGTGGGCAAAAGGGCAACTTGAAAACCCCGGTATGATCTTGTTTCAGGCCTGCAAGTAATACCAACAGCAATTAAAAATAAAGTAATTAAAATCATGTAAAATACTGCTTTGTATTCATGCAAGAATACGTTGCATATTGTATTTTATAGCTGTCATCCAAATTCTTTGATACATATTATTATGGTTCTTAGACACAACATGTGATTATAAAATTGTCTACTGAAACAATGAATTTCTCAAGCTAAATCAAAACAACATCCAAGATTCGTCATAGAAGAAACATTTCTTCCTTTCCAAGAGTTTGAAACACCTAAAGAAGTAATTTTCTACAATAAAAGGCAAGTTCTCAAACAAAGAGAAACGGAAAACGAACTAAAAATTAAAGACATTTATTAGTGTTTCATTTATATATATACTCGCTTCACATTTTGTTGGCACTGCAGAACTCCGACAGCTGGAAATGAAACGCGGAACATCTGGTGGGCTGCTTAACCACTACAGCACCTGACACCGTAATGATCATGAAAATTAATTATTATTCGTACATTGCTTAACTGGAAGAAAATGCCGGCAATAAAATACGGTCTTTCATAATCATCTTACCTCTGCAATTCTGAATTATACGTGATTATAAGCAATTCTGGCTTAGGTGCATTCTTTTCTACAAAAAGTATAAATGTAAGTTCAATACGTACATCGTCTGTTCTATGCACATTTGAAACTTTAATAGTCTGAAACAATGGACTGACGATGACATAGTTAATTATGAAAATGAACTCATTTGATTAAATACGAAATTGTATACGAACTACAGTATCCAGTTCACTAGATTTTTGTTTTGCATGGTCAAAGATACAAATCCGACTTAAATGTTTTCTGTAACGTAAGATTTAATTTGGCATACAATTAATTGATTTATCTAGTTGTATGATCTGTGAAAATAAATTAGTTATAAAGTTAATGTTTTAATAACCGTTAAATTGGTCACCAGTAATTTAACACTTATTTTCATTATTACACAGCTCACAAGTCGCGTTATATAGCACGTTATTCCATTACGATACGCCTTTACTTAGCGCACGTATTAAACGTAAATGTGGAAAATAGGTTCTTACCGAAATGATTGTGATATGATCGTGTTGATAAAAGTGCTTGCAGTCCAAATCTGAGCGCTACTCCCGTCGGGGGAGACATCTTGGTGGCCGGGGGATCAGTCAGAATCTCCTCAATCATGAAACTCCTAAATCTGTGAGATCGATCCGGGGGTGCATTTGGAGGACTGTGGAATTCACTAAAATCCAAAAGCCGATGCATCGCCTCATTGATTTGAACCAGGAAACGGAAAATACTGTTTATTCGCAGTTATTCCACAAGAAGACTTAGCATTTCGAACAAAAAATACTTTCAGCATTTAGGCGTCATTTCCAAACAAGATAAGGCTTTCAAGTTCTGTATCCGTTTAACTTGCACGTTTCTTTATGCTTGTGTTTGTGCGCGCACATTTCCAAATCGACGTCTAGAGTAGAAGATTTGCCATTTAAGAAAGTATCCTCCGCCCACTTTAAGTAAGTCAGCCTATTAGTAAATGCAACACGCACTGACACTCTTTCGGTACATAGGAGTGGGATACGAGTCAAAACCGGCCGAAGCCCGATAACAAAGTAGGCCGCTATATAGGCCTACTTATAGATACTACCCTCAGATGTAGATATTGCTTAGGGCCATGTAAAGCTTTAATTTATAAAAAAAAAATGCTACTTATGCAATGAGAAAATTACACGCAGTTTTTAAATTAGGCATATGTATGGAATACGTACTGAATAAGGTAAATAGAGGGAAAGACCTAATAGTAGCAGATTACACTGATGTAAATATTAATTACGAAGCTCAAGGAAAGAGAAACTACAGCAACTTAATCGTAAATAATTTCCATATTTTTTTTTCTAGTAGTTAATATTCACAAGTAGAAAGTTTCTGTTTTCAGCCTATATGACATTCATTCTGAAATAGCGTTAATTCTAAATTAGCGAACGTGTATTTTAAAAGAAAGGAGTTGCTGCATTATGTAAAAGTAAAGGCATTACTTATTAACTAGTTGGTCTGAATGTTTATTAAATTTATTATATAAAGATAACTACAATTATAAAGTCTGGTTACAACCACCGCATAACCGCAGGCAGCACCATCAAAGTGGTCAAGAATTAACGAATCAGTTAGCCCGAACCAAAGGTTGCACCATATCCTCCCATCCTATTTGAAATAGTCATAAATATGGGTAGAATTGAGTGTAAACGTCTTTCTATTTAATTAAGTAATTCTTAGCCAATGTGCGAGTGTATTCCCCATAGCAAACATTAGGCTATTAATTCAGATGTGCGTAGGGGCGTGGCCATGGTTTGGCCTAGGCCCACCCACTTTTTGTCTAGCCCCACCCAGTCAAATTGCTGCTTTTCTTGTAATAAATCTGATATTATTCAAATTAGAGCTTGTAAGATATTGGAAAACTTCATATAGGCCTATCATGATTTTTTGCGATAAATATTGCAATATTTATAAAACAAAAATAAATTAATTTCTGAATAATTTATGAAAACAATTTTAGCAGAACGAAGCTTGGCGGCAGAAACCGATACGACTTGTTTTAAAGAACAAAAAATGCCCCTCCATTAAACCCTTGAAAGAACTAACACAGACAACAAACAACCACTAACAGTACATAATGAGGAAGTGCAGGGAGATTGCACAGTTTTGTACTGGGGTTAATGCCAGAGGAAGTTTGCAGTTATTCAGTCAACAGATTATTGGCGATTTATTCAGTATTCGTCTCTGCACTCGGCAGCCCCGTTATGTTACTGTATGAGGTTTCTGTTGTTCCTAATCGTTTCCCCTTTACAACAGTATCTGTAAAAAAATGTTTTGAACTGAGTTTTTCTTTAGTACAGTTGGCCGAATGATATCTAGCAGGGAAGAAATTTTACAGACTTACTTATTGCAAAGGAGACATACTATGACAGTAGTACTCTTGGATTTAATGAGCTCTTCAGAACGACCCATTCTTTCACAAATGTTGGTAAACCTGACTGCGTGGCTAGGTGCTTGATTTTATACACCTGTGGCAAAGGGTCTGAATAAAAGCCCTGAATTCAATGACTGAGAGGCGTGTCCCAATACTTTTTCCGTATAGTGTAGCTAGATAGATAAGTGAGCCAACACCAGGAGGCGCTGTACTCCTAAAGATTAAGAATCAATGTCACCAAGGTAAAAGTTGTATAAGGATATTGGGTCCACCTAAAGAAAAAGAAGTGTATAGTGTGTTGCATATACAAGAAGAACCACAGAGAGTCAAAAGATTCAGAAAGTTTCTCTAGTTATTGTTTAGAACTATTAGAATCTTATCTGTCCATTGCACCCAGTAAATCAGAATCAGGATCCTTTTTATTAGCCAAGTATGTTTCCATACAAGGAATTTGCCTTGCCGGTGCTTTTAGAAGACATTACAAAAAATGCAACAATTAGCAAAGGTATGTACAGAAAAGTAATAAACACTAGACTGGCAATTGGCCAATGTGATAATTATATGGTAATTTTAACAGTAGCAGTAATGATGATAAACATGTAAATATGTATGTGTATATATGTACATAGTAATGATTGTAGTATAAATATAAAACTATATGAATATAAACTATATATAAGACATAATAATTTAAAGGGCTCTTAAATTGTGCAGTTATTAAGTAGCAGCCAAGTCAACTCTATATGTGTGAGAGTGCAAAATGTATAGAGTTAGCAGGAGTGCAGAATATAATCATAAAAGGAGTTTATCAGTAGTTCACCAGTTCTGGTCGATATTTCACTGCAGCTGACAATTAATTGAACGTCCATTCAGAGACTGATTGGTTATTGAGAGACACTGCCTGAGGGAAGAAGCTCTTGGCGTGTCTTGTGGTCCTGGTTCTGATTGCCCTGAGTCTTCTCCTGGAGGGTAAGGCTTGAAAGATGTGGTGAGCAGGATGAGATGGGTCCGCAAAGATTTTGTATGCCCGTATCCTGGTTCTGGTGAAATACAGTGTCTGGAGGGGAGGCAGGTCACTGGCGATTATTCACTCTGCTGAGTGGATGATGCGTCGCAGTCTGGCCTTGTTTCGTTCAGTGGCTGATCCAAACCAGGCTGTGTTGGAGGAGGTGAGGATGGACTCAAGGATCGCAGCGTAAAACTGGACCATCGTAGACTGAGAGAGATGGTGCATTTTTAACTGCCTCAGAAAGTAAATCCTCTGCTGGGCTCCTTGCGATGGAGGTGATGCTGAGCTGGCGGAGATTAGTCCTAAATAGCAGAGATGAGCTATGCCAGTGTTTCCCAACCCAGTCCTTGTGGAACCTCGGACAGTCCACGTTTTTTCTTTCTCTCTGCTCCCAGCACACCTGTACCAGGTACTTGGTGTTCCTGATTGGCTTGGAGCAGGGAGGGAGCAAAAATGTGGACTGTCCAGGGTTCCCCAAGGACTAGGTTGGGAAACACTGAGCTATACTACCAAAAGAATGAGCTCCCAAAATCACACATCTGCCACCAGGAAATTGGTGTTTTCATTGAGTGGTGTGTCATCTAGAATCAAGTGGAATAAATTAAACCTTGACCTGTGCATTAGATCAGAACATGCTTCAGCTCTCTTAAGATATCCCGAGTGGAAGATCTTTGGCCTCCCCAAGTTACCCGTGAGCCTGATGTGGACAGTCATCAAAAATAATGATTCTGCGATTATTAACAGAATGCCTGTCAGTGAGCCGGTATCTGCAATCATTCATGTGATGCAGTAATACATCTCAGAGCTTCAGTTACCCTCTCCACGCGCACGAAATCATGGATGCAAAAAATTAGTAGGGTAACTGAAGATATAATTATATCACTCTATTTACAAATGTTCTTACTAATCTCATCATTAAGATGTGACTTAAATTCTGAAAAGAATTGGGTGACAGGAACCAGTGCTTTTTTTCACAATATGGCAAGGTTTTTTCCCATCAGTGGATGTTACTTGATCTCAATCTGATTACAGTCGACTCAGCACTTACCGCTTAACTAATGCGTAAAGATTTAATGTCATATTAGGTACCATCTTATTTTTGTTCTCTTCCTGTCTTCATCTCTTCGGTGCCACATAATTAAACCACACAATCAATGAAACGGTTCATTTATGACTGAATGATTGATTAGAGGCCAAATCTCAGATTATTACTGCAACATTAATGTGTTGTTGGCATACAAAGAAAATAGCATTTTAGAAATGTATAATAGATTTCAGTATGTTTTTATATGTTTGTGTATTTGTGGGTATGCATGATATTATGAATGAGTGTGGTTGTACAGTCCTGCTAGGGGAATACTGCATCATATATTGCACGCATGCATTTTTTCATGTGTGTCTTCAGTCAGTTGAGAATTACTGAATGAAGGAGGGTTACATGGTCACTGGGAGGCTTCCTCATTGGTCACTCAGAATGTGGCACTTACGGCTTTGCGGGTGACTGGCTCCCTCTGGCTTCCTTCACCCCCGGGGGCAGGCTGACGCAAGCGACACACTTTACAAGCTTTGTGTAATCCACCGTTATCCAAAGCTGGGCCGAAGCAAAGCTGCCTGATTACTATCAGTGGTGATTTGTAAGTGGCTTCCAGAGCAACAGAGCAGCTAGAAGCTCATTTAATACCTGGGGTCTTGTCCTTAGTCTAGAGACCAAGAGACACACGTTTTCAATCCTTATTGTTTTCCCCACAATTTCCGGCAACTCTCTGCTATCAGATACTGTGTTGTGGTACGGCCATTATTTTACCATTAACGCAGAGCACACAGCGGTAACAGAGCAGCCGTAAACGCCACATAGGCCCATAATGTCATTACAAGAAATCATCTTCATTTAAACAAAATGACATCATAAATCGTGCTCATTCTGATATTTAGCTAATGGCATTTCAAAGCATGTCTTAAATAATTATAAACTTTTAGTGGCTATACATTTTCTGTGTTCAGTCATAGTGTATGTAGTCTAAAAGCCTACATTTTTTCAAACACCTTCCATTTCAGAATGACCTGTGAATACACAGTATGTAATGTTATGGTATAACGCAGGATCACCGCCGTACATTTGGTCCCACAATGCATCAGACTGATGTACTTCTAAACTAATTTCCTTCTCAGAGGAGATGCCTTGATTAGCATCAACAACAAGCCAATAAGATGCTTGCATTGCTGGCCTTTCCTCACCTACTTAGTCAAAGAAAAGAGAATGTCTAAAGGCAGCTTAGGCCAGTGATGTCTTGGCAATTAGGAACATCTACTTACCCCCGATGGTACAGCCTCCTGCTAATTAGAAATCACTGCAGTTCCTCAACACAGAACCTGCCTCAGGGCTCCTGTTGTCCTGTGTTGAATGGATTTATAGTCCCCTTCAAAACCACTGCAATGGCCATTCCAATTCATTTGGAATTGCTATACATTGAAGACTTTTGTCTTTCTGTTCAATAGATGAAAGCAGCATGAGCGTTTGAAATATCATCTTTTAACTCCTGGTATTTTCATCTAGATGCATCAAACAACATAACACCATTTTAAGGTGAAGTGATTAGTTGTTGACACAGCACACAACAACAAAACATGTCCTCTGCATTTAACCCATATGCAACATCGTGGCGTGACTTTTTTTACACTCTGTCCTTCATGCTGACTGTACAGTGTCACATGACTATTGGCGTCTGATGGAGCCCAAGGGAGGCAGTGAGAGTGTGACATGGGTGGGAGAGGGATTAAGCAGATCTGGGACGAGTCAGAATGCCAGTATGGATGGACCTGGCCACTTCCTTCTGGCCAAAGTGACAAAGCTGTCGGCATAGCGGAGATAAACGGTTCTTTGTTCTGATTGATGTTCTTGGATTGCTCTTCAGTGGAAGGATAATGATCTTGGGGTATGGCTGTTACTCGATTATTACTCTAATGATCTTAGGGTATGGCTGTTACTCTTTTATTACTCTAATGATCTTGGGGTATGGCTGTTACTCTATTATTACTCTAATGATCTTGGGGTATGGCTGTTACTCTATTATTACTCTAATGATCTTGGGGTATGGATATTATTCTTTTATTACTCTAATGATCTTGGGGTATGGATGTTACTCTTTTTATCCTCTCAGATGTACAGTGATTTAAAATTCTGTAACTTACTAAGACAAATCCTGATTCAGTGCAGCAGCCCTCATCGGTTTTTGTTACACAATGAGTTGTAGTTTTCTCTTTATGGCATGACATGAATTTTACACAGTGGTGGAATGTAATGAAGTACAATTACTTTGTTACTGTACTTATGTACATTTTTCAGATATCTGTACTTAAGTAGATTTAGCCATGGACATTTTTGACTTTGACTCTATTACATCTTACAAAATATTTGTACTTTCAACACTACTACAATTCTACTTATCGTTCACAATCACATTGCTGTTTTTTGATCAGATGTTGACAGGGAAAGGCAGTGATGTGGCAGATTTTACCTAGATTACAGAGCTTTACTCATCAAAGTGAAGCAGGGAGTAGACATTGGAGGTTTTGAATACTGTCAGCTCATAGAAACTTGTATAAAAGGAAGATGAAACCTTTGTTTCTTACTACATACCATACTTACTACAACACCTTTTCATTTATTTTGGAAAGTGGCTCTGGAAATGGCGAGAGGCGATCCTCAGATGTTTGTGATCATCGTAATTTATTGGTGAATTATGAATTATGAAACCTAGTGCACATGCGGCCACAGACTGGGTAGTAACAACTGGGGCCTTCGCACAAATATTCTGCTTGTCCCAGTGGTGTGTATGTAATTGTGATTTGTGACACAAGGAAATGAATGATGAATATATGAAATGATAGATGTTTCACACATAATACATATTGTCATGACACAGCTGTACACACAAATATCAGAGCTAGAACTACTATTAAACTGTGTGACTGAGTGCATGTGCTTGGCTTAGATGTGCTTATCAGCATTAATGGTTGTTGCTGGTTAATTATGTAAATCTAATTTCAGATAACACAATGGAATGTGCTCTGTCATGCTTGAATTGCACTAGCACGCCTGAAATTTTCTATTCAACAAAATATATATACAGTAGACACATTGTGATGTCATCTTATACAGCTGCATCAGAGACTACAAGTTCAAGTATTTTTACTTTAATACTTTAAGTATATTTACAAGCAAGTACGTACTTACTTTTACTACTTTTGCTTAAGCAAATTGTTTGAGTACTTCTTCCGCTATTGATTTTATATATAATATCCTTCACTAATATGCTAAATATGTTGTGCTTTGTCTTAAAGATTACATATTTTATTTTTGCATATAATGGGAAACTAACTGTTCATATCAAATGTTATAGTTATAAAAATAATTCAAAACCCTTTTAATACATTGTTACTGTAGATTTTTCTTTTCACTCAGACTAATTTCACTTTCAGCAGTCAAATCCAAGAAAATGCAACACATGGAATACTCTCAAGGTTGGCGCTAGCCTCTCTTGTTTTGTGGCAGCTCAGTAAAGACCCAGGCGCACATTGATACTGAGTGACAGTCTGTAAGCCTTCAGGCAGCCTGTAATGTTTGCTCTCGATATGCAGGTCGTCCAATGGCAGCAGAGCTGGTCTGCTGAGCGACACGCCTTAATCTCTCAGGATAGCCTGCAGCGAAGAGCCTAACATCTGCATGGCTTCAGGTACGACCCAGTGAGTAATAAATAAAATGGCAATGTGGCAAATTAATAGAGTATGATCAGTATGCAGTGGCTTGCAAAAGTATTCAACCCCCTGGAAAGTCATCATAATTTTCTGCATGATTAAAGATTTGTACACATGTTTGTCTCTTCAGTATTTTTGTTGTGAACTCATATACTGTAACAATGCAAGTCAAAATAATCTGTTTCTGTGGATATTTAACTGAGGAAGAAAAACTCAGAATATAGTGCTCGCATGAGTATTCAACCCCTACACTTTGATATCTTGTAGAGAGCCCTTTTGCTGCAGTAACAGCGTGAATTCTTTTGGGGTACGTATGTACCAGCTTTGACCATCACGCCGGAGTGATTCTTCTCCATTCTTCCTGGCAGAATTTATAGAGATCGTCTAGGATGGTGGGATGGCATCTCTGAATAGCAGCTTTCATGCGGTGCCACAGATTCTCAACAGGGTTTAGATCAGGGCTTTGACTCAGCCATTCCAGAACATTCTGTTTTTGAGCCATTCCAGTGTTGCTTTGGCCTTATGTTTAGGATCATTGTCATGTTGAAAGATGCATCTTCTTCTCAGGTTCATAGCAGACTGGAACAAGTTCCCTTGCAATATTGCGCAGTATTTGTGTCCATCCATTGTCCCCTTAACTCTGACAAGATTCCCAGCACATGAAAAGTATTCCCATACCAATATGCTACCTCCACCATATTTCTCCGTAGCTATGGCGTTTCGTGCGGCGTGGTCAGTGTTAGCCTTACACCACACATACCTCTATGTGGTCTGGCAAAAAAGTTGTATTTTGGTTTCATCTGACCATAAAACCTTCTCCCACATCTTAACTGGATCTCTCATGCTTTGAAGCAAATGCCATGAGTGCTTTTACCGTGTTTCCCCGATTATAGGACATCCCCAACAATTAGGGCACCCCCCATTTTTTAAAAATTGGTCAGAATAA
>JAODKF010000116.1:28900283-28913753 GCA_026779585.1 Mormyrus proboscirostris | reverse complement strand
TGAAAATAAGACCTGGGCATATTTTGGCATTTCAAAAAATATAAGACAGTGTCTTATCATCGGGGAAACACGGTAGGTGGATCTTCTTAAGGAATGGCTTCCTGTTACCCTGCAGCAGAGGCCTTCTTTATGGAGAGCTCTTGATATTGTCGACCCATGCACCTTCACTCCAGCTTCAGCCAAAGAGCACTGCAGACGTCTAAGAGTGACGGTTGGATTTGTAGTAGCTTCTCTCACCAGTTGATGTCATCATGCTCTGGTGCGCTCTGGTGCTCTGGTGCGCTCTGGTGTTCTGGTGTGCTCTGGTGCTCTGGTACTTTTCCTGCCTTGTGCATTTCAATGACATCGTTTCTCACGTCAGCAGAATGCTCCATTGTTTTCATTTTGGCAGCGCTTGTCCGACAAAGACAATGGCCCTTCCAAAGGGTAGTTCATCTTTCCAGAGAAAAACATCTGGACTAAGTAGTACCTAATTATGTTTAATTATGGTTTAATAACTGTCACCTTTGTGCTAGTGTTTTAATATTGTCCCAATTTACCTGAAACAGACACTAAGAAAATGCCCTAATATAAAAACATAATTTCAAAACAAAATATGTTTCATCATTACATCATTACATCATACTTTTCCAGGTCAGCTTCCCGTTTGCCACTGGTCACGATTCTCCACATGATGTCACAGAAATTATTTCATGTAACTTTGGTCATGTGCTTCCACAGTAAGGTTTCAGCACCAGTTACTTTGACTTATTTTGTTCAGTGCAGAAGTACAATGTTGTTTTATTATGCTGTCCTAATTTACCTGATGAACTGTTATTAGGATGCCGGAACTACCTGTGCAGTTACCCAATATTAATCAACATGTGACATCCCATGTGACATCTCTGGACCAATAAGAAAATAATATTTACCAAAGCTGTGGTATAATGTATATTATATTCAATATAAATGATTACTCAATGAATCATTGATTACTCAATTATTAATTTAATCAACAATGGCAGCTCTAGTCCTGAGGCTAAAGCAGTTCAGAAGCACAAGGGCTTCTTCACCTATTGTTATTGTAATAACTAACATAACTAACACAAGGATGCAAGAGAAAAACAACAGTATCATTGAATAGAACTTGTCTAGTTGCAGTATGAAGCTGGACCCCTTCTAGCAAGGTAATGAATAAACAGAACTTAGAACCGATGACCTTGTGGCACCTAGTTGTACTGCGCTGCTCCTTCCAGCCGAGACGAAGGTTCCCTGGGCGACATACAGCATGGTGGGGGAGACACTGCGGCAGCTGATTCCCAGTCACATGCAGTGCTCCATGGGCTGTGGTGGCCGTGCCTGCAAGTATGAGAATCCATCCTGCTGGAGTGAAGACCAGCAGGCTATCAAGGGCCTCTACTCTTCCTGGTGGGCACCTCAATCTCTGCAACCTCCCTATGCTTCCATATGGAACATAGGAAGCTGGTGAATGGGCCAATGCACGTTCTGCTACTCTCAAAATGAGTCCTTTCTCAATGTTTTCTTATGCCAGGATTACCCAGAATACCCTGGCCATGGCAAGGCCTTCAACCGAAATCATAGAAAAATACAACATCATTGAACAATTTCAAAGGTAAAAGTATATTTTTGAATGGATGATTTAAATTGTTCCTGTTGTGATGCTTTTTAATGAAACCCTCAGGGAGACCGACGAGGTACAGGATGAAAATTATGCAATTTTACTCTACATCTGATGATTTATACTGGGATAATATATCAATTATTTTTTCAGATACTTTAAGTCTTTTAGTAATGTTAAATATTATAGAATCTTTAAGTTACCATGGATAAAATTATCAGCTTGATAAAGAAATAAAACATTCACCCTTTAAACAAAATATAAATCACACACCCTGGCACTTTGTCCATCTCTGTCTCTCAGCAGGTGTGGCCTGAAGACAATAATCAACCTGCAGAGCCCTGGGGAGCACGCCAGCTGTGGCCGCCCCCTTGAGCGTGACAGTGGCTTTACGTATCGCCCAGAGGCCTTCATGGAGGTGGGAAGTGAGTTTACAGTTTCTTTTCTTTTTACAAGAGGGCAACAATTGGTTGTTTACTACCTGCAACTGTACAATAAAAAAACAGAATAATATTTTTTATTGTATAATATATTCAAAACGGCTGTTCTATAGTATGATAAAACAGGACCAGGCATGAGGAGGGATCTATAGCTAGAACATCACCTTCCATTTGTTAACATAAGGGTGTGTAATTAGCTTTATACATTAAAAGTAATCTTTTAAAGTATGAAATAACTGAAAAATCTTTTGAACTTTCAGTTTATTTTTACAACTTTAGATGGAGGGACTATGGTGTGGCATCTCTCACAACAATCCTAGACATGGTGAAAGTCATGTCATTCGCGTCACGGGAGGGGAAGATAGCCATCCACTGTCATGCTGGACTTGGAAGGACAGGTGAGCCAACAGTATATCAACAGTATGTCAACATCATTCATTTTATCTTAATTGAAGACCAGTCACCATACAATAAAAACACTTTTTGGGTTTAGTTTTTTGGATAATTTCTTTTGCTTTGTGTTTTGATGTGTACAGGTGTGCTGATGGCTTGTTTCCTGGTGTTCACAACACGGATGAGTGCGGACCAAGCCATTTTGTTCGTACGAGAAAGGAGGCCAAATTCAATTCAAACCAGGGAACAGCTGCTTTGTGTGAGGGAGTTTGCACAATTCCTGGTCCCTTTGAGAACTGTCTTCTCGTGTGCCAATCCCAACGCGAATGCTGTCACTCTCCCTCAGTTCCTGATCCTTCAACAGCACCTGCTGCATGGTTACGAGGCACGGAGATTTAAGAACCTGCCAAGGCTCATACATCTCATATGCAGGCTGCTTCTGGATATTTCTGAGACCCGGCAGGTCATTGAGGAAGAGGTTCTGGAGATTCCGGACTTATCAGGGGAGAAAATGATGTCCCAGGAAATCATTCAAGCGGCAGACAGTGATATTATCGGAAAGGGCATTCTTCGTCTGCCCGGTCCACAAGCCATTGCCAAACGAACTTCTGAATTTTACATTCGAAGGAGCCTTAGCTACAGCGACCCAGACCTTTGCAGACTACAATCCAAGCTGAAACCACCGGGTCATCAGACTGAGCTTCCCATCACCTCCTCTGACGAGTTTCAAAACAATCAAACTGAGTCACTGTCAACTCATCTTAGCAGGAAAAACTCTTTCTATGACAGCAGTGGCTCGGTCTGGGAGCAGCCTCTCTTTCACAAGAGGCAGCTTCTTAAAAACATGAAACGCAGCAAATCTTTGGGCTCCCCATACAATCGTAGGAAAATCAGCAACGCAACCATTTTGTCAACTTGGCTATTGCAGCACGGCTCAAAGTTTGCCCAAAAGTCATCGACGGGCAACGAAGCAGTGTCTCGCACTGCTGCTTACGAGGATGGGGACACGTCCGCAGACGTCCCCTTTATCACGATACAGACGGAGCTCACCCTGGAGAACCGACGTTTGCTAGTAGCCCAGGCACTTGGCGTGGACCTGGAAGAAGAAGGAGAGGAAGAGTATGAACAGAAAATCTCAGATTGGCAGGTAGCTGGAGATACCGTTTTTCATGAAGCTAAAATCAGATTTTTTTATATCACTTTTACCTTCTTTTTTATATTTTTATATCACTACCTTCACTTCTAAATTGTGTGCTTTGTAGAATATACTTTCAGCATCTGGCTTCAGTTATTTCATAGATAATGCTTTCCTAGTCACATTCTCATTGTAAGAATCTGCTGAAATTACATGCGTACTGTTCCATTGGGGTTACAGAAGGATCTGAACTCCAGAGAAGGGGCGTGGGAACGCTTATGCATGGAGAAAGATCCCTTTATCCTCTCTGGCTTGTTGTGGTCTTGGCTGGAGCAGCTGAAGGAACCTCTTATCTGCAAAAAGGAGGTGGAGACACTGGAGAAGAATAAGCAAGATGGCAGCACTATCCTTAATTTATTGGAGAAGGTCCAACCTATACTGACCTTTAGGTCTTATGGCTTGGCCTTTGTGCATAGTTGTCTAGTTGAAGTGTGTGTGTGTGTGTATTGTGTTTATATTACATTGTGGGGACCAGATGTCCTGCTGTGATTAGAGTTTTCTCTTAGAAGAGAATGGAGAGTCCCCACAGAAATATAATTATAAACCTGTGTGTGTGTATCTATGTGTGTGTGTGTGTGTGTGTGTGTTTAGATCCACGTACTCAGATCAGCAATATACTGTATATACACCATCACTGTGCATTTAAAGGCCAATTTAAATAAGACAATAATTACTTTTTTACATAAAGTCACATGTAAAGGAATCGATTGGTAACATTTTGAGGAAAAAAATTCATTTGTGTTGTTCTTTGCTTGGGGATTATTTTGATTAGGATTAAGCAAATAATTTTGTCTGTGATTTAAGGGCAAACAAGTCTAAAAGGACAATGATGGCTTTGGAAAAGATCTGCTGCACATATGTGTGTCATACATATATGTGTTGTACATATGTGTGTTGTACATATGTGTGTTGTATATATGCATGTGTCGTACACATGTGTGTCGTATATATGTGTGTATTGTACATATGTGTGTGTCATACATATGTGTGTCGTACATATGTGTGTGTCGTACATATGTGTGTCGTACATGTGTGTGTTGTACATATGTGTGTCGTACATGTGTGTGTTGTACATATGTCGCAATCAGTGTTTGCCACCCCCGTCCTTGGACACCCCCAGACAGTCCATATTTTTGCTCCTTCTCAGCTCCTGGCAAAAAACCTGGAATGTCTCGGGGTCGCTGACCAAGTCGGTAAACACTGTGGTAAATAACATACATTACATACACAAATCATGTTTTTAAAAATACTTCAAGTTGTTGTTATGTGTAAAGGGATTAATAAGACAGGTTGTTTAACATAAACCTTAAGCGTG
The DNA here is from genome assembly GCA_026779585.1 of Mormyrus proboscirostris. NCBI lineage: Eukaryota > Metazoa > Chordata > Actinopteri > Osteoglossiformes > Mormyridae > Mormyrus > Mormyrus proboscirostris. The sequence continues at coordinate 28,908,792 of JAODKF010000116.1, read as the reverse complement.
GATTCTGGGATATTATTTTAGCTGGTCAGATCGAAGCACAATCATGTTTATTTTTATTTAGGGACAATGTTATACAAAATGTATTTTTTTACATTTTACACAGGGATCCAGGGCGACACTAATGTGCATTATTGACTGCTTTGCCCATTTGTTGACTGTACCAGAGAAAGTTGAAGAAGCTTTTCTAAACAGGACAATAAAGGCTTTCACAAAGGTATGTGAAATTCATCAAAATCTGTTCATGTTGAATGTTGATGGCTTTCGGTAATAAATTCCTTTATGTCCATCTAGATGAGGATGGACACAGACGATGGAAAGGCTGTTTATAACAGCATGAGAACAATCATTCTGCCTGTCCTGCATGAGATAAGAATGAAGGCCAAGGAAAAATCAGACTCAACTGGCTCCCCTCAACAACTCATGTGACCGTGAACAAGTCACTCCACAGCTTCTGCCGCTCAGGAATGCTGACTCACTGTTAATCTACGGGTTTTCCTTTAGCTATGCTAATATTTCTGTTATAAATAATCAAATATATTCTCTTTTTGTTGGCACAGCCAGATCCTTGCTTTATACTTTTGCAAGTTTTTTTGCACTTCCTAAAAGTTTCTTTGCCATAAATATATTTGTCTTATCCGCTGTATTTTGCACAGTTAGCAGCATGTCAGAGTTGGTGTGAAGCTCTCAGATACACTGCATTGTGGTTTGCTGGTTCTGGTGCCCCACTCAAGAAGCCACAGTGTAGTGACTCTTTGTGGCCAGCAGGGGCTCTCCAAACCGTTATGTGGCAGAGATGAGTGAATGAGTGAATTTGCAGTAATCAAATTAACAGCATCAGTAAGCTGTCACCTAGATTAATGTTTTGATATAATGAAGATTAATAAGGCAGAACCGTACCAAATTATTTATAATGGTCTACAGGTCAGGTCAGGTCAGGTCAATTAAAAATAAAAAAACAAAATAAATTTTCCCCAGAAGGCTGTTGGAAAAGTAAAACTTTTTAATACTTTTTGCTTTTCAACACAATAGCTTTCTGCAATGTCCTGCCTGTCATGTCCGCCTGACCCTCCTGTCTCCGCCCTGAAGTGGCCTGATGAACTGCTCCTGTTTGCTGTCTTTTACTTCCCCTCTATGACAAGGCTGCCAATCATTTCTTATTGGTCGAACCTTCTGGAGAGCACAACTGAAACAAGATTGTCCCCTTATAATGTTCTTTGTATAATTACAGTAAGAAGCCCAGATCTAGCCAAGGACACTACGCTGGGAAAGCAAAACTGTACACAGACTTAATTGGTAAAAAGTAGCAGGTCTTGGTGGTTTCAGGTGCCCATGTGGTGCTTAGCGGCTGATAAGTTGCATTGCTAATAAAGTGGAATATTCATATAACCAGGGCTAAAACAAGACACAGATACAGAAACTGTGAGGCTAGCATAAGATTCATAGTTATTTTGATTACACCCTGCAGCATTAATTAATCTACATTTTCTGAAGGTTATAAGGTCACACTTTCTACGGGTTATGTTAACATCTTCTTAATAGTGTCCTATGATTCCATTCTCTATATGTTTTACAGTTGCTAAATATCATTCCATATTGTCCTAGGATGCCGCCTTTGCAATGAGTCAGTTTGTGAAATTTCCTTCCTACTACTGTATATATTCCACTCTGAACTGTAAGTGGGATTATTGCTAAGTGGCAGCGTTAAAGAACAATAGAAACTAGCTACAATGTAGCAGACCAGGTAAAGTTAGAGTGTGGTCGCTGGCTGCTGAAGCACACAGTGTGTAATGGTCACCAACGCTCTGTTCCAAACTTCCTCTGGCATTAACTCCAGCACAGAAACTGCACTGGGATCTTCATGGAATGGGCTTCCATGGCCGAGCAGCTGCATGCAAGCCTCACATCACCAAGCTCAACGCCATGTATCGGATGGAGTGGTGTAAAGTACGCTGCTACTGGACTCTGGAAACCTGTTCTCTGGAGTGATGAATCTTGCTTCTCTGTCTAGCAGTTTGATAGACATGTCTGGGTTTGGCAGATGCCAGGAGAACGTCACGGTCAACATGCTCAGGGAATCACCTCAGCCGTGTAATAAATTAAGAAGAGCAATCCAGTTATCCCCACTAACTGCTAATCCGTTAGGGCTGTGGATCCTGTGGGTTCTCTGCCCTTATACGGCAGAAGACACCTTCGAAGGGATTTCAATTCACTGTGGGCCAAATGCTCACATAACCATGTGCTATTTATTTTATACATATTCATCTAACCAGACCACTCAGAAGAAAACCACTGGGACAAACTAATCCTGTGTTATTACATCAGTGTTGCCTGGAATTTATGTCACAGGTTTGATACATACTGACAAGGTGTGATCAAGGTTGAATATTGTTCCTCAGAGTGTCCATCCTAAATGTGCATTCCTATCTTGTCCATCCCATGTAAGCATTTCTAATTTAGATTTAATAATCCATTTGTTTTTCATCATTTGGCACTCGTTTGCTACTACTTTTAAATTGACTATATCCAGCATGCGACCTGATATTATTTTAAATGACACGTACCTATATCGTTATATATTTTTTAAAGTTTATGATGCAGTATCTTTTTGACTCAAACTTCATGAATTACATAATGACGTCTGCCGTTTAGGAGGATTCGGGAATGGTGACTCACTGTTAATCTATGGGCTTTCCTTTAGCTATTCTAATATTTCTGTTATAAATAATCAAATCCTTATTTTGTAACGATCACGAAAAGGTGAGAAAACACTGTTTTGTCATTTAAAAAGATGCGTAAACGGCGCCTATCCTCCACCGCCCTCCAGCATACATGGATGCCGTGTACATGGGTTTATTTACATGCTTTGACTTTAATATTTAAAGTTAGTACTGCGTCTCGTGCTATCGCGCTGAATCTCTCAGCCAATAGGCGCGTATTTCCGCGTTATACACCGAAACATCGGGAGCGTCGTGGCACTAACATTCACTTTAATGACATTTTAAACTATGGATTCTGATTTATCCGATTTAACCTTGGATTGCTTGATTCACGTTTTCTCATTTCTTACTGACAACGACTTAATAAATGCCTCGGGTGTTTGTAAGGTCTGGGACACTTTATTAAATTAGCTGTTCGCAGTTAGCTAGCACTGCTGATACTCTGGTTGTTTACTAGCTTTATTCTGACACTTTCTGAAGTTTTGACTCTGCGTCATGTAGAATTTGTTCCTTTCTTTAGAGTACAAACTGGCATCCGTTTAGATAAAAAAAAATACAACCACTTTTTGCTTCTTTTTATATATTAGGATAAACGAGTTTGTAAGACGACCGAAGGGGTTATAACTGAGATTGCATGTCATTTATAAGAATACAAATGGTAAATGATGATTGTGTATATAGCATTAGCCGGTAAAATTAAAAGTTAATAATAAACTTGTGTTTCTTATAGCGGTGGTATGAAGCCGCAGAGACAGGCTGGCTCTGGCGGTGAGTATTTCTGCTCCGATAACGCAAACCATTCTTTATGCCTTTTAAATACCCAGAAATCAGTCATTCATACTTCCTGTAGTTTGTTTGATATGATCTGGAATCATACATATGAAATGTTTCTCCGTCACTGTACTGTTACATTCATTTATTCGGCTGACACATTAGTACGATTCGACGAATAAGTTAATTAAAATCCGGGCAGCGTCAGCCTCCGAAGTGCGTATGGAGCACGACAGGCAGAAAGTTTACGGGGGAGGGGCGGGGGCGGGGGCGGTCCTGACAGACGAGGCTTCACCCCCCCCGGTTCCCGTTGTTTGTCAAAGACGTTTTCCTTGCCATAAGTTCTCCATCAAGACCTGTATTGTATTGAAGCCTCGTAAAATGAACCGCTTTTCAACACAATTAGCTGGAAAGTTTCAGTGCTTCAGGAAGTTTCATCTGACCCTCTGTAGTAAAATGTACTGTGTTCATTTGTTAAATAAATCTTAAATGAAGATCGGGTCACATTTTAGGAGCTGTTCATAGAGAAATCTAAACAATTCCAAACAGTTCAAAAAGGTATATATTTTATTAATCCATTTCAGTCCATTAATCAGTATTGGTAAGTTTCCCTTAGTTCATATAGGCCTAATTATTTTTATCATCATCAGAAGTACTCCACATTACTTACCACTGACGCTAAACATTTTACATCTCTTTGCACTGCCCTACATAGACAGATGTGTCTGCATCGCTGGAGCTTCTGTAATATCAGTCGTTGCAGTTCGGAAAATGGAAAGCGGAGCTGGAAGAGTTATTACCTGCAGCGCTCCAGTTTGGAGCACAAAATGAAGACGGGACGGTCGTGCACAGACTACACATGCAAAAGCCTGAGGGGTCATACAGGTATGTTTGAAGAACCTGAAAGCATGTGATAGCCAGTGTGGTTAGTACTTCAAGCAAAGGAGAGTGAAAGTGTTTGCACGCTGAAGACATTGTTCTCATGTCCTTTTGAGGTTCACCTGAGGTTCAGATTGTCTTCATTTGTTTGCACAATAGGTAGAGTGGTTGGGCTTGCTTACCTGCAGGAAAACAGACATGACTCTGACAGCTGGGAGAGACCGCCCATTGTCTGCAGTGCATCTTCAGATGGTACAGTCCGTGCGTGGAATGTTCAGCAGGTGAGCACTTTCCTTCCTGAAGAGGGTTACTGAATTACAAGCCAAAACTTAAGTTCTGCATCTCTTGGAACAGGGTGTCCAGCTGTGGTCAAGTCCCGTCCAAAGCCCTCTGTCAAGTATTGTCACTGATCCTCAGCGTGAAGTTGTCTTCACCTCGGACACTTCAGGAGTGATCAAGGCCTGGAATGGCTGCACGGGACAGGAAGTGGCTGCTTTCGCCACTGCGGTCTCCAAGTGCAAGTTGCTGCACTTTAGTACTGATGACCAATCTTCCCTCTTTGTTAGTGTTAAACTCAAAGTATAAACCTTATGAACATTATTCCTGCACAGATGATATGCATTTTAAAACAACTCTCATCCTGCTGTTTTCTTGTAGGTTGGCACTAGCAGTGGGGCCTTGTGCATGTTGACAGTCCCCTCGTTGTCGCTGGTCTGGCGTCAGATGGTCTTTCAGGCTTTCAATATCGACATATTGATTTTGTCTCCTGATAAGAAATGGATCCTCGCAGCTAGCACAGAGGGCGCAGACTGTCACCCGCAGGTAATATTTATGCATCCCTTCAGTTTTGTCTCACTGAAGTCAGGATCGGTGAGGTTCACCAGAGGTTTCCCTGCACAGGTTTTCTGCAGCCGGAGTCTGAGATGCGTCTCTGACGATGATCCTCCTCTTGTCCAGTCTCTGCCCGTCTCCTGCTGTCTGGCCGCGGTTTTCCTGGCCTCTGAACCAGCCCGAGTGGCTGTGTTGCACAGTGATGCATACGGACATCAGACAGACAAAACACTCTCCGTCTTTGAAATCACTATTAAAAAATCCAAATACAAACAGGAAGTTGAAGGTATTTTTTTTCTAATATGAGCTTATTGTTCCACATGTATTTTAAAGTTTGGTATGGAATCATGCAAACTGGGTGCACATTCAAGTTGTTTAAAATTTGTATGGAATAAGTTTTTTTCCTGGATTTTTTTCCAAGTTCTGATGCTATGAATGTTTCATAATGATATTCTTGAAAGAGTAATTCCAGTATTTTCAGAGTATCTCAGAATATTCTCAGTCAGGATACTTTCCTATTGTACCTGTGCTGTACTTTTATGCATTTTCACAATCTGTCAGATCATAATCTTTGAATTGGATTGTATGAACAGTTGCCCCAGTCTACAAAAATATCATCTGATTGAAGCTCTCACAGCTTTTGGCTCATTTAACTCTATGAACTTTATTCTATGCTGTAACTCTCTAACAGTTTTTTTTTTTTATTTTTTAAAAGTTAGCTCAGCAGCTCTTCTAAAAGGCATGTGACACTCAGGCTTTAATTTCAGGAGGCATTAAAATTGCAATAAATTAAGATTGACAGTGATGGTTTGGGAAGCAGAAGCTATGTTCGAGGGATCAGTGTTAAATGTCCTCTTCGTGTTCACGCTCATGATATTAATGAAGTTCATAACAATCCAGTTCAGCAGGTAGAAACCTTTCTGCTGGGTTTGACTACTTGGCATACAGATGTGCTCCTGCAAGCCCGTGGGGCTGCGACCTTCGTGGTTGCAGCTGGGAACCACTTGAGGGTGTATAACCTAAAAGGTGCCTTATTGGCTACTTTTGAGGATCACAGGGAGCCAATAGCATCTTTCTGCGCGGTGAGTCGTATATATTGTCCTTATTCTTGATTAGACGCGCACTCGCATTTCTTCTCATTGTTATGGAACTGTGACACAGGACAGTTTCCGCGTGGTTACGGCATCCCGTGACTTCTCCCTGAGAGTGCTCACCTGGAAGAAGGAGCACGATGCTGGTCTGACTCTCGAGAGCCGATTCCACCTGCTGGGAGGATCTCACACCAGAGCCTGGTATGAAATAATGGCGTTTAGAAAACATCAAAGTACACAGAGTATACATGTACCTTGCGAAGGGTCACAAGCTCTGTCTTCCTGTATTTCCGTAGCTGTCACCTTAAAATCTTCAATTGTGTAAATATCTGTAAACATTCAATGCAAAATGCCAGTAATTTATCCTGTTGCACTTTCTTGCTAGTAATTTTATACTTCTTACTGGTGTTAAGGCACCATATACTCATTTTTTTTTTTTTTATTCTGCAGGGGATTCACGCATGTAATCTGCGATTACACAAGTATTGTGGCCTCAGTGGAAGCCAAAGATGAAAAGGATGTTTTAAAGGCCTATACCTTCAATGCCTGACCAGGCTTGCTCACTGTACAAGGAGTATACGAATATAAAATGTACATTGATACGAATATACAATGTACATTAATACGAATATACAATGTACCGGTCAATAATAATGTTATTCAGCACATGTATCTGGAGTGATGAACAGCTTGACATGGCTTTATGGTTTTTCTCCTTTTTCCACTAAGGGAACAGCGTTTAGATATTCCCTGAATGGGAATTTGGTGAAATTTGGCTGGAGACCTATCACTGTGCAGAGCTTAGGTACAGCCCTTCATTTAACTGTGGTCCCTTTGAGCTCGGTGGTTCTCCGGAAAAGTCCTGTATGTATTACCTGAAAATGTAAAACATCAATAAACACGTTTACGTGAATTCTGTGAGTCTTTGTAGTGACATGTAGGTCTGAAACTACACTTATTTATTACAGATTCCATTTATATGTCAATTTGCAGAATCTTTCCCCACCAATTTCCTTCTGTGTGTTTTAATGACCTTGTTTGAAAAAGTCATTTATATTATTTATATTTTTTGTGTTTAAATATTTACATTCCATTTAATTCTCTTTTGAACCAAAATTGCCTGTGACATAAAAGAACTGTGATACAGTAGAGGTTAGGGCACGCAACTAATTGTGATTAATGATTTAACTGTCTTTTTGAATCCTCAGCCTGAAGAGAAACAAATTAGAATCATTCTTCTATCTAGCCAGGACAATAGTGCAGCGTGTTGCATGATGGTCAGCTCCCAAATACAGTAAGTAGTTGCTGCTCATCACATCTACAGTACAGAAACTTTTATAACATTGTACTGTAAATCCATGGGCATCAATATGCCACTCTTCTGGTGAGGCTTTCCACAAGATTTTGGAGTTTATATGTGGGAATTCTTGCCCATTCATCCAGAAGAGCATTTGTGAGTTGGACGTGAAGGCCCAGCTGTCAATCTCCATCCTAGTTCATCTCAAAAGTGTTTGATGGGGTTGAGGTCAGGACTCTGTGTGGGCCAGTCATGTTCCTCCACACCAAACTCACCCAACCATGTGAACCAGTTTCCGTGGATCGTCTAGCAGTGAATAAATTTCACAAACTGACTTATTGCCAAGGCAGCATCCTATGACAGTACCACACTTGAATTCACTGAGCTATTCAGAATGACTCAATGAATGAATGTTTGTAAACCTGACTGCATGGCTAGGTGCTGGATTTTATACACTTGTGTCAATGGGTCTGAATGAAACACTTGAGTTAAATGATCAAGAGGTGTGTCAGTTGTTTTTCTAGTGTATCTAATCTGTCGGTAGTTTCTTTGCCATTCTAATGCTTCAGGTTACCTGCCGCCCCCTTGTGGTCATTACATCACAGCATTTTTATGCACCAAACTGTTTCTTCGTTTCAGGAATGTCATGATATTCATTGTAGATTTTTAATTGACAGAAAATCAGTAAGTAAATCCTTGATTGTGGAGCTCATACCATTTAAAGTATAAATTCCAAAAATATAAATTCTTTTTCACTAGTTTACACAGTTACACTATCATTGGTATAGTACAATGAACAATGGTTACGCAGTGCTGGAAAAGGTACACAATCATCAATTATAGACAGAGGTGGAAAGTTCAGCCTAGAAAGTACAAACCCAGAACAAGATTTCGTTTCAACCAATCAGTTGAGTATAAAGATT
>JAODKF010000116.1:28873236-28883660 GCA_026779585.1 Mormyrus proboscirostris | reverse complement strand
CGCCGGTACTGGGCAGGTTTCTGGGCCCTTGGGATTACGCTGCCACGATGGGCACCAGTGGACCACGGTGACCGTGAATGTCTGTTTTCTCTGGTTCAGACATGTATATTCAGCACCTCAGGGAACAGCCATGCGACATTTACCCTCAGAATCCGTAAGGTGTTTAAGAAGCAGGCACAGGGGACTGTGATGTAGAACAATCTGCCGTGGATGTAATGAAATAATAAAGTATTCCTTTAAGCATGTTCACTAATAGTGTGTCTCCAGTTCTCAGGTACAGGCAGTCCGCAGGTTACAAACGACGTCAGATCCCTAAGTCTGTCTTTAAGTCAAATTTGTACGTACTGTAAGCTGAAAATGATAATAATACAGTACATTATAACAATAATAATTACACAGTAATAGGCAAAGTAACCACATATGCTGCTATGTACCTCTGAAGCCAGTTGATGTTTTCACAAATGTAACAAAGTATTGCATGTGTCCGTTATTACGAAACATTGTATTTAACCCAATTTTTAAATTTCACAGACATGATGGTAGTCGATTTGTAACTATGAGTTTTCCGCAAGTTGGACGTTCTTAACCTGGGGTGACTGTCCCGCGACACAGACAGTAATGTCAACAAGCCCAGTGAAATGCTTTCGAACAGGACACAATATTTACGGCCAATGAGGCAAAAAAGGATCTACATGATTAGTCTGGATAAGGGTCTCAGCTGCAGGAAGAAGATGGCATGATTTAGAGCCTAGGTCCTTTGCACAGGGGCATCTATGGATGAATATAATGGGGTGGAGTAAGATGGAGATCAATGAAAAAACAAGAATGCTATCAATACTCTGCATTACTTTTGGCATTTCTACATATCAGGCAATTGAAATAACGTGACCGGTGCACAGAGATGTGTATACTGTATTACCTTTGCATACAGCACACTTGCCTTGCGCTTTTCTCCTAGTCCACGTCATTTGAGCCTTGTGCATCTCTTAAGAGGATGTCTTCAGTGGAAACACATGACTTGCTCCTGCCCTGAAGGGTGTCACATAACTGCAATTTATTGGGTGTTCCACCTGGTCCATTTAGGAAGTGCTCAGCTTCACGTATCTTGATGAAGGGATTGTAACTCGTTCAGAGACAGATTATTGTGGTCAGAAGCCCTTGGGCTATTTCAGTTTTCAAGTAGTGCTCCCCCAGCAGACTTTGCCGCCCATTTTCACCCCGGGGGCTTCAGTAGTCGGTCATTAGCTCAATTGTTAAATAACGACACTGCAAATTTAAGTTGGGGCCCCTTGTTAGCGTTCTGGTTCTCCTTCCTTCACCGTGGTTGTGTAAAGGTGTTCCACAGACATAATAAAGGCGATTTAATGATTAAAGCAAGAGTACCCTGTTTTTTCATTGATTTACATTTTAATCTTTGCTGATAGATGCGTGAGATAGGTGATGTGCCTTCCACGCCTCTGTTAATCTGCTCTTGTTAAGTATAGCATGAACTTGTGCAACGGGCCGAAGGTGCCCTCCCACCGTGACCGTGAGGCGAATGGGACGTGCTTTCATCACCAGGGCTCATAGAGGTGTGGGAGGAATGTGCTGGTGACACATAAAGGTGTCCTGAAAAACAGGAGAAGTTCCCATTTGTTCCTCCAATTATTAAATTAATTAATGAAAATGAACACTGAAAAATAAAATACATTCCAAAATCATTTTGATGCAACAATCCAGTGGAAATCGGCTGTACACCAGTTGGGGGTGATCAGCACCACTCAGGGTAACAGTTTCCTCATTGGAAAATAGCCAATGAGGCAATAAGCCAATAGGGTGGCAATAAGCTTAATTGATCAGGTCTTGGTTTCCTAGAAAGGCTTAAGAAGGTCATGCTGGAAAGGAGATCAAGAGACAAGAGAAGGCAAGCCGGCTATCCATGCCCTGTCTACAAATATGAATCTTACAGCCTCCACCAGCCTCAAGGGGTATTTGCCTGCACCCTTGTGTCCTGTATCTCCTTATCTGCCACACTAGCGGTATATGTTGGTATGAGGAGACGCCAACGTGCAAGACCTCACCCATGATCCAGAAGGTACCTGAATAGTTGGTGTGCTGCAGCAGCTAGTGCAGATATCCCTAAGATGGGACCAAGAAACTATTACTAGTTTGGGCAGGATCTCTCAACATCTTCAGTGCATCCCTTTCACAGGACTGGAGAGAAACCAGAGGGTCCAGCCTGCTGCTCACCTGTTTCTTAACAAGGTCATCACTGAGACTGACATTGAGGCACACCTCGCTTTATTTGAGCGGACCACCAAGAAGGAACGGTGGCTGGAACTCAACCCAAATCTTGGCCCCCATAGTTACAGGGGAGGAACTGGCTACTTACCACTCGCTGCCCTGGCTAGTCTCTGAGGATTATGAAGGAGGCTGAGATCTTCGTTTGTATGGTATCAGCGCTTTGGATGGCCCTTCACCTTCATTCCTGACCATGCACTGGGAATGTAGATGTCTGTGGGCCACCACAGTGGCTGCCTCGTCATCCACCCCCTTGAACACTCCCCCTCTTCTGCATCTTGCTTGGTACCCAGGGGCCCTGGTCTGGTGCCTGAGGGGATGGATGCTGTCTGACAATTGGCCAAATCAAGAGGCAGGTTAGTCTTCTCTACAATGGCTTAAAGCGCAAGCAGATGGCTGTGAATTACTGGTATTGGGGAGTCGCTTAATCCACTGGGGAAATCATTTGGTTACCAGAGTGAGTTACTTTGGGCCGGATACATCTGTGTTCAGCCATTAGTGTTGGTAAGTTGTTAGTGTATATATATATATATATATATATCGGCAAATCTAGCTTTTTATTTTGTATTGCACTGGTTTGCTTTAATTACAAATGATGGTTGTGTGCTGGCTTAGTGACATGAATCAGATTTACAAGCATTGTCTGTTGTCACAACAGAAGAGGGTCTATATGGGAGCATTGAGACTGGAAATATAACTAGTTTGCCAGTCAAAGCCTATGATCTACAGGCCCAGAGTAAATACAGATGCTCTACACAGCTATTTTAGGCATCTGAGGCCCTTAGCAGGTGTAGAAATTAGTCCCACTGCAAAATTAGTGTGTCCTAAAAGCAATGATTTTGTAACTTTCATATGAGGAAAAAAAATCAATTCTCATCCAAATCTTCCAAATAATTGTATGATTTAAGTAGAAAAATACAATTGCTTACCTAAATACAATTGCACCTAGACAGTGAATACAGGTACCATTGGGAAGCACCTAGAAGATGGATTGGCAACTTTTTTTGGTTGTGTGTTTACCAAAATGGCGGACAGAAACAAAAACAAAAATAGCCATTTTAGCTTCAGCACATTAAAAATATGCAAGAAAATGAAACAGACAATAGAAGTGGGAGATAGCTACAAGTGCGTTACAGAATGTCACAACACGATCTGGGTTTGTGCACAAGAGAGATAGCTACAAGTGTGTTACAGAATGTCACAGCATGGTCTACGGTTATGCACAAGGGAGATAACTAAAAGTGTGTTACAGAATATCGCAGCACTGTCTGGGTTTACAGACAAGGGAGATAGCTATAAGTGCATTACGGAATGTCGCAGCATGGTCTAAGTTTATGGACAAGGGAGATAGCTACATGTGTGTTACAGAATGTCGCAGCACGGTCTGGGTTTACAGACAAGGGAGATAGCTATAAGTGCATTACAGAATGTTGCAGCACGGTCTAGGTTTATGGACAAGGGAGATAGCTACATGTGCGTTACAGAATGTCGCTGCACAGTCTGGGTTTATAGACAAAGGTCCAGGGGAGAAAACTGACTATTTTATATTTAACTAGCGGTTAAGTACAGGGGATTCACCAAGCAACTTTGCTCTGCCTAAAGATTTAACTTCTTTTAATCTCATAATAATGTATAATTTTGGTAATACAGTATAATGTTAAGCATGTTGATCAATGTATTTAAAGTAATGCAGCACTTTACATTTATCATTTGATAACATAAAAGTTTAAATACGACGGGCTCTTTATATATAAAAGTTGAGTCCATTCTACTGTCCTTAAATTCAGCCACACAATTTTAGCTTGTTAAACTCATGGTTAACAGATGAAGGTTTGGGGGAAGGGTGGAGTAATGCGAGAGTTCAGTTGCATGCATGTTAGCGTACCACCAAATGTCACTGAAGCACACATTTTGTCTGTCTGCAACAGAACACAAAGGGCGTGGTGTGAAGAAGTTTTTATTTTGTTATCAGAATCATTGTAATCGGTCTGTGGGTTATATTACCGTTGCATCAATGACACATCACCACAGAAGCAAAGGATCAAGAAGATTAATAGTATAATGACTGTGATGACATGGTTAAGTTATTTGAACTGCCAGCTTCAGCCCAAACTGTCTTAGTGAATTCAAAGCTCTCAGCAACAATATACACTCAAGAGCAAGTTCTGACAAGTGTCAAGACATAGACTCTGCAGGAACAGGGACCAGCGCAAACCTCTCATTATTTGGGAGTCCTGAACTGTAAGGCTTTGTGTGCTCTCTGTGGCAGCTTCACAGCCAGCCAGTCTAACAGATTTGGAGCAGGATAAGAGCTGTTATGTCAGGCTAATAATACGCTGCCGCTCTTGATTGTACGTGAGGCACACTTTCGGCAACAACCTGTTGTCTTAAGATACCCTTTCATGACATCTGCGTCTGATGCCAGAAAGGTCTTGGCAAGAGTAAAAAGGGGGACAAGGGACACAGCAGAAACTCTGAATATTTATGTCTCCTGAAATGGTGTCACTTCAGTGTCCAGTAACATTCATGCATCATCATGATTAATAATACAACAGAATAAGTCCATTAAAATAAATGCACTAATTGTATTTCTTTGTGCTTTTTTCTTCATGCCTTACCTTAGGTAAATCCTCTTCCGCACTCTCTTTCACACTGCTTGTTGTCATCCCATCCCATTGTTGCTTCACAACAGGCTAAAGTTTCATAATTGCCACTTCTAAAGATTTTCCTGGGCTTATTGTGCTTTCAGCGCCCAGCTAATGGCACTTTCTGTGGTCACGGCTCTCCTGCAGGCCTTTTCCAGTCAAGGTGAGCCAGACAAGTCACTTTATGCTAGCATTTAGCACTAGAATACCTAAAGGCCGGAGCTCCGAATCGGGGCCCCAATCTGCAATGCCTATGGATGCAGAATTTTGCTGATTAGCAAGCTGTCGCACTCTGGGTGGGCTTAGAAGACACTCTGTTTGGGTTTGTTCACATCTCCCACCCTAGAGGGGGAAGGCAAACTGGTATAAAATAGAGACTCTTTGCTACTCCGCCTCCACGGATCACAACACGGTAGGCTGATGACAGACGATCCTTGTGTGATCACTGACACCAAAATTACACTTTCTGCAATAATACTAGTATCTAGTTACACGACCAGTGAAAATGAAGAGGCCCATCCCAAACGCCGCTGACGTCTTTCTGACATAGGCCTGAGGTGTGTGTATCACAGGGTTACCTCAATACTAAGGATACTGCAGAGTGCTGTCTTTGTTTATAAAGCTATACACAGGATGAACCCTCATCCATTCCATGCTGCAAACATTGTATTATTTGGTATGAAATGTTCTAAGATTTTGTCATATTACTAGATAACTGTCTGCCTCAGTTCATAGTGTAAATACGTAGATGCAAGCCTAGTGTTTCATTGATTAACTCTTTGCCTCTGCACTGTACATTACTATGTCAGGATTCTAACACAAGTTCTGTTTTATACTCAAACTACCAATTTCATTCTCTCATTTTCGCTGCTTTCCGTGGTCGGATTTTAAGAAGTGGGCATTTGAGTACTACCGCTCTGTGATTAAGGTGAAATCAAAAGTCAGCTGGCAGGAGAATCAAAAATGTTGCACAAGAAGAAGCTTGATTGATTGGCAGCGGGGAAAACCTAAGACTTTGGCATTAGTACCTACACACTTTACAGGTGGAAGCTTGCTGTAGTCACTGTGAGTGGCAGACAAGTTGGGACATCGGGAGAGCAATCGCCTCATGCGTGATATATACATTACGTGCCAAAGAGCATTAGTGCATATACATTTATATCAAGGTAATAACAAAAGCAATTCTGATTCAGTGGTGGAATTCTTAATTATAATGCGTTGTGTTGTCGACGCAGCACTCAGGGGAGGTGAGGCAAAGTTTACTCCCCTGAAGCAGCTTATTGTGTTTTTTTTTTCCTTTTTATAATTTCAGCGGTCCATGTTTTATGGGGGTTTTCCATCCCATTTGAAAAGTGTTTTATTTTTTTTCCGACACCCCTTTGTAAATCATAGCCTGTTAAATTTGTTTACATTTGAGAAGTGTTTCGTTCTTTTCTAGCTTGAATTGCTGGAAAGAATAGCCGAACAGCACATAATTTCACAATTACTATTCATCGCCTGGCACTTCCACAGACCCAAACCCAAGTCGACCATGTGAGAGTAAAATCATACCTCTATAACCTGAAATAAAATCAGCATTCTCATTGCCTTTCAGTAGTTCCTGTCAGAGCAAAAGCATTTTCAATGTGATTCAGGGCCGATAAATAAATAAGAACAGGGAATGATATCTATTATTGCTTTGTGTGAATGGTCAGTTTTTAGGGCTCAAAGACTAGGTGACTCCACACGAAACAAAGAAACCTCCCGGAATCACTGCTCTTCTTTGTTCTCTAACCCAGTAGTTTACTTAGGTGGCTTCACAAGCTCTAATTCATCCTGATATGGCGGACAATGCCAACCAACTGCCTATAGGCTGTCAGCATCCTAGTGTCTCTCTGTAAACCGTGTCTTCCATAGACTCGTACCGGTGCCAGCATCTGTCATTGTGCCCAGGCAGGCTCTGTGGAGTGCTTTGCATGTTTTAAGAATTCCGCAGTTGAACCTGTCAGATATGTCAGATCCAGCAATTTATATTAAGAGAACCATAACCTTCCCTTTGAGTATCAAGCAGACTCACCTGTTTGGATTTAAACGTATGCTATACTCATAGATTCTATGAAAAACAGGTCTGTTGCATTGTCTGAATTACAGGAAAATTGAAGTGGGGTAACACTTGATGGGGCACAAATACTTGAGTAATAAATCAGTAACTATTGAAGTACAAATCATGAACAAATCATGAACAAACATAGTCGCTACTTGAGATAGAAGATGTATCATGATTCAGTTATGATGAACAAATAAGAGATCAGTATTTAACTTGTGTTATTCATGACTTGTTAATTCAGCAGTTTCTTCAGAAGTTCACCCTGGTTTGCAGAATTAGCAGATATAGTAATAAATGTAGTAACCGTTCGAGAAAAATCATGGTTCCGGGTTCATTACTGATGATTTAACATGAGATCAGTTTGTGGTTAATTAATGCATAAGTAATAGAATAATACTGTATTATTTGTGCCACGTCAAGTAAAGTGTTACCAGAAATGTAGCTCGAAGACGTCGAGTATTACCTATGGAAATGGAACATCAGCTAAGCTTTTGCTATAACAGGAGACATAAATTCACTTCTTTGGGAACCCCTATTACTCTCAGAACAGCCTGAATTCCTTGTGGCATGGATTCATTCCATAGAGATACTGGTCTATGTTGACATGACTGCGTCATGAAATTGCTGCAGATTCCATGGCTGTACATTCATGCTGAGAATCTCCAGTTCCACCACATCCCAAAGGATAATCTATTGAATGCATGCATATACATGCATAGATGACTGGCAAGGTCACTGAAAAACTTTGAACTCGTTGTCATGTCATTGTTAGTTTGAGATGACTTTCGCTTTGTGACATTATCATGCTGGAAGTAGCCATTAGAAAATGTGTAAAGTTCGGCCATGAAGGTTTGCGCATGGTTAGCAACAACAGTCAAATAGCCTGTGGCATTCAAGTGATGATCAATTGGTATTAAGGGACTCAAAGTATGCCAGGAAAACATTCCCTACACCAGGGCCTTTTAGCTTCAGTAGCAAGTGGGCCAAATCAGAAAATCACTTCGGGTTTGTTGGCCACTCCAAAGACTTTGTGGCAGCTTAAGTTAATATTGCAGTATACAGTCATAGCCAAACATTTTGAGAATGACAGAAGTATTGGTTTTCACAAAGCTTCCTGCTTCAGTGTTTGTAGATCTTTTTGTCAGATGTTTCTATGGTAACTGAAGTATAATTACAAGTATTTCATAAGTGTTAAAGGCTTTTATTGAAAGGTGCACTAAGTCTATGCAAAGAGTATTTGCAGCGTTGGTCCTTCTTTTTCAAGAGCTCTGCAATTCGCCCTGGTTGCTGTCAATCAACTTCTGGGCCAAATCTTGACTGATGGCAGCCCATTCTTGCATAGAATTTGCTTCAGAATTTGTGGGGTTTTGTTTGTCCACCCACGTCTTGAGGATTGACCACAAGTTCTTAATGGGATTAAGGTCTGGAGAGTTTCCTGGCGATGGAGCCAAAATGTTGATGTTTTGTTCCCCAAGCCACTTAGTCATCACTTCTGCCTTATGACACGGTGCTCCATCTCACTGGAAGAGGCATCGTTCATCACCAAATTGTTCTTGGATGGTTGGAATAAGTTGCTCTTGGAGAATGTTTTGATACCATTGTTTATTCATGGCTGTGTTCTTAGGCAAGATTGTGAGTGAGCCCCCTCCCTTGGCTGAGAAGCAGCCCCACACATGAATGGTCTCAGGATGCTTTACTGTTGGCATCACACAGGACTGGTGGTAGCGCTCACCTTTTCTTCTTAGGACAATCTTTTTTCCGGATGCCCCAAATAATCGGAATGGGGATTCATCAGAGGAAATGACTTTACCCCAGTCCTCAGCAGTCCAATCCCTGTACCTTCTGCAGAATATCAGTCTGTCCCTCATGTTTTTCTTGGAGATAAGTGGCTTCTTTGCTACCCTTCTTGACACCAGGCTGTCCTCCAAAAGCCTTCGCCTCACTGTGCGTGCAGATGCACTCACACCTGCCTGCTGCCATTCCTGAACGTGCTCTGCACCGGTGGTGCCCCGATCCCGCAGCTAAATCAACTGTACGAGACGGTCTTGGCACTTGTTGGACTTTCTTCACAACAATTGAACCTCTCTCCTTGGTGATATTCTTGATGATCTGATAAATGGCTGATTTAGCTGCCATCTTACTAGCAGCAATATCCTTGCCTGGGAAGCCCTTTTTGTGCAAAGCAGTGATGACTGCATATGTTTCCTTGCAGGTAACCATGATTAACAGAGGAAGAACAATGATTTCAAGCACCACCCTCTGTTAAAAGAATCCAGTCTGCTATTCTAACTCAATCAGCATGACAGTGATCTCCAGCCTTGTCCTTATAAAAACTCTCACCTATGTTTAGGAGAGAATCACTGAAATGATGTCAGCAGGTCCTTCTGTTTTAGGCCTGCAATGGAAATGGGTTTTTGGGATTAAGTTCATTTTCATGACAAAGAGGGACTTTGCAATTAATTGCAATTCATCTGATCACTCCTCATAACATTCTGGAGTATATGCAAATTGGTAAAATAAAAACTGAGGCAGCAGACTCTGTGAAAACCAATACATTCTCAAAAGTTCTGGCCACGACTGTACCAATAAAAACATCTATTACTACCAGAAATAAACTAGCTGCATGCATCCCTTTTGTTTCACTTTCATTTTATCAATATAATATGGACTTTGACAGTAGCCAGTCCATACAATGAATGGGTGAAAAGCTTAACCATGTTGTCCTCAGTCTTAGATTTGCTTAAAGGTGCCAGGATCTTCACCAAACTGGATATATGTAATGCCTATCACTTAATTAGGATTTGAGAAGGTGACAAATGGAAGACAGTTTTCAGCACACCCACTAGTCATTACAAGTATCTAGTGATGCCTTTTGGTTTAAAGAATGCCCCAACAGTGTTTTAGAACGCAAGTAATGACATCCTCTGAGACATGCTGAATAAATTCGCCTTTTTTATCTTCAGGATATTTAGATTTCTTTCTCATAAGATCAGGTTCGGTACATCTGCAAAGTCCTCCAGCAACCTTTCATGAACAACCTGTTCCATTCCACCTTTGTTTTGCCCTCTCAGATTCTGAGTTCCACGTGACGCGCTGGATTTTGATCACCCCTCACCTAACCTCTGCCTCTCTGAGAGCCCGTTAGTCCTCCTGTCACCAATCTACATCCAAAATACACCCAACCTCTTACCTATCCTCTGACCAGCATCTCTACCTTGCGAATTGGATATTGTTTCATTCTCCGGTTCCAGCTTAGATTGTCAATGTTGCTAATTTGCTGCCTTAAACACCAGCATCATCCTTCTGCTTAATTAAAATGTCCTAACTACAGGCAAATGTCATGATCCGCTCCGTCCGATCCTCCCGTGTGCCACGCCCCCTCATTCCCCACGTGTATTTCCCTGATTGTTTTC
>JAODKF010000116.1:28832927-28846479 GCA_026779585.1 Mormyrus proboscirostris | reverse complement strand
AACGCTCACTGGGTCACACAGAGCACCACAGAGGCTGGAAGTTCCACTGCGGCGCGTGAAGTGTTAAAGGCTCACTGGGTCACACAGAACACCACAGAGGCTGGAAGTCCCACTGCGGCGCGTGAAGTGTTAAACGCTCACTGGCTCACACAGAACACCACACAGGCTGGAAGTCCCACTGCGGCGCTTGAAGTGTTAAACGCTCACTGGCTCACACAGAACACCACAGACTATAAGTAATGACCCACATCTGGTAAATTATTTTTGCTTGTTCTCCAAAAGAAGACGGTAAGATTATGCTGGGCCTAAACCTACATGTCTGATGTTTTGATTCAGATGTAAAAACATTACTTGAGAAATTCAGCAAAAACTTATTTTCTTGGGTCAAATATTACAGAGAATTGTGACAAATTCAGAAATGGCATAATTAAAAATGAGTTTTCATTGTATTATATACTGTTATATTACAGTTAATTAGATGTTGACTGACAGACGGAGACAGACAGACATAGCAGCCCATAAAAAGAAAACTACTCATTTACCAGAGTATAGTTCTAATGATGTCAGGATGGACAGTTCATTAACCTGTCTATCAAATTCTCTCTTAGAACAACAACAAAAAAACTAAAACACATGCCTAGCACTATTTACAGTTTTTATCTTCCCTTAAACTACATCCAAAGAAAGCACTGGCATACTAAATCACTGTGGTGATAACACTGAGCTAATGCAAAAAGAGTGCAGAGCCTTCAGAAGAGGACGACCTCATGCTCGTAAAATCAGTTGGTCACATGTTTACTACGAGATTGTTCCATGTGCATAATTGCATAGTGTAAAGCTCTATCCTTTACTTATGCCTGTGGAATGCTGTTGTGTAACGCTGGGACAGATTGTTGGGTCTGTTCAGGCTTTGTTTTGAATGCTCCATTGCATATGTGCTGAAGGTACAAGAATTTGAGTAGAAGAGTCAGTACAAGCCCCAGTGCCTTGATTGTGCCTACCTGGGGCCAAACGGGGATTCAGACTATGCAGCTTAAGTTGTGGAGATCAGGAAGCCGTGTTTACTTCTCTGCTCCAATGCTGACGCCCAGACTAAATCATGTCAGCTACTTCCTGAACATTTCCTGAAGTGATTATAACACACTGAACTATGACACAAAAGGGTCTTTAAAATGCTGCCGTCAGTAATGAGCTGCATCCCAGAGCATCTCAGTGGTCATTTATTTATCTCCCTGTATCCCTGTGTGCATCCCAGTTTATGTATATGGGCGTTGTGTTATTGTGCAAAGTGATGCTCCTTCATAAATACATATTTTGGAAGAATATCCCATCAGAAGTTACACGTTTTCTTAAGCTCATTCAAAAGGTAATTTTACTATTAAACTAACTGCAATACCTCACATGTGTGGCTTGAATGTAATGTGATAAATGTAACCTCTGTTTTCATTGTACACATCAGACATATGGGGGGTGTATTTTGTTTTTAATTTTTAAAGCTGGGGATCAAAATCATTTTTAGTCTGATGAATTTAAGGTTTTACAGTAGTTTGAATTTGTTAAAGCTGGGATTTTTTTTGTTCTGTTTTTGATACTGTGGGTGTTGTTTTCCACTCACACAAAGCTGAGAGCGCAAAGGTACATTTTTCCCGCTGTTTAATTGCACGGTATGCAAAGTGAAGCAGGTCCCGGCCTGCTAGAGAGCAAGCAGAGCGCCAGCACTCCGTGCTCTCGGGTGTCCACCTGACCCACCAAAGACAAGTGTCCCTGCCACCACTTTCCATCCACTTTCCATCCACTTTCCACCAGTGGACGTGTTCATGAGCTGCCCTGATGGGCGAGCTTGCAATCATGGAGCTGCAGGCTTTTGTGGGGTTGGTATGTCCAACCATCAAATTCCACATATGTGGTAGGAGACAAGAAGGGGCATGTGTACGGTGGTTGGGGGGGGGTGTAAACTACATGCCCCTCCCCCACCCCCCAATGCTCAGGGCATTGAATCTGTGGGTTTGGATAAAACCAAAAACCAAATTTTCTCCATCATGTTAAGCTGAAGTTATGAGTGCAATTCACACCCTGCAGCATTTCTAAACTACCTTGAACTACCCTGTTGTTTTAATGTGCACAAAATCAGAAAGAAAAAAGTTGATGTTTTCATTAACTGCATGAAAGTACAATAGTTTGAATTTGTATCCTTCTGCCCCTATCGTTCATATTAAATGGACATTTAATTCAGTTAAAGAGATTATATTTCCTCTATAGACATTTGAGGTATTGACAGACAAACACTTCAATTTCCTTTTTTTACTTTCATTGTGTTTGATTTGCCAGCTTCATATGGAAATCCTCATCACCCGAAGACCGGTGTGTCTCTCTCTCTCTCTGGCTTCCCTTTGCACTTACTGTAAATCTCTGGATTGTGGCCAAATGCACAGAATCTGGTAGAGACTGTCAAGGAAAAGGACAATCTGTCAAATGGCACACTCCTAGCTGTTATGGGACAGCGCCTCAATGGCCGGAAGGGCCCACACCTCCAGCAGCATCACATGGAGCGGGGTGGAGGGGGGTAATGACAGCAGGCTGGAAGCGAAGTCCTTCAGCTCCACCAGACCTTTTAGCACCTCCACTATTCCAGACAGCAACATCGCCTGCTGGAATGACCAGCTTTCAGATTTATTTATATGATTTATTACATCAAACCCTTGTATGTAAAGAAGCCATCCATTCATTTCCAGTTTATCCATTGCAGGCTGGTGATCCTGATCTCTGTCCCAGGAAGCCCAGGACACGGAGACGCCCTGAAAGGGACGCCATTTCATCACAGGGCACACGCTACAAGCAATTCATTTCTTCGGAACATGGGAGTGACACGCATGGAGAGAACATGTAATCTCCCCAAGATACACAACCAGGATCAGAAATTGAATCTACAGCCCTGAAGATGTGAGATCACAGTGCTGGCCACAGTGTTGCCTACTGGGACCAAACACCACCCACATGTAAGAAAGAATCAATAATACACAAACCCGAAAATGGATTATGTGTGTAAATGGAGTAGTTACATTGTAGTGTTACATCATTTTAAACAGTGATTTTTACATTAGTCACAACAAGGCTTATTCCACCTTCTTAAGATATATAACCTTAAAAAAATCCCTGACAGTTGAAAGACTCCATTGTGACAAGGGCATAAGATATTTTGTGCAAACAAAGATACTTTGTCAATATTTTTCAATTAATTATTACCGGGATGAACACTGTGTAACTTTCAGTAATTACAGACATTATGTGATAAATCATAATGGGTGACCTAGTACTAGACAGGAAAATCTATAAAAGGTAAAATAAAACCTTTTTTCTCTGTCAAGTAGCCACTGTCCTTTTTGGCAGCTTATGGAAGTAGAGCTTAGGAACCAGATTAATTGTAAGTCAGAGCACGTTTTGCTCTGGAAACAGCTGATATATTATTAGAGGTTATGGTGACTTTAACACCAGTGCAATTAAGGGCAACCTTTAACACAGATATGTACAACTCAGTTGTTACAGTTAAAGTTCCTCATAAAGCATTGTCATTATAATACCGGTAAGCACTGTAACATTTTCATTTCCTTTTGATAAAGGTAGTCTTAATGTGAAAAGATGAAGTCTAAACTGAGGTTTAGATTATTTTTATTAAATAATCTTGCTTTTGTTCTCAGTATGTTCCAGCAGCTAAAATCTAAAATTAGTGCAAGGAAAATTATAGAAGAAAAACAATCGAATTGAAACCATTTGCGCTACAATGACCTTGGCTGCTGTAACTCATCCAGCTAAGCGCATAACTGGCCCTGCCTCTTTGCGGAAGAATACAGAGAACATTAATCTTGCTATTAGACAATGGCTCACACCCTTTCCTATGCTGACAAAGGGATGGCAGAGGTTAAGAGAGCCAACACACAACATGTACACATATCTATAAGCTCATATGTTACCTGTGACTTGAAGTTTTCATCTGCATTATTTCTGCTTTTTCCTAATTAAGAGATCTGCCTACATAAAGTCCTTCTGAAATGTGGGTGAATGTCTGCAAAACTGTATAAAAATGAATGTACAGCTATAGTCTCTAAGAATAGTTTATTTCTATTAAGTTTAATTACAGTGAAGGAGGCACATGCTAAAATAATTGGGTGAGAACTTGTACTTTCCATTTTGAAACGTAATTATAACCAATTGTTATATTGCTTTCCTACCAGTAGGTGGAAACATTGTTCCATTTATGTGAACGCTGAACTAAAGAAGGATTTCTTTACAGCTGACACAAGGAAGTTGGCTGAATAAATAATGACTTAATAAGTAACTCAACGCTTGCAGAAAACTTATGTAGAATGTCTGCAATGGGCAATTACAGGTTTTGAATATTTGATTTTGCCATCATTTGATTTATTATATAAAAATTAAGGCTGAAAATAATTATGAACTTCCACCCATTTTCTAACCTCTCATCGTGACCAGAGCGTCGCACAAGTCAGGGATACATTATGGACAGGATGTGGTCTGTGAAGCTCTCAAGCATGCTATATGTGCAAGGCACCAACCAGCCTAACTGCATGTCTTTGGAGAGAACACCACGCAGTCGATATGGGCGTGCGAGTCAAAGTTGCAGTGCTAATCACTAAATCACCATGTTTACCAGTTTTCAGATAGCATCTATTAACTGCATACCACCAAAGCACATACAGAAATGCTTTATCTACATTTCAGAGGTGTCAGTTTGCCATGTCTTTGGACTGTGAGAGGAGACCAGAATATATGGAGGAGACCCAGATAACACTGGAAGGCCTCCACATTCAGAGCAGACGCAGGATTCAAACCTCGTAAAAGGCAGCAGTTCTGCTCTCTGCACCACCACGTTACAGTGGCCCTGAAAGCACAGAACACGTCAACATCAACACAACGCAAAAACCACACAAAACATCAAGACAAAAAATTAAGTAAATTACATTTTTAAATGTTCTCTTAATGTGTTGCGGTTTTCAAAACAGAAGTGGTTGCTGCCACTGGGGGCAGCATTTCAACTCCTGATATCATGCCTCTGACAGCGATGCCTATGGTAGCTGAAAAGTGTCGACAGGCTGTACATTCAGAAAACACTCACCCATGTGTTAGACTGGCTTTAGATTTAGATTGTTTATGAACAGAAAATAAACCTTCACCTTATGTTTTGAAAGTAGTGTAATAAACAGACAAAAAAATAAGTTGAGTGACATACTGAAAACATACTGGATAGTAACTCCAGGATCGAAACTGGAGACCAATTGCAGACAGCATATGGTCACTGGCGAAGCTTTTCAGAAAGTCTTCAGCGGTAATTGCTGATAACACGGACAATCTGCTTCCTAATGAGCGGCAAAAGCTTACGGCTTTACATGATCTGTTGATGCCTTTTAGCAGAGCACGCAAAAACACTTCAGAGTGACATCATGTCTTTGTTGCTTATAGTCCCTGCTGTCCTTGATTTGGTCAGCCACCTTGATGATATTGCTCAGATCATAAGGTAGCAAAATCAGGCCACTATTTTCCAATATGAACCAATGTTTTGGCTGGTTTTTGGATCCAGTAGATAAATTCTGTCCCCTTCCAGCAGCTGTATGTTGTTTTCTCCATTCCTCTGTATCTGAAACACTTGTGTATAGAGAGGATGGAAGAATTCAAGAATTGCTGAGACAAGCACAGGAGGATGTGGCAAAACATACCCGACCCGAGTTAGGGAGACAGGTGGATGATCAATCTGACAGTGACATCAAAGAACCTGAAGCAGCTTAATCATCTTCAAAGCAAACAACATTTTGATTTCTATCGAAGCTCACTGCAAAACATAGAAGATAGGGGGAGTTTTACAGCAACTGTCAAGCAGCAAAATTAAAACATATGGATGAACTCTCAGTCTCAACTTGTATGTGATGAGACAGGCATAGACTTCTGGCTTGCAAAATGTAACAGCATATGCTGCACACTTAAACAGTTTGCTTTAAACTGTCAGCTTCCCAGGTTTTTGCACAAAGACACAGAAGACTTGAAGGAAGCACAACAGGGCAGGTACATAGTACAAGGAAGAGCCTTCCTTAAAATTAACAAAAACTCCTAGAACTGTTTGACAGCACTGTAAGGAATGAGAGTTAAATGCCAAGGATGAAACAAACAAGGGGCTATTTTAGCTCAGAAGAACAAACAAGAAACAAAAGGAACCATAAGGGATCAAAACAAAGCAAGCAGATAAAAAAACAACTAAAGCACAACACAGCAGCAATGACCAACTGAGGAACAAGGGCAAGGGCAGGAACATATATACACAGATAAAGAGGGCAGGACGAGGGACAGGTGTGGGCCAGTTACAACGAAACAAACACTAAAGACTAGGGACACAAATCACAAAAAACTCAAACCCAATGACAGGGGTCCCTCCCGCCACCTGCTGTCCAGGAAGCAAAAAGACACAGCA
The DNA here is from genome assembly GCA_026779585.1 of Mormyrus proboscirostris. Lineage (NCBI taxonomy): Eukaryota > Metazoa > Chordata > Actinopteri > Osteoglossiformes > Mormyridae > Mormyrus > Mormyrus proboscirostris. The sequence continues at coordinate 28,840,004 of JAODKF010000116.1, read as the reverse complement.
GTATCCTGACAATTTGCTATATGAAAGTTATGCTGTTATGTCAATATTCATATCCAGTATGTTAAGAATACATGAATAACTGTTATTTTTGTTTTGGAAAATGTCAGAGACATTAAATGTTTATTCTGTAAAGTCTTGCAGTTTCAGGGTGTGCAGGGCAGCATTTCGTATTGCATTGGTGTGGATTGTGTATTTCAGGGGTTTTGCTTTTTTCTTTTGTCTGAAGTGAGAAATGGAAACAGTAATTAAATGTTAAACTACGTTAAAGTTTCCATCTATGACTCTTTTATGACTAAAATGACTTTTCGTTGACTGAAATTAAACAAAAACTAACCATATTTAAATGAGTACTATATAATGTGAGTAAAACTAAAATGCAGTTTAGACTACGACTAAAACTTAATTTGCTGTGAAAATTAACGCTGGTTTTCTCCACTAATAACGAAGTTGGCATCTTGCAGATCTGAAATCTTCAGTGCTGTCAGAAATGTTTGCATTAGCTTCTATGCTTCTACCCTGAGCTGTTAGCAGACCTCCAAAAAAAAAGACTTAAATGTCCCTCAAAGGATGGGCAAATGCCTTTTATCTTTATTTTCCTCGAATAAGAGCGAATGCCACTTTGCATCTTCAGAAACAATATGGTGGGCATATATGCTGTCATTGATGACAATAGGCAGTTTATGGCTGCTGTTTGCAGCACAATGCCTTCTATTCGCAGTGAAATGTCATCCCTTTAAATGTCGTGAGTCAGACTCCTGAGGCAAGAGGTGCAGAACAGAATAAGCAGTATTACACTTTTTATCTATCATTTCTACCGACTGAATTGTCTGTATTTTTGCTAAACTTTAAATGGCTTCCATAACATTAACATTGCTCCAAGCACCTTTGTACGCTGCCCGGGTCCAAGTCGCCATTTGAATTTTCCGTTGGGCCGCCTTTAGCTTTGATTATGGCGCACATTTCTCATGGCGTTGTTTCCACAGGCTTATGCAACATCTCACCCTTTATTTTCATTCATTTCTCACTGAGATCCTGAATTGACAAGCGAGTTGAACCACTGCATAAAGCCTTATTAAAAAAATAATGAGTAACTGCTATCAAATCAAGTCTTTTGTCTCTTCAGCTCTGACATTCACACTGGTCAATCAGCACAAAGTAAATCTGGCATTCCGGATGCAATTGTAAATACACAACCTGAATGACTTCCTTTTACAAATGGCAAACGATTTGTTTTGTTTTACATGATTCTTCATTTTTGTGATGTTTAAAATTGTAATAATATGCAAATGAACAAAAGATCATGTATACTGCGATAGAGGAGGTCAATGTCAGACCAACCTCGTAATTTACTAATTGCTTTACATTAGTGGATAAGGGTTTTCAATTGTCTAGTGTAAATATGTCTAGTTATTAGAAAAGACTCTTCACGGCACCACTCTGTCAGGAACCTACCATACTCTCTGAAAGCTGTCTTCTTACTGTATGCTAATGGTGTGTGTCATCTGTAAATTTCATGATGGATTTTGTGCTGTGTCAGGCCACACCATCACAGGTGAATGGTGGATGTCGCAGGGGGCTCTGCTCAGTGGAGTCCCAATATTGAGGGTTATTGTGGAGCAGGCATCTGCTCTCACTGGGATCTACCATTGATTAAGTGCAGAATTCATTTGCAAAGGGCACTGCTCTGTCCCAGGTGTGTAAAATTGATGGGCAGTGTGGATGAGTTTGCAATATTCAGTGCAGAAGTGACATCTATGAATGGCCGTCTTGCATAGCAGTTTTGTGGGGTTATTCTTTCTCACTGAGCTTTCTTTGCTCTCCTCGTCTTATTTTATCGTTTCTTTGTTTATTACCACAGCATCATCTGTCTGTAATTTCAAAATTTGATTCAGTGTAACTGACACCACTTTAAACTTGATGCGAGGAGAAATGTATTTTCTAGAGTGTAGTCGCTGCCACCATGCATCCATTTTCTATACCCACTTGTCCTATGCAAGGTGGTGGTGTCCACAGCCTATAGTGGAAGCTATGGGTGTAAGACAAGGGTTAAACCAGGAGGGGGCGCCAACCCAATGCAGAGCACACACACCATTCACGCCGATGGACAATTTGCCAACTCCAATTCACTGCAGCATGTTTTTGAATTGGGGGGGGGGCGACAGCTACAATGACATGGTAAGAACATGCAAGCTGCACACACACAGAGCCAAAGAAGAGGCTCAATCCCTAGTGCGAGGGGTCATGAGACAGCAGTGCTAACCACTGTACTGTACCTCCACAAAGCTGTATCATTGGGGCGGGGTGCAGGGGGGGTTATATATATATATATATATATAATTTCACAGCTGTAGCTTTTATTGCTGTAGCCAGATATGACGAGATATATGAAATTACATTTCCAACCCCAATATCAACTTTGTGTCTGCTGGAATGTGCAGGCTAAGGAAAAAAAACATGTAGAATATTTTAGCTAATATTGAGTTTACACACTGCACATAAATAATGCAGCATTGTGATAAGCAGAATATCTTTTCTTCAGAAGAACTTGCACGGCAGCATGTAACCCCTGTACAACTGCAGAATGTCTGCTGCAGAGTTGCTGATATTTTTAAATGTACTTCTGCATCTGTAGATCCTGTCTGATCTGACGCCAATTTGGTTATACTGACGTTGTTTTTCTTCCTATCGCCAAATAACCTAGATCTTCCTCCCATGTGCTTCCTTTACATTGTCTGACAGTCCTGGAATGACATTGCAATAACACATTATATGCAGTCTTAGTTTTATTTTACAGTTTTATTGCATTATGTTTGTTTGTCAAACATGTCAACCACTCTCCCAAACTGTCTATCAAAAATATAGTAGCAAACACAGGCCCTCTGTAAAAATTATTTTCAAGCCTTCATTATTTATGCTGGACTGTTTTGCATATGGTTTAAATGAGTGGGCAAATACTGCTTTTTATTGCCCATGAAGACCCAGTTTATGAAATAGGTTTTCTTGGTTATGTTATAAAACAGTATGGTATTTACATTTTGTTTACTTTCCATGTTTGGTTGTAAATTTTCAAGCTGGTGTTTGTTAGGTATGTATAGCAGGATATTAGACAACCCTGATTACAAGGCCTTACTTTTCCAGCAACAATTTTTGGTAAAAGGTTTTTGGAATATGAAATCTTATCCTTTTAAAGAAAAATTATTTTATTTGACAAGAACATATAAGAAGTAATCCACCTCTCTGTTAAAAAGCAACCACAGGCAATCGCAAAAGAAACGGTTTGCTTTTCATTCCATTGATTACATTTGATGGATGGAGGCAGATAATGTCTGCCATCTAGTGTTGTATGTGTATAATAACATTTAAATTCTAGTCCTTTAATGTAGGACAATCCCAGTTTTTTAGGGGCAATTTTCGGGAGAAAAAAAACACGTCTTATGTTTGGGCCAAAACAGTATTAGAAAATTTGTACATGGAAATTCGAATCCCTTTTAATGCGCAACAAATATTGCATACAACATGTGGTACATTTTAATTCAATTCAGTTTATCTTTATGTAGCACCTTTAACAACAGAGTCGCCCCAAGGTGCTTTGCATGGGTGTGTTGTGATACATTACATTATCATTAAGAGAGAACAATACAAAATCAGGGAAGAGGGAGCTAGATAACAACAGGGGAACTGAAACACACCCCTGGGCATCCAAGGTGAAGGGCTGCCTGCCCCCAGGGCATGCTAACATTATTGAAAGAGGGAGCTTCCTGCTAAAAGCAAGGTGTTGACTGTGGTCAAGGTCAAATTCGGCATCCCGAACATGGGCTGGCAAACCCATTACAGTACAGGGGCTCTATGGCAGAATGCTTTACTGTCAACTGTCACTTCATATGTGGAACAGCAAGGAACCCTGCGTTCTGTGATCTAAGTGGATGATACGATTTGTAAACTTGCAGTAATTGTTAGCTAGTCAGGTGCTAGACCTTTAAGTGCCTAATACGTAAGTAGGAGAACTTTGAAGACAGTCCTGAACCTAACAGGAAGCCAGTGCAGGAATCTAAAGCAGGAGTTGTGTGTTCAATTTCCTGCTTCTGGTGACAAATTCAGCTACTGCATTTTGAATACAGCAGTAAAATTGGTGCAGGATTTTATGTACTCATGTTGCCGATTGGGTAATAAATTTGTGAGTGGGTAGTATATACCCAGACTACTCTTGTCATTTGTGATTTGCCTTCCCAGATGTGCAAGCTACCCAAGCCATGGGCACTAATGCACCCCCATACCATCACGGATGCTGGCTTTCAAACTGTCCACTGATAACGAACTGGATAGTCCCTCCCCTCTTTAGCCTGGAGGATGCTGCGTCCATGATTTCCAAATAGAATTTGAAATTTTTCCTTATCAGAACAGGATAGTTTTCGATTTTTCCTCAGTTGATCTTAAATGAGTTCAGGCCCTGGGAAATCGATGGCATTTCTGGATCATCTTTAGATCTGGTTTCTTCTTTGCGTGGTACAGTTTCCTGCATTTGTGGGTGCAGTGATGAGCTGTATTCTCACACGATGGGAAGTGTTCCTGAGCCCATTCAGTGATTAATGCAGTGCCACCCGAGGATGTGAAGATCACAGCTATCCAATATTTTTTTTTGGCCTTGTATCTTGTGTACAAAGCTTTCTCTAGAGTTTACCGATATTTTAATGATATTTTGTACCATAGATAAAGAAATTCCCAAGTTCTTTGCAACATTACATTTAGGAACATTATTCTTAATTCGTTGCACTATTAGCCCACTCAGTCTTTCACGAAATGGTGAACCTCTCCCCATCTTCACTGCACAGAGACTTTTTATATCCAATCATCTTACTGACCTGTTGCCAGTTAACCTAATTAGTTGCAAGATATTCAGTCAGGTGTTTTGTTTTAGTTACATAACTTTTCCAGTGTTTAGTTGCCCCTGTCCCAACTTTTTTGAAATGTGCTGCTGGCATCATCAAATTCAAATAGAACATATACATATATCATAAAATAATTTCTGGAATTTGATATGTTGTCTTTGTTCTATTTTCAGTTTGTGGGCTGTGGTGGCTTAATGGTTAGGGAAGTGTGCTTGTAATTGAAAGATTGCTGGTTCAAATCCCTGACCAGCAAGGCACCACTGAGGTACCCTGAGCAAGGTACCGCCCCCCAAGCACTGCTCCCTGGCGCTGAATTACTGTAGCTGCCCCCAGCTACGTCACATATGGGCTAAATAAATTCAGGAGTAGAACAGAGACTATCAGCCTGTTCAAATAGCTTGATAATTATGAATTAACACACCAGTGGACAATGTTAGATTAGGGAATTTGACCAAGATTAGTGTCCTGTTTTACCTACAGCCACCTGCTGGACAACAACACAAATGACAATTGCCATCAATAAGTTATTCCTCTCCAAAATAATGGAAGAAAGAAAATAAAGAGAGATTTTGCTTTGTAAAATCAAGCTAGCACCATGGAAACCTCTCTTTATTGAAACGGCCGTATGTCTCACCTTGTTTCTCCTTAATCATCTCTGAGTGACAGGAATGGTATACATGCTTGCAGCTCAGTCACTCACTCAGCAATGAATCCTGTCATGCCTCTGATCGCCGGCCATGCAGTCAGACTTGCTGTCTCTTGCCCCCACTGGTACACAGGTGGTTTCTATCAGCTGTAATCATCGGGTCTAATCGCATTATGTCGTGGTTATAATAAGTACAGCTGAATGTCAGGTCTCAAAGCTGTCCTTGTAAATGCGTGAACTGTTGTCAAATGGTGTTGGGTCGGTGCATGTCACGGTTAATGCAATCAAATAACACTTCGCCCGTTGACTGAACTGAAGATAAAAATATCATTACACAGCTTAATCTCATTAAACTGCAGATTTTTAAGAAAAATCACAGCAGTCTTCAGCTCAGTTGTAAGCCCAGTAATCACGGATTTCATGAATACAACTTTGGCAGGTTTCTCTGGAGACTGCAGAAGTGGCTGTCAGAATGTGACACAAAGTAGGTTAAAATGGATTCTGCAGCCTAAACAAGGGCTGTCAGTGAATAATCAGCCGTGCTGTTTGCAACTCAGTAATGAAAGTTTTTAAGCAAAGATAAAACAGTTTGCAGTCTTAATAATGGATTTGATAATGAATAATTTACCTTCTCATATCAGATACGGTGAACATTCTAGCAAAGAGAACTGGATAGCTCTTGGTACCACATAGACCTCGTACAACAGAGGTAAAATCGAGATGTTTTTCACTGCTTTGTTTTTGTCATAACTGGCATGATGGATCCATAGGTCTGTGTCAGTTGCTGTCACCAAACCTGAAATCTGCACATCAAAGAAATACTGTTCTGTGTTTTCCTCTCCCTGAAAAGATCTGTTGATCTTTACCTAGACTGTTAAGAGACATGATCTGAGTGTACTGCAAATATCACCGCTGAGGAGATATTCATTCAGAAGACAAGGCTTCCATCCTATCATGCACTCCAAAGCTTGTGAAACGAGGATAATGTGCTTCAAAGAGTGTGGTGCAGTGTCTGTTTCTTCAATATTCTGTCTGACATACTTGCACGTGAAGATATAGTATTAAGAAGGTCTCTTACCAAACAGGTCCCTCAAACAGGAAGCCCTAGAGATGAGGATTGAAAAGACCTAGTCAACACTGCAGTGAACGCGCTAGCAAACCAGGGTCTCATTGTTTCCTGCTCTACCAAGGGGCCCTCGCTCATTTTTGTGTCTAGAATGTTTTTCCGTCATCAGATAATTAAGATTTCTATGGATATAAATATGTAGAATTTAAATTCCCCTTTGTACCTTTAAAAACAAACAAGAATACTGTCATTAGCAATTACAACTTTATTGATCCCTGTGGGGAAGTTGTTTTTTATGCCTCCCTCAACTTGCTCTTTGTAGAGCAAGCTGCTGCGAAGGGCAGCCACCTGTAGAGGCGCCCAGGGAGCTGGGGGTTAAGGGCCCTGCTCAAGGACCCACACACATGCTGAGGCTGGGTTTGAACCTGCAACCTTGTGATTACAGGCACACAGGCTTAGCCCACTGAGCCACATGCTGC
>JAODKF010000116.1:28788454-28811031 GCA_026779585.1 Mormyrus proboscirostris | reverse complement strand
TCAGGTCCCAAAGCAGAGTTAGACTGAGAAATCATTTTACTGCTATTGTAAGTAACAGAAGAAGACCTGAAGAAACACCCGCTTGTGCCCCCGCGTTCTGTGTTTGCCCTGCTGTGGTTATGTAATCATTGCTGTATTAGGGGCTGCTCACGGTTCCTGTCGTATGCGGAATGTTAAGCGTATGCTAAGCTGAACAGATAGTAGCAGATTCTCACTCGTGCATTTTTCATTGCATAGATTTGCCTTTTCACCACACCGATGCTTTGTGGTTATTTGATGTTGCCTTAAACAAGCTATAAAATTGAAAATTGAGCCTTTAGGAGGATCGTTTTTCTTTTGTTTTCAGTAGCATTATACTAAAATATGTGGAGCCAGTTTGCTTATTTCTGGTTTTCCTGGACAGGTGATCGACCCCATTTCTGTAGCTGTAGTAACACTGGGTTCCTCCAAAGACATGCTCTTCGAAGGGGGTCCCAGGCCCTGGGTTCTGGAACCCTCCAAGTTCTTCCGAAATCTTACGACAGAGGACAGCCGCAGCGTCCACATGGCCCTCTTTGGCCCTGCGTCAAGGAACTACTTCAGACACTGGGTTCGGGCCACCTGCCAAGCTCTGGGTGAACAAGTAAGGGATATGAAAATCGAAAATGACCAGAGAAGGGCCAAATCTGAAGGAGGGTCCTTTATTATTTACTTGTTTATTAAGAGAAAATGTATCCTTGTGCCATAGCGCAAGGAAGGCAAGTTGGAACCGATGCAACCAGTATTCATGCTACCCCATTTGTTCTGTAGGTCCTGGCTGTGACTGTTGGGAACCAGCCAAGTCTCACCAACCCGTTCCCAGCAGTGGAGCCGGCAGTAGTGAAGCTAGTCTGTGCCCCACCCTCACGCCTCGCCCTGGTTCCTGTCTACACTAGTCCCCAGCTGGACCTGTCCTGCCCACTGCTGCAGCAGAACAAACAAGTGGTGGGACCCCGTCGCCTCCTTCGTGTGGTGCTGCGAAGCCCCGCCAGATGTAGGTTTGGCGTGGTGCCCCGTTCCTCTTGCACCTGAGTGACACATCCGACCACTTCATTACCGCAGGTACCTGTTTCCAATTACCGCAACCCTGTGCTGGACCTCGCTGCCTACGACCAGCAGGGGCGAAGGTTTGATAACTTCAGCTCACTGAGCATCATCTGGGAGTCCAGCAAGGTGTCCTTGGCCAGCATCGAGCCCACCATGCTCATGGAGCTCATTCTGACCGAGGACAACAACGGGCAGAAGAAACTTCATGGTACATCTCACAATTTCTTGGCTTACTGCTAGAGTCGGGTAGCAGTCTGATTTAAGATTTGATTGCCATCAAGGTTGCCAGTTTTTGGTGGTTTAGTGAAGAAGCATCCCTGCGCTTTGTTTCAGGCCGGCAAACGGTCCTCGTGCACCGTGAGTCAGGCATCGCCGCCATCACAGTGACGGCGGTGGGTTATCAAGCTTCCCACCTCGAAGCAGCCAAAGTGCTGAGTCCCGTAAGTCTATCAGTCTGTTAATTGCTTTACTTGTCATTGTAGTTAAAAAAAGTAGAAGAATTTTCCGCACTTACAAATGGGGGTTCGTACATCTCCAGAGTTAAGGGAAAGGAGAAGTGATGCTGAAACTGCAAATTAACGAAAACCACGTAAGCAGCAACAGCGTTTGGGCTGCCATGGTAACATTAATAATAAGGAAAAACATGTTCTTGAGTGGGTGGGTTTTGACGTTTTTTTTCCTTCCTTGTTTAAATGTTTCTGCAATAAAATGAACGTGATACATTTAGGGAACAGTTTAAAAATGTTACCTGTGTTTGATTTGCAGAAATTTTACTCAGTTTTTTTTTATACTGAATTTGGTAACAGTTTGACTGACCAAACACCTGGTCGATTTGGAACATCCCATAGTAACAAACTAGTTTTTAAGAGTTTTTAGATGACTCTGTAGATGAGGAACAGAATGCAGTAACACATCAGGAAAACTTTCCCAGTCATCAAAAACCGCGAGTTGTGCATCTGATCATTCCCCTTCTCTGCTCCTGTTTCTCCATCATTCTTGCAGTATGACCCCCTAACAGTTGTGTCAGCCACATTGGAACTCCTACTGGTGGAGGATGTGAAGGTCAGGCCAGAGGTCATTACCATATACAACCATCCTGAAGTGAGGGTAAGTTTACGGTCTAAAACCTGCAAGGTCTGTCTGTTCTCTCATCTGTTTGTGGGATGCAGCTAGACACTTATACAGAGGAGGTCGAACAGCAGATGAAATCATTTGTGGGTTTGGATACATTTTTTAAGTTTAAGCAGCTTTGTTTCTGCTCTTTACACTCTAAATATATTGAATGAGTGTATAGTGCCAATGTAATATCTCTAAAACAGTTGTAAGCTGTATTGTAGATGCATGAAAAACTCATGTTTGTGCCTGACCTGAAAAAAATGGTGGGAATAATTGTTGAAAGTTTTTAGGACTAGTTGTCGTCATAATTATGAAATTATGTTTTTGAGTCTAGGTATATCTTACTGAAGGTGCAATATTGTTGGTGTTCTTCAGAATACTCTTATAACTCAAAGGTTTGAACACCTGTAAATCCATGTATGATATTGATATTTGGACTCTGAACAGTCACTCAGTATCTAACACATGCTCATATAACGAGGTAAATGGCTAATGTCTCTCCACTCTTTCAGACTGATCTTGCTCTGAGGGACGGCTCAGGGTACTTCTTTGTCAATGCCAGCGTTACTGGTTTAGTGGATTTGGTTTTCCAAGAATCCCAGGGGATTGCAGAGGTAACAGGCAGCATTTTGCATTAAGATTATTACTGTGGTGTTTTAGACCTAGGAAACAAAGTACAACTCAAAACATTTACAATTAAGAGTTAAGACCTGCATGTTGCTGTTATGCTCCTGAATTTGATTTTCTTCAGTCCAGATCAGCCTAGCAACCGTGTACAGCACACTGTGCCGTCACAAACGGTTTTTCCACCCCCCTCCAGGTACACCCACTGCAGGCTGGGATTCTGCAGGTGTTGGTTCATGATCTTTGTCTAGCTTTCCCAGCTCCTGCCAAGGCCACTGTCCACATATCTGACATATTTGAAGTGTATGTCACAGTGGTTGACAAGGTCAGTGTCACGGTCTCTCTGGTGAAGCACTGCATTGTGTTACTCATCAGCTCCGTTAAGTCACTGCCTTAGTAAACGATCCAAAATGCTGTATTTGCAGTGAAGTAGCTTTAAGAAAATTTGTATAAGAACAAATAAACACACAATGTGTTTTGCGCTAGCGCTAATGCCTCGGGGTTGTTGTACTGCAGGTGGAGATCGGGAAGTCGGTGAAAGCCCACGTGCGAGTCCTAGATGATAAGAAGAAGCCCTTCCTAGCGAAATTCTTCCACTTCATGAATCTGGAGCTTCGTTCAGCATCAGCCATCATCTCCTTATTGTGAGTATAGAATGATGCACCGCTGTTACTTAACATGTAGCAAACTACGACATGCTCTGTATTTACTACTAAAACCCACTTCCTCAACCTATCAGACCAATTGCAGAGTCTACTGAGAAGGACACGGCAGTCTTCTTTGTGGAAGGTTTGGTTGTGGGACAGACCAGTGTGTCTGCTTCAGTACTGGACAAAAATGGTCGAAAAATCACGTCGTCCCCTCAGCCAGTGGAAGTAAGTGAAAATCCTGTAAATGAGTTCGTGTTCGTGTGATGCTGCGGTGATTAGCACTGATTCCTCGCATATCTGGGACCAGGACTCAAGTCTCCACCATGGTTCCATGTGTGTAGAGTTCGTGTTCTCCCCGTGTTCTCATGTGGCTCAGTGGGCTAAGCCTGTGTGCCTGTAATCACAAGGTCGCAGGTTCAAACCTGGTCCCTCAGCATGTCTGCGGGTCCTTGAGCAGGGCCCTTAACCCCCAGCTCCCTGGGCGCCTCTAGCCCTTCGCAGACAGCTTGCTCTACAAAGAGCAAATTGAGGGAGGCGTAAAAAACAATTTCCCCATGGGGATCAATAAAGTTTTTACTATTTAAATTAGTTATTACTATTACTAATGTTCTCCCCATGTCATCGTGGAGTTCTCTCCAGGTACTCCAGTTTCCCACCACAGTTTAAAAACATGCTATGGTGAATTGGAGTTGCTAAATTGCCCGTAGGTGTGCATGTGTTAGAGAAAGTTGTGTGACTATGCCCTGGGTTGTCCCCTTCCTTGCCCCATAGCTTCTGAGAGAGCCCCCCCCCCTCCCCCAACCCTGACTAGGACAAGCGGGTAAAGAAAACGGCGTGATGGATGAATGGATGGATAGATGAGTCCCCGTTAAAGCATATGTAGGCTCTGAGCAAACTTTGTTTTTGGCCCTGCAGGTGTTCCCTCCCTTCAGGCTGATTCCCCGGAAGATGACACTGATTATTGGTGCCATGATGCAGGTAGCGGTCCTGTTTTTTTTTTTTTTTTTTTTTTTTTGCCCCTAGTTGCCGGCTGAAAATTTCCATTAGAAACATTTATATTATGATCAGTGTGCATGTGAACCTGGGATTATTTGGGTTGTCATGGAAGCGCAGCCAGAGTGCGTTCTCCGTCATTTATGAGGCATGTTCCTTTGGGTTGTCATGGAAGCGCAGTCAGAGTGCGTTCTCCGTCATTCATGAGGCATGTTCCTTCAGTTGAGAGGGATGACGGGTGCTGACCTTCCTTCATTGGCAGGTGACATCTGAAGGTGGCCCCCAGCCTCAGTCACACATCCTCTTCTCCATCGCCAGTGAGGAAATCGCCTCCATTAACAGCACAGGACATGTCAGGGGTCTCGCCCTGGGCAACGTAACGGTGACGGGGCTGGTGCAAGCAGTCGATGCGGAAACGGGAAAGTTAGTTGTTGTTTCCCAGGTATTTGCAGTTTTAAAAATTATTTTATTATTATCATTATTATTATTATTATTATTATTATTATTATTATTATTATTATTATTATATTTTTATTTTATTATTATTATTATTACTGTTATTATTTTAATTATTATTATTACTATTATTATTATTACTACCTATTCTCAGTACATTTATTTTTTTATACTTGCCTTTTATTACTTTAACATCCATTTCATATTGACAGGATCAAGTAGATGTGGAAGTCGTGCAGCTGAAGGCCGTGAGGATCCGTGCACCAATCACAAGAATGAAGACTGGTACCCAGGTAAGAATTATCCCGACCCGCTTGATGTAAGATGACAGTATCAGCCCACGTTGACAGGCTTGATAAAGCTTCTTCACGAGTTTGAGAGCCCTCTGTGCTTCCGGGGCAGTAAAAGCGGCCGGTCTCCCCCGCAGATGCCGGTTTATGTGATGGGGTTAACCAGCACCCACACGCCCTTCTCCTTTGGCAATGCTGTGCCGGGCCTCACCTTCCATTGGTCTGTGACGAAACGTGACATCCTGGACGTGCAGACACGCCACTCAGAGGTACTTCATCCGCATCCTCAAGCCTGGTTTCTGTCTGTCTGCGTATGGACGGTTGCAGATAAAACAATTTTATCCAGAAAAAAAACCCATGGAGATGATGCAACAGTGTACTGGTGATCAACAAATAATAAAAAAAAAAAAAATGCGATGAACAAATTTTCACGATTTCAGTTAGAGAAATCCCATTCAGGCGTGGCGGTTGTGAAGTCCACCTTATTTTCGTATCTGGGTGGCATTGGTGCTGCAGTTATGAGCTCTGCCGCCTCACACCTCTGGGCCTGGGTTTGAATCCTCCGCCAGGGTTCCACGAGGGTGGAGTTTGCATGTTCTCCCCGTGGCACTGTGGTGCCTCCTCTGCATACTCCGGTTTCCCCTCACAGAACAAAAACATGCTGAGGCTAATTAGAATTACCAAATTGCCCATAGGTGTGCCAGGGTGAGTGAATGGGGTGTGTGTGAATGGAGTGTGTGTGTGTGCCCTGTGATGGATTGGCGCCCCATCCTGGGTAGCCTTTGAGATGCTCTGTATCGGATGGATGGATGGATGGATGGATGGATGGATGGATGGATGGGCAGTATCATGAGATTTACTTGTCTGTTTAGACTTTGTGGAAGATGGCAGTATATTTTTGTATCAAAACCATTTACAGTAGAAGAATGGATGGAATGTTTTCCTTCACATACTCTGCATGCTTGCCGATACTTTTCTATCTCCTTATAGTAATTTTGTGATGTATTTTGAATTAGTTTTCTCACATCCAAAATGAAACATTTGGGGAAGCTGACCTTTGATTTAAGCTTCATTTAACAAGATTATAACAAGATTAATTACAGATTTTGGAATGCACTGCCCCTTGATTCTGCCCTAAGGGCGGTATCTGTAGACCCCAGATGGGAGTCGCTGTCAGTCACTGTCATTCGTGTTTGTTCACTGCTTCTCTGCTTTTCTCCACAGGCCTCCCTTAAGCTGCAGCCCCAGCAGAACTTCGCCATGAGTGTGAGTGGGCAGGCCAAGGGCAGGACTGGGCTGAAGGTGATAGTGAAGGCCATAGACCCGCAGGCGGGGCACCTGGCTGGCAATGTTCAGGAGCTGTCTGATGAGCTTCAGATCCAGGTAAAAGCTCCAGTCTGTCTTCGGCCCCTTGGCTGAGATTAATTATCCATCGTTATAGAATCTGATGTAATGAGTCCATTTCACACCACCACTTGGTTCCCACTTTAATTGCCTCCATCATTGCTTTAGGTGTTTTTTTGTTTTGATAAAATAAAATAAAAGCCCCTTTTTGGTCTGGAGCTTTGATGTGGACTTTCTGATCTGCTAAATAAGAAACCTTGCATTAAACTGTGCATGTTCTGTCATAATGAGAAAAGACAAATTTCTTGTAGGAAAACTTTTCTAAACAGAAACTGGGTGCCAAGTGACAACTGAGATGACATTTTGGCACATGGCATGCATGCATACACATTTTTTTTTCTGGTCATGTGTCTTGAATCATTAAAATGTGTGTAGTGAATTTTTTTTTTTTTTTATTCTTGATCCAATTTTGCATGATAAATCTGGGAAATTACTGTTGTTTGTTTATTTATTGTTCCTGTATAGGTGAGAAATATTATTATAACCCAGAGGACATACTTTTCAATTATAATGCGTAGATCAACACAAAAGCTGTAAGCTACAATTTGTGGTTCATTGCAAGAACAAGTTATGTGACTAACTTAGAGATTTTTCTCCCTGTAGGTTTATGACAAACTGCGGCTGCTCAGTCCTGAAGTCGAGGTCGAGGAAATACTCATGTCCCCAAACTCTGTGCTTAAGCTGCAAACTAACAGGTGCAAGGAGATTGCCTTCATCAAGCTGTCTGTGTCACCGTTTAATATTGACTCAAGTGTCACACACACACAATTCTAATCCTTTGGGCTCTATATACCACCACAATGGATCTGAAATGAAATGAACAAGATGTGCTTTACCTGTAGACTTTCAGCTTTAACTTGAGGGTGTTTACATAGAAATCAGGTGAACGGTGTAGGAATTACAACAGTTTGTATATGTGCCTCCTACTTTATAAGGGGCACATAATTTTAACACAAATTCAGAATTGTCTTAAAATCCCAATATTTTTGTGTGTATAAAGATTATATAGACACACACACACACATTTATGTATGCATATTATATATATGTAATATATACACATATGTACATATAAAAAAACCTATTTCAGTACTATATATCTTTTGGGCAGTGATCACACTGGGTCAATATGTAATTAATATTTGAGGAATTGCATTGTTATTCAGGCATTTCAATTTCTATTGTTGAAGTCCTGTGAGGAATTTGTCCTTTGATTTATTTTTTTTCGTTCGTTCATTTATTTATTGTACATTCAGTAAGAAAGTCGTCGTATCAGCCCATGTGACTGAACCTTCGTCCTCACCTGTACCCTTTTTGACGGCGTCTGTGCTGTGCATCATGTCTAGGGACAGTGTTGGCCAGCTCGCCTACCATGTACAGAATTGCCCCAAAAGGGCTGCGCTGGTCCAGGTCGATGAGAATGGTCACCTAACATCTGGGGCCCTCACAGGCACGGCCTCCCTGCAGGTGACATCACAGGAGAGCTTTGGTGTCAATCAAACCATCATCGTGGCTGTCAAAGTAAGCTTTATCGAAAAGCATATCTGCTATGCTCATGCTTATGGTTTTTCCACTTGTAAGTAGTTATTATCGATTTATAATGTGTATGTTTGTTTAATGGCATTTCTATTCACATTCAGCAGAGAAACAAGGTGTAGTTTGTGCTTTTCTGGTTCCCATGTGACTAACTGTGTAGAGTGGAATAATTAATTGCCTGAAGACCCTTTTTTGATTAATCATAATTTACTGTTTACTGTATACATTGCTGTATACTTTTGTATAGCTGTAATAAACTATATTACAAATGTTCTTGTGCAAAGAACAATAAATCGTATTACAGCTATATTATAATTACAGTAAATTATTCCTGCATATACAGCTATGAACATTTAACATACTAATCTTATTTAGTCCCGGTCCGTCCAGAATAATTGAAAAAATACCCTCAGTTAGCAAGTGCTACAAAGTTTTTTGTGTGTGTGTGTGTGTGTGTGTGTGTGTTGTGCAGGTGGTCCCAGTGTCTTATCTGCGATTCAGCACCAGTCCAGTCCTCTACACCGCAAGCAAGGAGCCTCCCTCTGCTATTCCACTGGGGACTGTTCTGACTTTCACGATACATTTCCATGACAACACCGGCGACATCCTCCATGGCCACAATTCACTGCTGAACTTCGCCACCAACAGGTCTGCAACTGCTCATTTTTTTTCTTCTCAATCAGTCTTAATTTTTACAACATGTACTGCGGTCTAACTTGGGGTTCTGTTGTGGTTCAAGAATTTCACAGTATGGAGACTTGTTTGTCATTCTTTTTTCGTCATGTCTCTCTCTCTCATGCTCCTTTAATTCCCTCACAGCACCACATGCTCGGTTATTTGTACATTGTATTGTCAGGGACGCTGTGCCTTGATTGGCTGCTTTTGGGGTCACTCTGCAGGGATGACCTGGTGTTGGTTGGGAGAGGATCCCGGAATGACACGCTGACTGTGCGCACAGTAAATGTGGGGCTGACGCTGCTCGCAGTCTGGGATGCTGAGCATACAGGCGTGGCCGACTACCTCGCCTTGCCTGTGGAGCACGCTATCCATCCGGAGGCTGCCCAGAGCCTGGTTGTTGGGGATGTTGTCTGCTTCAGCACCCACCTGGTTAATCCCGAAGGTGGGTGAACACTGAGGGACAATGAGGGCCTCTCTGTGGCAAGTCGTGGTCCAGGTCCTTGCCTGCTGATTATGTATAAGCGGTAAAATCAGAATATGCTTCGATGCTGCTTGTAAAATGCAGCCTGCTTAGTTACTGCTTGTAGGTTTGGAAAAATCTTGTTTCTCCTTCAACAGACTAAACCTACTGTCCTTTTGATGGGCTATTATCAAGATTAAGTTACATATAAGGCTGCATAATCACCCTGGATGATATTGCATAAAAAAAATCTGAATGAACAGTAGTTTAAATCTTATTTTGATTGTGGTGTGAGAAGTGCCCCGGAAAAGACCAAACTGCATTGAAAGAGGGATGACTAGCAAGTAGGTAGGGAGATGGATTCAGTTATCACAACATTGACCACTCCATTGGGAAGCCTGAAGACCCAAAGAGAGGAATGAATATTCTGGAGAAATGCCATCTATAATCAGGGGTGTCAAACTCCAGTCCTGGGGGCCGGAGCCCTGTGTAGCTTGGTTCTTTCCCTGTTCCACCACAAATAATTCAGCTCAAGAGCTGTGTGGTAATTAGCACAGGGAGTTGAATCAGGTGTGTTAAATGAGGGTGAACCAAAAACCGTGTAGGGCTCCGGCCCCCCAGGACTGCACTTTGAGACCCCTGATCTATATGGTTGCTGGGAGTCAACTTAATCATAATAGCAACTAAGAATTATTAAAAAGTAATTATAGGGTGGTTGAAAATCTTCATCAATTATAAACATGTAATGATTTCTTTGTCCATCAAAAAACCACAGGGCTGTGAATATCTGCGTTAAGGTGTTTTTTAGTTTTTTTGTGCCATGGCTACTTCCGTGAATGTGACTGTCCCCTTCAGCACGGACTTGCTTGTTTGCCCCTCAGGTGTCCCTGGTACTTGGAGCTCCTCAACACTGGCTCTGCTTCAAGTAGATCCTAAGACTGGTGTGGGCGTGGCCAGACACCCCGGCACTGCTACCGTCTACTATGAGATACCCGGCCAACTCAGAACATACAGAGAGGTAATTTTCTCAGATGTATGTGTAGATTATTTGTTTTAAACATGAGTTTGGTATAGTGCCAGTGAATTTTTAGATATTGAGGCATGTGTCTGTAGAAAACAAGGAATGGACCCCAGTGTGGGCTACTGCAGAGCACTGTGGTAATAAGTTTCCTTCTTGCCAAAGGGACTAAGACGGGAAATTTCCTTGATTTTGGTTTCTGCTTGAGGCTGCTGCAGGTCCAAATGGAGAGCTGGGTGTTCCTGCCTCTCTGAAGGGTTATTTTCAACTTGAAGGCCTCTGGAGCTCAACAACCATGACAGAATTTATCAGCTTGTACAAGGGATCTTTTTTGAAACAAGACTTAAATAGCCTCACACTGTGGCTGTTTTGCTGGCCAGTGAATTGTAGACTCCCATGATAACGCTCATCATTTCTGATGGTCTTAACCGTGGATGAGTGAGAACCTGCTAACACTGTGGCAAATGTGTACGTTAGTCATGAAGTCAATATTCTCCTAATTAGCTCATAAGAAGGTGTTGGCGATTTACAAACCAATAATAACTCAAATTATGGAATTATCTTTCCACTAAAAGCTTTGAATGTTTTCCCATTTCATTGTTTTTCCTCAGGTATCTGTCAGTAGTGCCATGCAGACTGCTGTGATGGTGCAGCCAGGTGTTCTGAAGAATGAGCAGCAGTCTAGGGTGCTGGTCAGCACAAGAGAACAGGGAACCAATCTCATCGGTAGGTCTCTTCGATCTTGCCTGTAAAGGTCATAAGCTTTTGCGATCATGTGTCTGTTTGTATGTTATCAGTGGGTCAGTCTAAATAATTAGTGTTTCGCTTGAGAGAACATACAGGACATTTGGTCACATGTCCAGTATCTTAACTGTTACCAGATCTTCATTAAAATTTGGATATAGCTGATTAGTTGCTTGTAGCCTATCCAGACGCACCTGGAGTGTCTATTACAGGACAAATAGGAGACACAGTATGTCTGCCAAATTAGATTCTCTCTCAGAAGCTCATAGATTCTCTCTTAGAAGCTCAGCTAGTAAATTCCTGGGCAGCACCTGGGTATTTGCCTCTCTTCCATGTCACTTTGGGCAAATGCATCTGATAAAGAAATTCTCTTTGTTCCATATGGACAAAAGTCTTGGGACCCCTGCACATTATACCTACAGGAAATTTTTGAATCCCCATTCTGAATGCATGGACATCACTATGGAGAGGGCACCCCCTTTTGGCTAGAACAGTCGTCGTTCTTCTGGGAAGGCTTTCCACTAGATTTTGGAGTGTGTCAGATACTGATGTTGGACGTAAGGCCTTGCTCACAGTCTTCGTTGTGGTTCATCCCAAAGGTGTTTGATGGGGTTGAGGTCAGGGCTCTGTGTGGGCCAGTCAAGTTCATCCACACCAAACTCACCCAAACATGTCTTTATGGACCTTGATTTGTACACTGGGGTGCAGTCATGCTGGAATAGAAAAGGGCCTTCCCCAAATTTTTCCCACAAAGTTGGAAGCATCAAATTGTTCAAAATGTAGATGCAAACTTACAACCTATGTCTCTTCTGTAGGGGCTTGTTCACCTTCACAGATTAGTGCCATTCATCAACTGCACCCTGAGTCCTCTGTACGTTGCCATGTCCACTTCAGCAATGAGGCCATTGAGTTCCCTGCTCATGATGTGTTCACCACACAGACGGGATTTGACCCCAAGACTGGTGAGTGAAGGATGTACAGCACCATCTCCAAAAATTATGGGATGTGTTTACCTGTGGAATATTCAAAGAAACATGTTTGGGACATTCTACAAGTAGGTGAATAGGTAACAGATGGTAACCGATCATGATCCCTCGAAAGGCTTGGTTGTTTACAAGCAAGGATGGGTCAAGGTTTGACATTTTGTGCAAAGCTGCATGAGTGAACATTTCAGTGCATGATTGCAAGGAATTTAGGTATTTCTCCATCTACAGTCCATAACATTTAAAGATTCAGTGAGTCGCGAGAATTTGCTGTGCTTAAAGGCCAAGGCCACAAACTAATATTCAGCGTGTGTGATCTTTGAGCCTTTAGATGGTACTGCATTCAAAACTAACATTCTTCTGCAATGAAAACAACCACATGGGTTCAGAAGTACATTGGAAAACCATTGCTGGTATAACCGGTTTAGTGCAATATCTGCAAATGCAAGGTAAGAGTCTGTATAAAGCAGAAGTCATACATCAACAATACAGAAACATTTCAAGGAAGCTCTTCTGAGATTGATGCAAGGAGTAAATGTGTGCTGTGGTCTGAAGAGTTCAGCTTTTGAACTTGTTTTTCAGGAAAATGGTCTTAGTTTTCATCTTTTGGCCCAGAGAACAGAATCACCATGCTTGTTACTAATGGCAAGTTGGAAAAGCCAGTGTCAGTTTGGCATGGGAAACCTGCACACCTATGAAGGCAGAATAAACGCTAAAGGGTACACACCCATTCTGCAGCAGGATATGCCGCCATCACACCCATTCTGCAGCAAGATATGCTGCCATCAAGCTGACTTTTTCCCAGGGATGTCCTTGCTTATTTCAGCAACATATCTGGCCGTATTGCAAATATAACACTAGTTGAAGAGACATGCCTACCTGCAGTCCAGATCTGTCTCCCACTGAGAATTTGTGGTGCAAATTACATAAACAGATTGTTGAGCAGCAGAGGTCTTGCATCAAGCATGAATGGGGGAGGGGGGTAAATTTTAAAACTACAACACTTAAGTCTCCTCAATTCCCAGGCGATTATTTAATGTTATTTAAAGCGAATATGGTGTGACACACCCCTGTCCTAACGTTTTAGGACTTGGCATCGCATTTATAAGTGTGTCTTATAAGGACCATAAATCAGAAGAAAGAAAAGGTACAGAAATACAAGATGCAAGAGTATAAAATCAAAGCGAAGAGTGAATGTCAAGGGATAACAGGTTATACCCCAGGATATAGAGAAATCACACTTCGGTGCAGATGAGAAAAGTTACACCTCATTGCAAGTTAAAGGAATTGCACTAGATCAAGGCCTGTATCAGACCAATTACAGCTTAGTTCACCCTGCCTTTTCAAGAATAGGAAACGGTGCCTGGAGTAGTGTAATTTTGGGGTTGAAGTGTTGGTTTGCTCCTTAGTTACATGATGGGTCTTAGTCATCTCTTCCTTTTTATTTACATGGGAATGTAAAATCACTGTCCCATCCAGGCTTCTACAACTGCTCCATGGTCCTGAAGGCCCTGACAGACCAACAGATGAAGGTCCTTAGCAGATCTGCAACCCAGCTGGTGGTGAAGGCCACAGTAGAGGGGGGGCATTTCATGGGGCAGCAGCTTGGCGCCCAGCTTCCAGTGAACCCCGTCTTCTATGCTGACCAGAATGAGATCTTGCTCACCAATCAACACCCGTCAGCAGAGTTCACAGTGTATGGAGCACCTGTGGCCATAAGTAACCTTCAGGTGAATATGTTCATTATTTCATGTTGTTTTACTTATAGGTGGTAAAACTTCATATTTAATCCTTGTTTTAGTAGAGGACATGCCATCAGAAGTTAGCATCACCAGACAACCATCAGTCTCTTAACCTCTGACCTATTTAGTCAACAGTAGTTTTATCAGTTTCTTCTTTAGACTTCGCACTTTCTAGCCCTGCATTAACATTTAACAAAAGACTAGTGTTACTTTTCATCAGGAAATGAAAGTTCAATATCTAATTCAATGATTCTTGCAGGTGATGTCAAGCTCATCAAGTGTTGTAGTTCATCAGAAGGAGGTCTCGCAGGGGTACCCCAGTTTTGCCAAGTATACAGTTCACTTGGCTGACCTAAGATATGCTCAAGGGGGTGCATTAGCCACAATCACTGTAACAAGCTCATCAACAGACCAGGCCTTACAGCTGCCAGTGGCAGTGATCCATGCGGTTGACCCCAGCACAGCCATGCAGGGTGAGCGTTCCCTTTGTCTTTACAACTCAAACCCTTTGGGAATGTTCATTTTGCGTAGGATCTCTAAAATACCTTGTAAACGTGGCTTGCATTGGCAGTCTTTGGTATCTCGATAGCAAAAATGAACATGTAGAGTCTTACTACAGCATACCATGAAATGTCACGTCTGTTTAAATGTAGGTATTCGCTACGACATCGGTTTCAAAATTTCAGTAGATATGAATTACATGAAGAATTGGAGTCACCAAATCGCCCGTAGGTGTGCGAGTGTGACCTATGGTGGACTGCTGCCCCATCAGGGCACATAGCTTCCAGGGTACGGTCCAGACCCCCCACAACCTGAAACGCACAAACGGTTACAGAAGATGGATGGATAGATGGAAATTACAGAACATATAAGGCCATTGTGACGCTGGTGATTTATATAAAGGTGGGTAATCATTCTTTGGGACTGTGAGGGTCCATGACTTGTTTATCTGACTGTACAGCTAATCCAGCCGGAGCTTGGGAGGGGGCTTCTCTACTGCAGCAGCTCATCGAGTCCTATCAGGTCATGTTCTTCACCCTGTTTGCTTTGCTGGCTGCCACTGCTGCGATCGTCATTGGTGAGTGTCTGCCTGGACCATGGAGGTTGTGGCGTTTTATCCTTCATTTAATCTATTTAAATGGGTAAATTTCTTGAACACAATCTTATCACACCAGATATACAATGTAACATATTCAAAAAAGGACAGAGTGATGTAAAATGTCAATTTAATCATCACAAACTGCAATTTCAGGTGTAAGTGGTTTAATTTTTGCATAGCAAGCCAGCCAAATTTAGCAAACAACTAATCAGTATGTCCCTTCAATTTTAAAGCATTGGACAGCTTATGGATGAAGATCATTTTAGCCACAACTGTAGATCTGGGGTCTCATTTATCAAAGTGTGCATAGAACATTTCCTAAAATTGTGTTTACAAATAGCAGAATGTTGATAAATCTCATGCATTCTAAATGTGACTGCCTATTCCCAGCAAGAGTAATTTAAAAAAATACCCTCAGCGAACCATATATGGGCATATAACGTCCGCGTAACACACATCACACCACAATAGGAGTATGTGCCGCAGAAATCTAAAATTGTAACTGCATTTTGCTATTAAGAAATACGGTTTTAAAAAAATGTGCAGACAGGGACAATTTGAGCATAACCAAGAATGAAGTGGAGGTTTTGCTGGACATAATAAAAAAATGTGTTTTTTGGCAGCCATTCAAAGAAAGAGAAGGACCTAGCATGAGTTCAGGTGACATACGCCGTTAATGCTGTGTAGTATACGTGCGGTACTCCACAGCAAACGGTACTCTACAGCAAACAATGTAAATATAAAAGTCACATTTTATAAAATCATACTTCATAATAAGATCTCACTGAGATTTCATGAAAAAATAAGGTACAAATTGCACTACAAAATCAGCGCGGTAGCGAATGAGCGGCAATTGTGAAGTAGGATGGTCTCTGAAGCAGAGTAATCTACATTGTTCTACAGTAAATGTCTTTTTATGCAATGAAATAGCACAGAATTGGTACTTCATGTATCATATCTGCTTATTGTAGCTATCCATCACACATACATTACTGTATGCATGCTGTATTACAAGTTTGAAATGGACGGTGGGTCGTCATCCGGCTGGCAGTGCTGCCCATTGTCCTGAACCTGTTACACTAAGTGATACACCCACTGACCTCATACTGCATTTACTGTCAGACATCTCTCTATCGCGTATTGTGTACTGTGGATCTTGTGCCTCAGTCAGGTGCATCTCAACGTTAAATTCTATTTAGTAAAAGTGAAATTTATTTCTTTGTCTATGAACCTGAATGATTTTGCTCTGCTGGGCCCTTGAGCAAAGGCCCTTAACCTGCAACTGCTTCATCCTGGGTATGATGTTAATCTACATCCAGCCCTATAAGGAGGTCCTCCAACCTGCAGGGAAGCTTGAGGGTTGGTGGCAGGATTGGCTATCCAGCCACTGGAAAAAAAACCTCACACTGTTCCATCCAGACTAGTGTGGTGCATGGCTGCGCTCAGGAATAGTCGGGAATGTTTGAATATATGCGCAGGAACAAATTGATAAATACCATTCTATGCATAAAAAATGTACGTATGCATGGTTTACACACAACACTCTTCTTATGCACGCTTGATAAATGAGACCCCTGATATTGTTTTGAGACAACAATGCACCGAAATAGAAGCGGCTGCAGAAGACACTTGATCTTGTGAGCACAGTAACTGTAAAAGTATTTGACTCCTCAGTAACATTGCACCAAAACTGTCACTTAATGGCGGCAAAGGGTAGAGAAACTGCTGAGTAGAGTGTGCAGAGGAGCTAGAGATTACAGAGGCTGTGGGGTTTCACGGGGGGGGGGGGGTGATGGAGCTGTCCCAGAAATACGTTGTGGTCGTTCCAACAGCAACTAGAATTAGAGGTCTAGTTCTTCACTGTAAGCTCTTGTTTAAATTGCTTTTCTAACTTTTGGCAGTAACTTTTTCCCCCCCTTTCCACACTAATGGAGTTCCAGTCGTATACAACACCGGGATGAACAGCAATGTAAAGACTATAACATGACACTGGCAAAAAAATTAAAAATGTACATAAAACAGTCTGGTTATGGTGGGCAGTAAATTTACAGCTAAAGGAAGAAGCATTTGATTTACCCACTGAAATTTCATGCGTTGATCGTGTATATCAGTCGTTAACTCTTTGTCAATGACCTGCAACAGACATTCAAGAAATTTAAGTAAAATAGATTTGAAGAAAAACACATTTGAATAACTTTAACCAAAATTCATGTGCATTCATATTCTGACCATGGCATTGCAGCTCTTCTCGCACGTAACGCGCACATATCACACGAGTAAGTAAACAGAAAAGGTACAAGTACGAGTCAAGACAGTCTGACCTATAGGATCATTTTCAAAACCTCAGTATTGGTAACAGGTGCGTAACAACATCAAGAAAACAATCTGCGGAACATTTGCATATGGGAATGTTTTAATAGCAGCTACCCTAGTAGCACAAATTTACCAGCATTAAACATATTAAGCTGTTCTTATGTTTTGATATAATTTAAAAAGAAACTCATTTTAGTCAACCGGTACCATGCAATATAAGCAGATTAACGTTTAAAGATGGTATAGCAAACTAGCTGTTGTAGTATAGGGTTTATTCAAACAGGTAAACATTTTGTATACTGCTTTTTTGACGTTCTTATGACCTTAAGTCTTTTCCAATAATAACCTTATCTAGCACAAACGCCATCAGGTTCAGTTTGTTGAAAACTTTAATAGGTTTCTTAGATTCTTCCTGTCTTATCCCCAGCCTGCCATGCCTTCTCTCCGCGGGACCAGCCTCCGCACCCAGCGTTTATTCAGAGGACACCTTCCTCAGGTACCATATTCTCTATACGCTGTACTCTACAGATATTTGGTGGTCATGTTAAAAACTCTTCATGTCGTTTTCCCGTTTGTGTCAAAGGAAAACTGAAAATGCAGATGTGTGATCTACATGCACATTAACACGATGAAAATGCCTTGTAGGATATCGGTTGTATACTTATGGCCGTGCGCTGAACCTCACAGCCAATCGCCTGCCTCCTTGCCATTTCACAGGACTGGCATCTCCAGCCTTCAGTCCGTTCAATCACACGGTTCCATCTGACCTAAAGGCCAGCCCTAAACTGCGACTCTACTCCCCGAGCTACAGCTCCCGTTAGGGCTGCTCCTGCAGCGACCGGGAATGGGCAAGCATCTTTGTTACAGGAACACGGGGAACTCAAAGTGCCTTTCTTATGCTGCAGACGCGGTCAGCATGGTAACAGCCATTTTGCTTTAGTGTTATGTGTGTTTTCAGATGGCTTTTCAAATCGCTCCTGTAACGTTTTGCGCAGTATAGACGCCTTATTTCTTATAGCAAAAAAAAATTTTGTGCTCGAGTGCGTGCTGATGGTACTCTTTAATTTGCTTTCAGCTTGGTTTTTCATGGGGGAAAATTGAATTGTTTTCTTTCATGATGAGCAGAAGCAGTGACTGAAATAACATTTTGTAACTCAGGAACATTATGCACTGAATTTATTCTGTTTGTAATTATACAATATATCCGTATGTTAGGAGTATAGTAATCATGTGCGTCCTGATCGAATTTTGAATTGAGTATTTTGTGGCCACTGAATATAATTTTGTGTGCGTTTTTAAAAAATCCTGACAAATCACTGATTTTTTTTTTTTTTTTTTTTTAAGTAAAATTTTGCCAGCATCTAACGTAGCACATCTTGAAGCCCATCTGTAGTGTAACTGCCTTAAATACCTCAATTTGAAGCAAACGCTGCAGATTTACATGCTAATGTGAAGGTTTTTTCTGCAATGTGAATTTAATTCCTCATTACAGACACCTCCAATATAGTCAACGTAAGTGAATTAGCTTTGCTATAGTGATGTGACTCTATTGGAGTTTGACCTGATGTCCACTTAAATGGCAGGGTGTGTTTTTAAATGATTCTGTGATGTTATTTATTTTCATAAGCCTATTTAAGACTGCAGAATGGCAATTGCAAAATAATGAAAAATAGTTGGAAAAACCTGAGGGCATTTTTTTCCCACTTTTCTTACTGCAGATTTTTATCAGGTGTTGGGTACTACGCGATGTCCTCCACTCACATGTAACTGCTTGTTTGCCTTTCAGAATATAAGCTTCTTTTTGCTTTGACCTTGTTTGCAGATAAATTAAACAGATATAATTTGTGAAAAGTTAAGGAACAGGATGGCTTGTTTTCTGTAAATAAATTTTTTTTCTAAAAGTTTTCTGTGTAAGGACATATTTCTTCAACAATAACCAATACATCTGAACATTTCTTGCTTTGTTACGGCTGTTAGACTGTTTATACGGTTAATCGTGTGATTAATTCCATGTTATAACTTAAATTATATTTATGCTATAATAAAGTAGTCCTAGACTAACAGTCTCACACTGAGACAAACTCAAGGCACAGGTGTGATTAAGATTGAACAAATTAACTCAACCAGGTAATAAATAACATGTGAATGCCAAGTCAATAACTAATAATTCATGAAATAAACTGTGTGAAAAAGTGCTCTACCAATAAAGCAATGAGTGTTAAACTGATGAACCAAGCTCACTTGGAAAAGTAAACATAGATTAAACAAGATTATTGCCACCTCACCATCGCTGAAGCCCTAACATAAAGCTGTGATGTACAGATTTTTCATTTGTACAGATTTTTTAGCAAGAAAGTTCAAGCTGAATTTCAATGCTTTCAAAAAAGCTAGATCAACAGATGGCAACATGAAACTTGATGCCATTGTATTATAAGTAGGGATGCCAAAAGTTTTGTTTTAATCGCACACCTGCACATGTTTTCAACAGACAGGCCATCAGATTTTTTAATCCCGACTGCACAATTGAGCCCTAGCTCAGAAAATGTTATCGCAGGTAACGGACCTTACTTCTGTGTAATTAAATTTGGGGAACCATGGCACATACAGTCATGTAAATCTAACACCAATTTGGCAAACTGGTTTCAAAAACAGAAGCCTAATTAGAAAGAACCTCTTTTTAAATTCAGCTTCAATGAAATAAAACAAATATTTATAAGTTTTATTTATAAACAAATTTATTCTTCCAGTCTGGCAATTTCTAAAACTGAAATGAAACCATAGCAATGTTTCCTCATCCCTGAATTTCGGTGTGAATTTTGTGAATCTGTGTAACACAAGTGAAGCTGCTGGGTTGTTTACAACCATGAAGGTTGATTAAAGGTATCTATTAAAAATCTTTGCTCATACTGTTGTCTTATTGTGTTATCAAAATACTGCATGTATTTGCAAGGTTAAAGGAATAAAAATTTATTACTTCGAAATTTATGCTTTGCCATGACGCGAACAGCTCATCTTTACATACACCAGAACATTATGTCCGGCATGTCAAGTGGATAATGTTGACTCTATCTAGTACAACAGTGCATGTCATGATCTGGGATATATTTGACAGTAGGCTAATATTTGGTACTCATAATTTACGTGTTGAATGCCGAAGAAATGGTAGGGATGACGATCCGAATGACTTTGACGAGGACCATTATGGTCAGGTGATGGTCAGGGCGTCTCCAAAATGCCAAGGCTGATGGTCGGCCATGGTGTATAACCTACTGTGAATGGTCCAAACACCATGAACCGGGTGTTAGGTGTCCAGGCCACATCAAATAACGGCTATCACATGGTACAGACCAAGAAAAGGGCTACTCTGGCAGAAAGGGCAGATAATTTTGATGATGATCGCTGGAGCAATGTGCCATGACACAAAGGACATTTAGCGCTGTTGCGTATGGGGTTATGTACCCACAGGCCAGAAAGAGTGAAAGAGCCTACGATGGCCGCGTAAGCGTCAGGACCAGGCTGCTTCATTTAATCTCGTTTTCTGTTGCATCACATGGATGGCCAAGTATGTGTTAAGCATCTGTGGGCTGCGTGGGACTGACAGGTTCAGTCCATAGCTATGTTCACCTGTCAACCACTTTATTAGGAACACCTGTTCACCTGCTTGTTAAATCAATTCATGTGGCAGCAGCTCAATGCATTGAATCATGCAGACAGAGGTCAAGAGCTTCATTTAATGGTTAGATCAAACATCAGGTAGAGGACAAATGCGATCCATGCCACTGACCACAGCTTGGTTGTTGGTGCCAGGTTGAGTGATTTGAGTGTTTTAGAAACTGACCTTTACACAAACCTGTTAGGATACTCAAGTATTTTTCCCTGAGGATCATTCCTGCACTCTATAATTTTTGTTTTGTTTGTTTGTTTGGTAGGTAGTTTTTTGTTTCGTTTTGTTTTGTTTTGCACCTTGCAGTGGATAGACTACTACAACAGAAGACCAAGCCATTGTCCGCCCCAAATGAAGAAGTTTAAGCTGATCTCAGAATTTAATCTAAACAGCATGCATCGATGGATCCTAACCTAACGCGCCAAAAGTTCTGGCTGGTGGTGGTGGCGGCAAAATGATGTGGGGAGTATTTACTTGGGATTCTTTGGTCTCTCTAATACCAATCAAGTATTTTTTAAATGCCACTGTCTGTCTGATTGTTATTGCTGACCATGTACATACCCAAATGGCCATAATTTTCCTATCTTCCAATGCAGATTTTCAGCAGGATAATGTGCCATGTTATAAATCACAAATTTTCTCAAACTGGTTCTATGATCATGAAAATTGCTTAGTTTCCACCAATGCGGTGCTGGGGCTGGGGCCTGGTTCCGGACCTTTTCCCAATCCAGAACCAATTTTGCATGTTTCCACTGCAAAAAAACTGGCCCTGGACCAGAAAAGGAAAAAAATGCTGATCTCAGAATTTGTAACTGTGATGTCAACAAAAGTGGGATGGACGTGTCCAAACCTTCCACGCACCCAGAAATTTCAATCCATAACAGTTTTGTGTAATATTTCTGGTATTGGTATAGCCAAAGGGCGGAGAGGGCCAGGTTCAAGCACCACAGGATCGCGACTTTGCTTTCGATGTCGATGACATGGTTCTGTTTGCATCACTCGCCAGTGACCTGCAGTATGCACTAGGGCAGGGATGAGGATCAGTGCCTTTAAGTTGGAGGCCATGGTTCTTGACTGGAACCTGAATTGCTGCACCAAATGAAGGAGTTTAAATATGTCGGGGTGTTGTTCGCGAGTGAGGGATTGACAGGCGATTCAATGCAGCATTGGCAGTAATGAACTCTCTACCATTCCGTCGTGGCTAAGAGAGAGCTAAGCTGGAAGGCAAAGCTTTCAATGCACCAGTCGATCTACGTTCCTACCCTCACCTATGGTCATGAGCTCTGGGTAGTGACCGAAAGAATTGGATCACGGATACAAGTGGCAGAAATGAGTTTCCTCTGTAGGGTGTCTGGGCTCAGATGAGGGTGAGCAGCTTGGACGTTCCTGAGGGGCTCAAAGTAGAGCGCTTCTGCTTCTCCACATCGAAAGGAGCCAGTTGAGGTGGTTCGGGCGTCTATCCAGGATGCCTCCTTGATGGTTCCCTGGGGAGGTTCTTCAGGCATGTACAACTGGGAGGAGGCTTGGGGGCAGACCCAGGACGTGCTGGAGAGATAATATCGCAGCTAGCTTGGGAATGCCTTGGTATCTCCCCGGTGGAGCTGGAGGAGGTGGCTGGCGAGAGGGAGGTCTGGGCATCCCTGCTTAGACTGCTGCCCCTGTGACCCGACCCCGGATGGATGGATGGAGTTGGGAGGAGGGGGGGTTCAGAGTTCTGTGGGGGTGGTAGCTGAGGGATTTCT
>JAODKF010000116.1:28764830-28785320 GCA_026779585.1 Mormyrus proboscirostris | reverse complement strand
CATTTTGTGTCATGGATACTTTTTGCTCCAAATCTCCCGACCACTATGTCGATCTGAGACAGCGAGACCAAGACAAGGCCGAGGGATCCGAGACCAAGACAAGACCAAGAGAAAAAAGCCGTCGAGACTGTGGCAAGACCAAGACCACGTAAAAGTGGTCTTGAGACCGGTATCGAGACATCCAACTCTAGTACTTTGTGATATAATTCGTGTTCGACATATCGTTCTGATACTGGCCACTTTAGCTATGACTTCCCTGCGCAGTGTTACACAAAAACAACAGAACATGCAAAGTGTTTTCTGGGCTTATGAGCAGAAGTGCATGGATGAATTTCTTTTCGTCATCATTTTGACACGTGCAAGTGCAGCCCGGTCCTTTCTTAGCCACTTTAGATGAAGTCTGTGTCTCTTCATAATCACTTATCCAGTACAGCGCAGTAGAAGACAAAAATACACATTTATTACATTTAATACATTGCTGTTAAATACATTTACAATGTCTCACATTTATAATGAGCACTAATTCTCCTAAGACTGCCTGACAAGAATTTTAATGTGCAGTAATTATATTGCATATTGAAACATAAAACCTTCTCAATCACACAGTTCCCATAATTTCTGTGTGAAGATTCAGTAATTCCCCTCTCCCAACCAATTTCAATCAACAGAAAAGAAAATTAGTTTTACATATTAAAAACTGTTGAACCAACCAAGTGAGACTATCAACTGCAAACACATCTGGGGTTGATGCAGTGAAGCTGGACATTGCAGCCTCAACACACAAAATTAAAGAAGTTCACCAAAGTTTATTAGGAAATAAATATGGATTATCAAGGCCATCAGGGGAAAAAAGTTGACACTATTACATTACTGTTGTGGTTGTTATACAACTGTATTTTACTGTGAACTACACATGCAGGACTTTCATAACTAATTCATAAGCACCCTAAAGAAGATCATTTTGTTGTTGTGAATGTGACTTCAAACTACCATATTAGGTCTATAATGCTCATTGCTCACAGTTAACTCTTGGAATTATCAATTAGATGGGCAGTAAATGCGTCAGCTAATGGAATTTTAGCAGTGGAGAAAAGCTATGTTTTATTTAACTGCTAGATCTGACTAATGTGACCTGCTATGTAAATCAAATGCCACAAACAGCCTAAGATATTGAGAACGATGCAGTAAACGTCAGCATTTTTAATAGTTGTACCAAAACCAGCACTCGTGGGTTCGGTGTCCTCGAAGGACATGGGGTTAACAGTGGGTTTGGTGGAGAGGGTCAGTCAATACCGGCCATAAGCAAAAGGTGACCTGGTGGCCACCTGACAGCAGTGGTATTTACATGGTATTATATGTACAAATTCTGTATAAAGTCATATCATAAATGCTATAGAGAAATGCTGACTGGATAACTAGATGGCTTATTGAGGGCATGGTAATATAAAAAATACTAACATAAAGTTCAATATAACATCTATTCAGTGCAAAATGAAAAGGCAAGTGAGACAGAATAAGTTAAATTAACAATTTGGAGAACAAACAAAAAAACAACTGAACATTGCAATAAATAAATCTGCTCCAGAACCATAAACTCAGTTTGATATTAGCTGCAGTGCCGCATACTTACACTGCAGAGTGTAAGTTGTAAACTTGGAATTGCATCATTTACAAACTGCGCTTTTGAGCTACAAAGTGGGGAAAAACTTCGACTGGGCCCCCTGCCTATTTGGGGCCCCTGCACAGCTGCTTGTTTTGCTTATGCATAAGATAAGGCTGGCCCCTGGGGTCAGTGCAGGCACAAAATATGGTGCCAATAAAAAAGGCCGTCTTGACTGACAGACCTTAGGCATTGAGTATGGCCATGTACTTCAATCCTCCCAGGAAATGGAGTTTTTTGCAAGCTTTGCCCCTGTGTAAGAATAACACAGCACCTTAAGGCCTGCAAATCAACCAGAGATTAGTTTGGCATGGTATAACAGGAGAAATACAGAAAATATATCTCTGAGACAAATGTGCCTTGAGGATGCTGACAAAATGAACCCAATGCCTCTGTGACCTATGAGTTAATTACTATTACCAAAGGAGTCTCTATAAATCTCCCGGTAAATCTCTTCCAACGAAAGAAGAATCCTTCTTATTGAGAAAGAAGGCAGCACCTGCATCCCTTTTCCGTTCTTCTGATTTATGTTTCTTAATTCACGCCACTGGGAATAAACATACCATGGTGTCTGGTGTGACAGGGGTGAGGAAAATGCACAACACGTTTAGCAATTCGCAATAAAACAAATATCTGAAACAGTGAAAATATGACGTACTGGTCACCATGGATCGGTAAGTGATTTAGAATTGTTTATAAAGGACCTATATCCCAGAAATTGTTAGTGTCCTGTGTATGTCTGTATACAATTTAATGCATGGCTATTGTGCCGCATGCATATTGTGTCGAATACAGCCTATTCTGAGTCGATTATATTAATATGATCGGTAGTTTTACCCCAGCAACTTATATTTTTATTTATTTTTTTATGAAAGGCAGTTCATTAAGCGGCCTCTCTTTAATGCACTCTCAAAAATAAATTGTACATGAAAACTGAGCAAAGCACAAGACTGACATAAAATCAGCTTGAGGCAGTGTGGTACTGTAAGAGGTGGAACACAGCTGGGTCACTTTTCAGCATCAAAGAGAAGGCGGTCCTTCATGGTGCCAGACAGGTACATATCCTGTCTGTGCTTTAAGCACGTTTATGATGACTGACAGTTCAAGAGAATGATAAATTGTTGTTCTTCCTTCTGACTAATAAAAGTGTGCTTTTAACATGCACCCCCCCCCAGTAAGACTGAAATTTTCTCAACTCTTCAATGGCCTGTGAATTTCAGAAGGATGACGTGAGGTTTCTACATGGCCGCTTCTTCTTTATATAGTACTTTTGAGATGTACATATTAGTTCTCAATGATAATCTTACTATCAGAGCCGCGAACTAACTGACCATTATGATCACAGACATTTATACTTCAGTCATCTCTGAAATGATCATTGCTGCAGTGTTATATAGCCTGTGCTCTCAACACTAATGTTATTCAGGCATTTGACTTTGAGCCTAGCTTGGGGAAGGATATAGTGACAAACTATTATCCTAAGTCCTTAGAGACAGAAAAAAATGGGAATTTTCAATAACACCTCTTAAATGCAGATGAAAGAAAAGAAGAAGAGAGCAAAATGGATGTTTTTGTGTTTGTTTGTTTTTAAATAAAAGTTGGCCTGACATATTTACACACCCCTCTTACACCCTATCAGCATCACTGACGTCAAGCGGGACAGTCCTGTTGAGAAGAATGCAGGCTGGGGGCTGTAAATAGTTGCCACCCCCATAATACCCAAACTTTCTAATACCCAACTTTCTATACGATGCGTGATTCTTCCAAGCATACATTTTCCATGCCATTTATCCAATAAGGGATCCGGTAAGCTCGAGATCTTTTCCCAGGAAGCACAGGAAACCAGGCAGGAAAACCCTGGACAGGAGGAGCATACTGTATGTACCCATCTAAAATTACAAACCGTCTGCTTTCCCATATCCCCTGTTTTCTTTAGAATGACACTATATTTTATCAGTTTAATACTTTTATGGTAATATTTGTGACAGAACTATTCCCTTTACTGTTTGTGATATGCTGACACTGTTTCCTGAAAAACAGTATCGGTGTATATGTAGTTCACCTTTATGCTTCCCAGGTTTAATGGTATTGCATTATTTTAAAAGCAAGAGTATCCAATGTCCCGCATTGGTGTTTTTATGTGTGTTCGTTGCAACCAAAATTCAATACTAGAGCATTATCACAATAATGTCTTTAAGGATTTCCTACCATTCCTCTTCATAATGCAGTTAGTGTTTTACAAATTGAAGAAATTATAGTACTGTAGACGGTGCAGCTATTGTGCTCTCACACTCTAGTTCTAATGTTAGAATCCCATGCAGGGTGTAGCCCTGCCTTGTACCTCATGCCGCATCAGACAGGTTCCAACCCCCCCGCCATGATGGCTGCTGCAGGCTGGATAGATGGATGCGTAGCCTGGAGCTAATCCTGGGAAGTGCGGGGGGGGGGGGCATGTTGCATCCCAGAGCACAGGTAGAATTTGGGGAGAGAAAAAAACATTCTCTGTTATTATTGAATTGTGATATTGTAAACTGTAATTGAATGTTTGTGTTTTTATATGATGTGTAGAACTAGACACTGGACCTGTTTTTTTTTGTCCAGGAAACAATTATAGCTGCTAAATAACCTGTAAATAACTTCTACAACATCAATGTGTGCTGCTATTATGTGACGGACCCTTGTGGTTAACTTGCATCATACAGTATACAGTATGTTGATTCTGTCCTAGTGGTCAAACCTGGCTGTAGATGCAGAGGGTCCTAGTGGTCAAACCTGGCTGTAGATGCAGAGGGTCCTAGTGGTCAAACCTGGCTGTAGATGCAGAGGGCCCTAGTGGTCCACAGTCACTGTAAATGCTGGACCAGGGAGCCTTGAGGATTAATTTGTCTTGTATATGTCAAAGGGACCTGGTGGTGAAGCTATGTGGTAAATTTGAGGTTCATTCTGTTTTCTTTGCACTATACAAGTTGGGCCTCACAGCCAATAATGCTCTGAGACCCACTTCAGCCCCAGGCCCCCAGGGGGCACTACCTTCACCAGCCATAATTCAGCTGTGCCGCTACCCCCAATTACATTGGTTGGAATTAAATAGTTTTTCGATCTGTCTGTTGACTACATACATGTGTGATTTTAGAAAAATAATAATTGTTCGACATCCCTATACTCATGAAACAAATCACTTCTAGCCTTTTGGAAAGCATTGAAATTCAGCCTTAACTTGCTTTCATGTAGTAATTTTGTTGGAAATGAATAAACTGTACATCTCAAGTTTAAGTTAATATTAGGATTTCAGTAGTGGTGAATGGCTGATAATCATATTTAACCTTCTGTGTCTTCTTGTTGAGGGACCTATATCACCAGAAGCTGCGTTTTTGGGTTAGCAAGATGAATTGTTGGATTTAAAGTATCCATCATCATGACCACCAGGCAGGAACCAACACTCACACAACATGACATGCCCATCAGCTACCCTGCACGCCTTTGGGAGGAACCCAGAGCCCTCAGCAAGAACCCACACAAACGCGGGGAGAGCGTGCAAACTCCACACACACAGACGCGGGGAGAGCGTGCAAACTCCACACACACAGACGCGGGGAGAGCGTGCAAACTCCACACACACGGACGCGGGGAGAGCGTGCAAACTCCACACACACGGACGCGGGGAGAGCATGCAAACTCCACACAGAAAGGACCCAGGACCTTCTCACTGTGAGGCAGCAGCACATAACCACTACACCACCCTTGGATTTAAGGTAGTTTGGGCTAAATGTAGGTAAACAACGATAAAGTCAGTTTAAGCTGATGCTCTTTAAATCTGTTAAGATTTAAGAAGTTATCCAGGTATAAGCAAGAAATTGGGCTCTGTGATACAGCCCCAGGTCTTTGCGGTCAGTTTGGTTTATTAGTTATCATGCATTGATACAATGGTGGTTCAGTTAAGCACCTTTTTCACATGCAAATTAGTTTATAGATTATTACTATTATTCATTTCCTTGTTATTTGTTAATTTAGTTTATTACTTGGTTGAGTTAATTTGTTCGATCTTACTCATGTTTACTGTCATGTTTTTCGGTCGATGCTGAAGCCTGCGCTGAATTTGCCTCAGTGCAAAATTGTTATTCTACCACTAGTTTTTTGTATAAATATTTTTAACAAATTGTAATATGATTGGAAATATGATTGTGAGATTAATCAGTGTTTATGCAATTAATTGCTATTAAGAAAATTAATTGTCTGACAGTCCTACCAACAATATATGAATATTATCAATCAATCAATCAATCAATCAATACTTTATTTATCCCCGAGGGGCAATTAGAGGCACATAAAGAAGTGTTGCATAGACACACAACCACTCTACAAGCCAACCGGTCGACCGCGTGAGCAACAGAGAAAAACCGATTTACATGAGGAGAGAGGAGAAGAATAAAAAAACAGCCCCCAGACTGCACTCCAATAGGGAGAACATTTTAGGGACCGAAAAAAGCACACGGTCACTACACCTTACAACATTAAAGTCGAGACTGTATTAGGGGAGGGGAATGGGGAGGTGGAGGTAGACCAGCATAGACAAACATCAGTCCGGTCCTGCAGCCAAGCGGCGCTGGTCACAGACCCACCTGATCATGCTGGGGGACTGAAGCCGCGAAGGCGTGGGATGGGGGGGAGGGTGTCCTTGGGGTTGCAAGAGAGTCTCACTGCCTTGTCCTTCTGGGGGAGTAGTTTAGGCTAAACATTTTCAATAGAAAGAGCTTAAAATAACATTCTTCAGTAAGCGAAGCTTCCAGTTCATTAAGAGATGAAGGAGGTGAAATCTACATTATGAAGGAGCTGTGTATTCACCATCGAGTGGAGCAAGTCCTGCATAATAGCTTGAAATTCCTTGGTCATTATAAATCATATAGAGTAGAGATCTGTGCAGGATGCCCCCCCCACAGACACACCCGCAAGATTCTGTCCTGGTCCCACCCGCTCACTCCTGCCTGCATCCCACTCCTGTCCACAGAGGACAAATGCATTTTGTTTGACTATGCTTATTTTCAGGTAAAATAAAGACAAACCTGAAGTCTCAACAGATATTCAGGCTATATTTAACATTTGTGGGTGCTCAGGAGAATGACAAAGGCTTTTCAAAATGCTAATGTCCTTCTGAAAGTCGCAGAGTAAGCTAAGCTGTGTAAAAACCAAGTTAGGTTTGGGAGCCTATTTTTCCTTCATTTGGTGAAATTTGAAATGTAACTGTCTGTTCACTGATGAACATGAATAACAGTTTGATAAATAACAAAACACATATTTGAGCAATACTGATTTACTTCAGTTCCCTTTCCTGTGAGTCATTTCTGTTCTCCCACTCCCACAGATGTATCCATTACTTCCTGCCTGTGCCACACTCTACTGCCGCAGGTCCTGCAGGCGTCCCGGGGGGATGCAGACCTCTAATACACAGCAATGATCAGATCTATGAGTCCCATGAGATCAATGAGTCCCATGAGGTGTCTGTGACACCAACAGACATTGAAAACATCCTTTGGCTTTTTCCAAATCTAAAACTGTCTAGATGTAGGGAAAGGGATAAAAATGTCACAGTCCCCGTATGGCAAACTTCACTTCCCACAATGCCTTATTGCTGCTTCCTGTTCCCTATTTACCTTGATAGTTTCATTGTTTAGACCCATATTGCTTTGATGACAGCGCTGTAGACTCTTGGCAATCACTACCTTGCTCTTACTCTTTGATCAGACTCATCCCAAACCAGCTCTATAGCGTTTAGGTTAGGAGATTTTGAGGGCCAAGTTATCTTTTTCAGCACTCAATCTTTTTAATTGTTCTCTAGATCATTTTTACTGCATAATTTTTACTGCATGGTGCTGTGTTTAGAGTCATTGCCGTCTTTAAGGTGGAGCAACTGGTGCAAGTTATTAAGTTGAGTGGCGTGTGGATCAGTGGGTTAAGCCTCTGTGCCTGTCGTCATAAGATTGCAGGGTCGAGCCCAGCCTCGGCAAAACAGTCACTTGTGTGTGGGCCTTTGAGCAAGAGCCTTAACCTCCAGCTCCCTGGGTACCACAGCGTGGCTGTCCTTTAACTGTGACCTCCAAGCCTGCTCTTCTCACTTTTATGGAGAGGAAGATGGGACAAAAAGAGATCTTTTTCCCATGGGGATTAATAAAGTACCTTTATTCTACATTTTTTGTCATTGATTGCATGCAACTGTATTTCAACTGAGTGCATTATTTTGGCTAAATAATATAGCTGTAATGTCACACATATTTGTGGTGTAAAGTTCAGTACATAATTTTTGATTCATCAGGCATAATGAATGCATTTATTGACCTGGGCAAAACGTATAATCAACAGTATACGTTCCACATGGAAAACATTACACTAATTGTAGCTGTGAGTTAGTTACAGCTAATGCTGGTTACAGTCAATTATAATCTGTGGTTTGGAAACATTTTGGTTTCCCAGTAAAGTACATCAGCACTGGAGAGAGTAGCTTGGAAGACCAAGACTGTCTGTCAGCTGTCTTATACCGAACTCAGATACATACACTGCTGAAAACACGAGTGAACGTGCTAACTCACCTGGAAGTGTGTGCAAATGGAGGAGAGCAGAAACCACCTCTGCAGGTCTCCCTACGGCATTTATAGGCGCTTTTACCAGGAAATCCTCACCAGGCTGACGAATAACTACAGGCTACAAATATACTCAAATTCTGTACTGTACTGTACTGAAATTGCACCGAACCACGAACCCAAAACCGAGGTTTATACCAAGCCGTGAGTTTTGTGTTCCATTACAACCCTACTAAATACACATTTGAAAAACATTTCATCTAAATCCTATCCTGGACATGTGATCAAATAGCTACAGTTTGGCACTAGCTAGTTCATAAAGGTCACACTGTACGGTGACCTATTCTTCCTCATTATCATCGCACCTGTATCATGACCAAGCAGCCTCAGGCACAATGACTCCCATACCTTGGCTATGTTGTTATGCTGGCTCCGCTGGGGGCACTGAATAAGTACAGCTCTAATGGTGTGACATTAGCAAATGATCTGTATGTGAGCAATGAGTCCCTTACAGGAACTGTACACTGGCGTTCATTTCCTGCACAGAGCCGGTCTTATTGTTCTTCGCCTTTCCCTTCGGATATGTGGCTCGACAGCTGCTTTCCCTCCTCGACTTTGGCCAGTGAGAGTCAAGGCGGCATGTAAGGCCGTCCCATAAGCCAAGGGTGTAGATTAGGATGGATGATCGGGAGGTGTCTCCACCAACACTGTGGGGGGTAGCCTGTGTGTGTCGAGGGGTGAGGGTTCAGGGCTGATTTGATCCGTTGTTGAAACCAAGCCTTCATAATATATAACACATAATATAATTAATTGACAAGTGATTCTTCTCACATGACTTAGGTGGTATTTAGCTAACTCTTTAGCAGTGTTTAGGCTAAATAATACGCTATTTTTCATAGTGGGACACAAGTGTTTCAGATCTTTTTTCATGAATCAGAAAGTGCTACTGAACGATCTCACGAACGAATCAGAACGAATATTTTTGGAGAACTGAATCAAACAAAGTAATTTCACCCGTCCTTAGCGGCTTGTCCTGAACTGCGCGCCTCCCCAGAGACAGGCCTGATTAGGCTCATTATCTTGTTGAAAGACAAATGATTTTGAGTAGGTGAGTCCCAACCTGTGACTGGTATTGTAATTTGACTTAACTTTGTAGCTGAATTAGTAAATGTGATTTATTTACTTCAAACCTAAAGTCCTTTTTCAAGAGGTGACTCCCTTATTTTGCCCAACACCTGTATGTACTGTACACACACATATATTGAGATTCATCCATCTGTAGGGGCATCGTTAGGACCGTTTTAGGAGGACTTTTTCTTTGGCTGCCCCCCAAATAAATGCTCAATATTATCATCAAAATCAGACCTCCTTCTCCTTAGTAAAAGCTTAGCTACCCTTTTTGAAAATCCCTAGTGACTCTCCTGCCTCCATCTATCCATCTTCTAATAACTTACCCTGGTCAGGGACGCAGTCACACATTCACT
Organism: Mormyrus proboscirostris; assembly: GCA_026779585.1. Lineage (NCBI taxonomy): Eukaryota > Metazoa > Chordata > Actinopteri > Osteoglossiformes > Mormyridae > Mormyrus > Mormyrus proboscirostris. The sequence continues at coordinate 28,775,604 of JAODKF010000116.1, read as the reverse complement.
CGCCCGCTCACTCACTCACTCACACACACACACACATTTATTGATCTATGTCGTATTTTGCAGCTTTTCACTCATAAATCAATCATGGTTATATATGCTCACTAGAACTACGTGTAGGGCAGATGTATCTGGCATAAGCTAAATTGTGAAAACCGATAGGCCTACTTAACATAAAACGAAGCTGTAAAATGGGAAACCTATTATATCTGTTGTCTAAAGAATAATTGTTAAGGAATTTAGAAATACTGGGCTATTATTTACCATTTATGTTTCTGATATCAATCCCACATGCACGCGTTTTATTTGTATATTTTCACAGCGAATAAGCAAAGGGTTAAGTGGGTTTCCCGTGTTCAGTGTTGCGTACGAGGATTAGTTATTGTGCTGCAGAGCCTCCGGATGACGGGCTGCTAAGGACACACAGCTGAACAACTTCATCTTCAGTCATTCAGTCGCTGCCAAACACGAACGATGGTGGAGCGGAAGATCCACATTGTGTCGGAATTTGACAGCGATCAGTTGTAGGGCCAGGGAGAAAACTACAGGAACTGCGGGAAGCCGGTGATTACAATCAGAATGGAAAACCCGGCGGAAAACCCAAGCAAGGCTGCGGAGTACTTAAACGAGCTGAACAAAATCATCGAGACGCAGCAGGAGTTGTTAGAGAAACAGAGGAATAGGATTGAGGAGCTTGAGGAGCAAGTGGTCAAGTTATGCCGGGAAAACGCCTGTCTGATAGAGCAGCACCAGCGGCACCTGGCGAACTGCAGGCTGGTACAAGGCAATAGCCATTCTGCTTTAGGTGCTATAAAAGAGAATGTCATCCGAGAAAAGTAAGTCGGCTTTCTTCCCAGCATTTCCTTTGCTGTACGATGGTCTACATATATTCAGTGTATCTCCAAACGAAACAGGCACACAACAATAAAATGCCACGAAAATCACTAGTACCTTTACAGCAGGCGAGAAACATGGGATATCGTACCATGCACTTTCACTATAGTCAATCATAACAATCGTAAAATATCTGTGGGACAGTGTAAAGAAAAGTCTTTAATTCAAAAGAATGCAACTGATCTAAAAGCAAATTTATGTTATTTATACAACACCCGCTTATTATTATTATCAGTTGGATTTGCTAGTCAATATGCATTAAATATGTTGGCCTTAAATGGTTGTCAATGCATTCTTCATGGCATAACGAATGAAAAACTGTTCTCTTTATTTTTGTTTTCGGGTGACTCTTCAACTAAGATATTTTAAAATATATCTTCTAACTACTGTATAGTGCACGTATCTTTTCTAATGAACAGTATATTATCCTATTGTGCCAATAAAGTGCTACTCCCATTACCACAACCTATATAACCACATTCAAATGCCAAGCAATAAACGCACGGCTTTGAAAATGGACCGAAGACCCGCAGGTGTCTTTCTCAGCGTTGCGTATTGCTGAGGTTTGTGTAATTATAATTAGTTGTGATGATGAATCAGCAATACAGCAAAACATCTGCAGTTAAATAAAGCTCAAATTTCGCTAAAATTAAGTGACTACTATCAGAATACAATTTTCAGTGAGACGAGTCCTCGGCAGACGCGCATTTAATTTACTGTTTAGTGGGGTCGTTTAAATTGCTGTATTGATCTCGATTCACTTTGCCCTCTGGAAAAGCTTTTCAGTTTTAAATATATGAAGAATGCTACGCTTATGGATATAACTGTATAAACAGGAAGGACAAATCTCGTAGCCCATCTACTGTATAAAATGATACTATTACTTAAATATTTAAACTGTAATATATCGTGTCTTAAATCCATTTCTCGGGGAAAAAAATGGATGTTCTTGCTTGGCTCTGTTTCTCATGAGACTCAGTTCGACGAACCTTTATGAAGTATTTATATGGATCTGGACAAGAGCAGAACACAAACAAATTGCGTTAATGTACGTTAGTGACAGACAGTGCTGACAGTCTAAAATTACGTATCTGATAAATGTGCACAGTATATTTCTTTCCATGAAAGGAACATTGTGTTGTTCTGCTAAATGGATTTAACTCAGCTCAGTAATAATCTGGGGTATTTATGGATTGAAGCCGTTAGAAGGGAAACCAGTTTCACTTTTGTATAACAGACAGAAGAAACTACTAGTACTTACACTTAGAGTTTGGTTTTGCAAAGCTTTTCGCAGTTTATCTTAACGTTGTTTTGTCTACGGTTTCATAGTAATGGGATGCAGATTCAAACTTTAGCCCCCTGGACAGCTTTCTGGGATAATGTAATCATGCAAAACACTTCCCATAGGAAAGCAACATGATATGCAGCCCTCGTTCAGCAGTGGAGTTGGAGGAATATTCGGCCCGGATTATTCTGATCACTTTTAGAGATGGAAAGACAAATGAGGACCGCCGGCTAGGACATCTCACGCTTTTCACGCTGTCGGTGTCTGTGGTCTGTCAGTGTGGCATGAAGGTGGGCGGGAGGTTCAGAAAGGACACCATAATCATCATCTCCCCAGAATACTGCCTCTGGCTTTTCTCCTAAACAATATTTTTGTCAGGGATATAAATATTATTCTAGCTGTTTGTGTTTTCTGCGATGATCCTTATTAAACAAGACACGGGCTTATTGCGAAGCTCTGGGTATTAGTCATGTAAGGGAGCGCTAAATGGCGTTATTAGGACTGCAGCACTTCTCAGGCTGGTTTGGTCTGTACGCTCTCGGAAAATAGCTTGATGTTATACCAAAGGAGGTACTAAAATGTGCAAAGGTGTTAGAGTTTTGGCTTCTTCATTATATATAATTTTCCTTTGACTTCACAAAAATTGAATGAATTGAGAACCTGGTCAATCATTTAACAATATTCGGCGTTATCTTGGTGCGCTTGTCGCGAATTCTGCAGTAATGAGCGGAGAATGAATAATTCTCAGTGTTTCGCAATAAAAAATTAGACGGCAGATATTTTCACAGTGGCAACAGGATAACAAGGGCATCATCGGGGCTGTAGAAAGGAAATGGTTGAGTGTTCGGTGCATCTAACGTTTAAAGACCTTGAAAGCAGTTGCTCATTGTATTGCCGCTAGAGACTTTATTTTTTTCGACGGCTATTTAAAGCTTCAGCAGGCAAAATGAAACCCGTCCTTGAAATAAATGTTCGGCAGTATTTACATCCACCCCCCTCCTTTTGTGCGCAGCGGTTAGGGGCACAAGGCAGTCTAACCACTTGTAAACTGAGAGAGGATAATACCCATCCTCACAATATGTGGACATTCCCCACAACTGACAACTTGCCCCACAGGCATCCAGCCAGTGACTAATATTTCCTTTTATCTGAGGGGACACATGCATAGCTCACAGTTTTGCTTCATGACCAGTTTATACAGCTGGATGTCATTGTGATTGAATTGATTGAAGTTAAGATTCTTGCTCAAGGGTACAAGCGGTTTCATTCCTCAGACTGAGCCAGTAACCATCTGCTGTCAAGTTCAGAGACCATGACACCCTCCTTTATCCAGGGAGGGGGGGACAGCACAGATGACCTCTGTTTAGAGTCCCTCACAGTTGATATAGGAGGTGGGTTGGCAGAACAGCCCAGAGTGGTGTGCTGAGCTCAGCGTCTGCCCTCCATGTCACCAGCCTGCCATGTTAGCCCTGGGTGGGTAGCATTTGTGCTAACCCCCCTCCCCCTCCCCCACCTAAAAACAAAGTCGGTCAAGAAATTATTTCAGTCTAAATTGGTTTGTTTTTGTTTCAAGGAAACACTATATCTATGACAACATAATTTACGTATCAAAATAATATGTAGTTTCTCATCTATATAAGTGGCGAAATTCTATACTAAAGTTATATTGTTTTGTGAACATAAAGAATAATCTTTTTGGCATTTGCATCAAGTAGCATTTTGGAATACTATTGCTTTTTATAGATATTATTGGACGTTTGACACTTGGGAGTCCAGAAAAAGGTCAGAGAGTTGCTATTTGCAGTAATATAAAGCAAATATGACCATATAGGAATACAACAATAATATAGTGCTGCAGGGCTGGATGGAAGCCTGGAGATATTCTCTGGAGATCATTAGAGAAATGGCTTTAGGCAACACTTTCATTCACGCTTGGATTCATTCAGTGTTGAAGATAAGTTCCAGGGCAAGACTCCATGTTTCCTAAAATCAAGACAGGAAAATCCAAGCTTCAGGAATTAGGAACTCAACCTAAGACATTAATTAACACACTCACTGAGTACTTTATTAAGAATACCATATTAATTCTAGTGCCTTTGAGATTCTGGTCCTTGCTAACATGATTACATAACGCAAGTTCTGTACGTGTGTTTAGCTGCACATCCATGCTGGAAATCTCCTGTTGTACCTCCAAGTTGTCCAAATGGATTCAGATTCAGTGACTGGAAAGGCCTCTGAAGAATACAGAACTCATTGTCATATCAATGAAGCCAATTTGAGGTGAGTTTTGCTGTGTGACCAGATGTTTTATTACTGTAAGTTACTAAGTAGCCATTAGAAGATGGATAAATTGTGATCATGAAAGGACAATGCTCAAATGGACTGTGGCATTTAAGAGATGATCGACTGGTATTAACAGGTCCAATGTTTGACAAGAAAACATCCCTCACACCATTACACCACCACCAGCCTGGATGGTCGACATAAGACAGGTTGGGTCCATGGATTCATACCGTTGATGCCAAATTCTGACCCTGCCATTTGCGTGCCTCATCTGAAATGTAAATTCATCAGACCAGGATATGTTTTTCCATTTTCCTGTTCAGTTTTGGTGATCCTGTGTCCACTGTAGTCTCAGCTTTTTGTTTTGATTAACAGGAGTAGAAACCATCATGGTTTTCTGCTTTTGTAGCCCATCTGCCTCAAGGTTCGACAGGACGTGCATTCTGAGATGCTTTCCTGCTCACTGCGGTTGTACAGGGTGGTAATCTGAGTTTCCATAGCCTTTCAGTCAGCTTGATCCAGTCTGCCCTGACCTCTGACCTCTCTCATCAACAAGGCATTTCCATCTGCAGAACTGTCACTCACTGCATGCGTTTTATTTTTCGTGCCATTCTGAGTCAGCTCTGTCAGACTGCAGTGCATGAAAATCCCAGGAGATCAGCAGCGACAGAAAAACTCAAAGCAGCCTGTCTGACACCAGCAATCTTGTTATGGTCAGAATCATTGAGATCACATTTTTGTCCCCGTTCTGGTACTTGATGTGGACATTAACTGAAGCTCTTGACCTGCATGATTTTATACATTGTGCTGCTGCCACATGATTGGCTGATTAGATAGTTGCGTGAATAAGCAGGTGTTCAGGTGTTACTAATAAAGTACACAGTGAGTGTACATTGCAGACTTATCACTAGTGACCATACACACTTTTTCTCCAGAAGCATCCATTGCCCTCTTCATGTTTAGCTTCACTTCAGGCTGCTGGCTTGCAGCAGCACAGATGTATTTGAGTTTTAATTGGTTTGAACTTGAATTTAAATTGGGCCGTAATTGGGGCAAACTTCTTAATTAAGCCATTTGTGCACTAAACCTTGACGTCCCTCTAAAGATGAGAGGAAAAACATAACAGGGCCCAGTGTGCTAATTTTCACTGCAGAGTGCTTTCTTGCTGGTGGGTTACATCATCAGTTAATGGAAGAAAGGTCCATGTTATATGAAAGGAAGGCAGCATTTGGGAAATAAATAAATTCATGGTAGTGGCATAGCATCACCTTAGCAGCGCAGAAGCCCCGGGATTGAATAAATGTCCAACATGATTTCACGTACAACTAGAGATGCATTTCAATAAGAAAATGCGAATGTGATTCCTTCCGCACCATCAGTTTGCCATTGCAGACCACAGCCTGTGCAATGACATGGATGCTAACACTTGGCTTACAAAAGAAAGGTTTGAGTTTCCTGAAAGAGGGATGAAAAAGAGGGATGCGGATGGAATATTAAAAAGAGATGTACTTATTCTTAATGGGTGGGATATTTGAGAGGTGGAACAGAGTTTCTAGGTGAACAACTGTAGTAGGAGATAGGTGCCAAAAGATGAATTAAAGTCAATGGGAAGAAAATAGAGAGATGAAAAAGAAGGGATGAAGGAGGGTGAAATGGCTCAAAATTGGTCGAATACTTTTGATACTGGATGTTTTCGGTTGAAGATTGACTGAATAAGAACATTGTGAAAGTTTTCCCTCTACATGTCTATGGGAAAAATGTGTCAGAAAGAGGGATGAAAAAGAAGGATGTGAGTGGAATATCAAAAAGAAAAATACAAGCACACTTCTTAATGGGTGGAACAATTGAGAGGTGGGACACGGTTTCTAGGTGAAGAAATAGTACGAGTAGGTAGGGCGCAAAAAATCATAGGATAAAACTTAAGAGTAATACAATCAAACCTTGGATTGCGAGTAAGTTGGTTTGCGAGTGTTTTGCAAGACAAGCTAAATTTTTAAATAAATTCTAACTTGATAAACGAGCGAGGTCTTGCAATACGAGTATTATGTGTGCGCTTTGTCTGCCGAGCGTCACGTGATCACAACTGAGCTGATGGTTCTTCTCTCTCTGTTGCTGCAGGATTGTGGGTAATCATCTCCCATACTCAGACTCAGCTGTATAGTCAAAATTTAGTAGAAAAGCACCATCTGAATAAGGACGTAGCAGTGCGAGCGATGAATCTGTTTAACGACAATGCAATGTCCACGTTTCCGCGAAATTGAAAAGGAAGCAAGAGCAGCTGTCATTGGATAGATTCCTTGTTAAAGTCGCACAAAAAGAAAATTTGTTTTATGTATTTTTACGTACTTTATTTCGTACAGTATTAATCATTTTTATATGAATATTTTCGGGTTGTGGAGCAAATCATCTGAGTTTCCATTATTTTTTAATTGGAAAATCCGCTTTGATATATGAGTGCTTTGGATTACGAGCACGTTTCCGCAACGAATTATGCTCCTTCTAAGGAAGCTGTAATGGTCATTTCAGTACTGTAATGTTCTACTTACATTTTCTTAGCGTTTTCTGTGAGAAGCGGGTAATTCACACAGATTTAGGAGCAGGCACCTGTTATAGAAAAACTGGAGATGTGAGAAAAATGTGCCCACAGTGGCTTCTGATTCCTATGTATGAACATATATCTTCTAGAATACTTGTTCCGCAAAAATGATTTACTTTCTTAAAACAAGACGATTTACGTGTGGTAACATCAGTTTAATTTCCAAAATCCCTGCACAAGTCATAATCCAAATATATGCAGCAGTGCATATATAGATATAGATGGTATAGATAGGCAAACAAATCCCAGTTCTGAGGCGATTCCAAAGTCCAAGCAGGGCCAGGAGGTCATGAAGTCGATGGGAGCAACCAGGGAAAAACTGTCCAATCCCAAGACAAAGAGCAAGACATCCAGAAGAACAAACAGAAACCATACACAGGAACTGGGCAGCCACAAACCAAGCACTCAGTAGTTCACAAGAAACATACCATGAAAATGAATCAAGATGATGAGTTACAGGGAGACAGAGCAGGAGCTGATTGGGCATTAGCTGAATGCAGACTTCACTTGATGCAGTCATGACATTCATACTTATTTTGGGTTTCAGAATGATTATGATATATATTTAAAGTTGTCCAGTTACACTGGTATTAGCGGAGTTGAACCTATTATTATTATATATCTATATTATATATATATGCTTACCCAACAACTTTATCACAAGTTTCTTGCAGTTATTGTGACTACTACAGCTATTCATCCTTACATTTTTAGTTATTTTGTAAATCTGGCACCAGAGTGGCAAATGTAAAACAGATGTAAAACAGTCAGGGCACCAACATTCAGTTCTGCTGCAACAAACCAAAAATGTCTTTTTCCTTGTTGGCGCTCTTCATGCTGTCTTCAGTGTGGCAGTAATGCTGGGGAGCTTTTTTTCTTGTGTAACATAGGAAGTAAAAATAAAGTACCAAGTGAGGAATATTAGCAGTTCTATGTATATATTGAGCTGCAATGGCAAAGTATTTAATGTTGTAACGATTGCTTCATCACACTAGCACATTTCGCATTACTTTAGGAAAACACTGCAATCATCTTGTTGAGACTCCCACTCAGTTGCCTCACAGGTTATCTGAGCCTGCTTCCTCGAAAATGTGTGGTGCTTTACATAAAAAACATTTGTGAGAAAAATAAAGAGCGCAAGATGCAGCAACCCTGAGCGAGCATCTGTGCATCAAAGCACAAGCTTTATATGTCAATCAATGTCCTTCAGCCGGGGGGAGGGAAGCACCAGTGTTTTTTATCCTTTTGTTGTTGTATGTTTGGCTTTTCTTTCCCTTTTGTGATATAAGCTAAGTGGTTTATTTACAGACTGGCAACATCTTGTGCAGACTCTTGTATGGCTGGTCAAAACTGGTTCTCCATCCTACCTTATTTCCATAAAGCGAAAAGAAGGTGTGTGAAGCAGACAGAGATTGGCTTGCACAATTACCTTCCTTACGAGAGTAGGGATGAGCGGCCGCACACTGGATCTTATCAGAGCTGTTTAAATGGGGGTCATTGATCATCTGGTTAATGGCTTGTAGTATTACTCAGGTATAAATCGCCGAATGACTCACATTCTCTATTAAAAAGAGCTCTTCTACATCTTCAAAAGAAAATAACCCCAGTCCTGAAGGAGAAGCATGTTGTAGTAAAACCAAGTAAGGAATTTTGTAATTGAAGGCCTTACAAAAAAAAATGTTCTCCTGTCACTGTTTTGGGGCCATTTTAAAGGAAAAAGCTATTTTGTATTCTTCCAATTTTTACACATTGTGCATTCATTAATGAAAATGAATTAAGTATGTTTTTTCAGCCCCAAGTGCCTTATTACTCTGTGAAAACTCTCATTATGATCCGTGGCACATTTTTAAGGAACGCCTTGGCGTCCATGTTCTAATCGAGCCTTAAGCTGGTCCAGTGTGGCTCTGCCAGTTAGACTACCTAACCCTAGCACACACACACACACACACACACACAGGTTTGTAATTGCATCTTAGTGGGGACTCTCCACTCATTTCTATGGGGAAAACTCTAATCGCAACATGACGACCCAAACCAGCCCTAACCTTAACCATAAGAAACCAAACAAAATATGAAACTTTTGGCATTTTGTACTTTTTTGATTGCATTTACAGAAAAATGGTCCCCACAATGCCATAAACAGGTTTTTATTACACTGTGGGGTATATTTGGTCCCCCACAATATAATATAAACCTAATACTGTACACACACACACACACACATACACATGCACATATATATGTATATAATGATTAGTAGTAATGGTAAGGTGAATGTTCTTTTTCACTATATTCACCATTTGAGCTACTAGTCATTTTTGCAGTTTCATATAAATGTGCTGTCTGATCTAGAGAGATGTTGTAACAGTCAGTGTCAGTGGGAAAAAAATGTATATATTGCTTATGAGTAAACTCTGTTTAAACTCTGTTCCACTTACTTTAAGCTTTCTTCAAGGGTGGTCAGTCTTATCCAGAAAGGGCCGCTGTGTATGTGGGTTTTCGCTGAGATTACCTAATTAGATTTCTCATTAGAGAACTGACTGGCTGAAGAGTCCTCACACCTGGGTTTGAACAGCTGACCTAAAGGTTACCCCAAAAACCTGCACACACACCGGCCCTTTGACCTTTGTTAATACGATTGCCCACCCCTGGTCTAAATGGTAATGGCAGACAACCTACTGGCAGAGCCGGTCCCGGAAAGATAAAAGACATCATACAGGTACTAGGCCAAGACCGACACTATGTCCTGTCCTGTGGGCAGCGTGATAGTGATTTACTGGTGTAGAAGATTTTCATCCATCCATTTTCCAACCTGCTTAATCCTATTGGGTTGCGGGGCGTCCGGAGCCTATCCCGGAAGCAACGGGCACGAGGCAGGGAACAACCCTGGACAGGGGGCCAGCCCATCGCAGGGCACACTCACACACCTGTAGAAGATTTTATTTAAAATTATTATTATTACTTTCAAAGGTGAAAACTGAGATAGATTAACCTTTTGGCTGTCAGTCCAGCAGAGTTGATGGTTTTCTTTTTTCCATTCTGGGGCACAGCTGCCCTTCAGACACTGAGTTCATGCTTTGAATACACATCATAGTTGAAACATAATGTGAACATTCCAGTCATGGATCAGCTCTGTCAATCTTCCACCCATTGATATTTCAGCTGTTATTTAATGCAATGCTGAAGACAGGACAGGTCTTTGGTCAGCCTTGCGTGTGATCTCATTATGTTCTTGTTGCAATGAAGCTTAGCTCAGAATATGTATTTAAGTTGGTTCTCCTTGGTGAGAGTTGAGCCTTCTATTTATTTTCTTCATTTTCAATGGCATTACTTTTTGCAATCAGAAAAAAACACTGTCACTGTCAGATCACCTAAAATACTTTTATTCCCATCCATCCATCCATCCATCCATCTATCCATCCATCCATTTGTCAAGGTTTTTGGGTACATTTACTTGTTTTTTTTCTTCAAAATTATGAATTGCTTAAGGCCAGTGATCCTTCAATGTCCAACATTTACCATATTGCAAACCAAATGACAACATACTGGAAAGAGTTTGCCATCTGGAAAGGTGGCAGGTCTCTCAGTGTAGGCAAACAGAGCCTTGTAGGCACGGCCGGATCAATGCACAGGCTTTATATAGCTTCAGCCTAGGGGCCCCCGCCTCCCAGGGGGCCCCCAATTGGTCAAAAGAAAGAAAAAACTTAATATCCATTGGA
>JAODKF010000116.1:28730125-28747282 GCA_026779585.1 Mormyrus proboscirostris | reverse complement strand
TTCTTTGATCCTCTGCCTACAAGGGCCCCTGACCCTATAGGGCCTCTGATGGAAACATGGAGGGAGGGCGTTTGGCTCGCGAAAGTTTTGCCCAGGGGCCCACACAACCCATAATCCGTCCCTGTTTGCATCCACCCTTGTCTGTAGTAGTGTGGTCGACCTGGTGCCTATCCGAAGAAGCACAGGGAGCTTTTGCCCTCTGAAGCGTGTTTATCTTTGCTATTGTCTGGAGGGTTCAGCTAAAATCCTCTGATGTATTGCTTTCGCTGGCCAATACTGATTGGTCTGAAGGGGCCATCACTTTGAAGCTGGAAATGCTTAGAAATATATAATGAAATCTGCCAAAACAGACTGAAATAAGATTGTCTTAAATAAATACATACATAACTTGTTATAATTGAGACTGACAGTAATCTGACTGTACTTACTATAGCAGTGGTTTTTAGATTAGTTGTACTACTCACTCTGAAAATGAATGTGCATCTATGCTGATGTCTAGCTAAGCATTGCAGGAGTTTGACAGGACAACAGACCCCCAAGACCATTCATACTGTATGTGATGATTACTAATCACTGTGTGCTGTTTGTTATGCCGTACAAATACGACTGCATGTGACAAAATTTGAACTTGTTTATTTGATTAATGTTTAGATGGCTTTCGGGTCTATTGCCATGTCTTGGTTGCCCTTCATTCTTTCAGTTGCTATTCTGAATGCAAGACGTGTTACGGGGGAAAAATCCATTCCCATGTCAATGACATTGCAGATGACCAGATAAATAGACTGGTGTGTGCAGGAGCATTGAACTTCATGTGCTGCACATAATTGAAACACATTGCTATTTTATATCTTCAAAGGATTGGTGCCTTTAAGTAACTCCTCCAGGCCTCTATGATCTCCACTCTGCTGCATGCATTCATTGACTAAGCTGTGGTATCACTGTAACATGTTGAAGAAAGCCAGGAATCAATAGCCACCTCCCTTCCCTTAGATGGGAACTCCAGCATCTGTATTCAAGCACTGCATCTCACACTGTCCTTGTGGATCTCACCACTTCCGCAGTCCTAGGAAGGTAGATTCTAATGGATGTGTCTGGCCCACACACTCAGATGTCTCTTGGGTGACTTGAACTGTGTGAAGGCACACTAGTAAGATCTATTATAATTGGGTCTTCCATAAGATCCATGGCAGCTGTTGATCAGCACTGCTCATATAGTCCAGTCCCCTTTGCCTTTGGATCTCCTGTTTTCAGAGAGAGTAGCAATAGCCCAAACCTGCCCATTCTGGTCATCTTTCATCCTCCCAAGTAACTTATATCATTGTTTCTCAGATCAGAGCCCAGGGACCCCAGACAGTCAACATTTTTGCTGCCCAGATCCCAACCGGGTTGCAAAACACTGACTTATATTATCCCAAAATTGGCCCTGTAAGGTGTAATGAAACGTGCACCGCCGATCACTGCAGAGAGCATATTCCCTTCAATGCCTTTCACATCTAACAAGGAGAAAGTTTCTCTTTTTTGGCTCAGAATTAATTGCGAACTTCAGTCTCCCCAGAGAGGCTACAGTGACAGAGTAAGCATTACTGAGCTACTGAAATGCTGCAGACACAGGCGGCGTGGTGCATTGACTGATGGGGCCTGTGTATTTACTCATATCATTATTTTGGTGCCTGCTTCAAATTTGTGCTGTTTTAACACCATTGCATTGACAAAGCCTGGACAAATTGAAGGGTGCAGGAAAACCCTGTACTAAATAATCATAGAGATGCATGGTACATGGCAGATGAGAATATGTACTGTACTGTAGCTAGTCTCGTTCACTGTGTATCTCATTAAATGGTATAGAGATCTCAGGCTTTGCTGATCTGAAGGACCTGTTCTATTTTTTGTCTAAGGGGATTCTAATATACTACTTTATAACATTATTTGAATTATTTAAATATTTTTGGAATACAAACTATGACAATATTATCTCACTTTCGAAAATGAAAGCACCTCATTATTCTCACGAACATGGTTATTCTTCTAGACAATGAAATACAGTGTTTGAATTTTGTTCATCGCAGCTGACATTACCTTAACTTAGGTATATTAAAATTGTCACTTGTAACTCTGATTTTTTTTCAACCATCTTCCCAAAATAAGTAGCCAAAAATCTTACTATTGCTGCTGTTTTAAGATCAAATAGCAGAAAACTACAAAAAAATGTTTCATAACGCTTTATATTAACTGCATTCATAGAACATTCATGTAAGTATACTATACTTTAAAGTATAGTATAGTAATATATTTCCCTATAATATTGTGTTGTATGGTTCTGATATAATTATTTAATTATTTGTGGGGTTGTTTTTTTTGGATTAGAACATTGTATTTCTAAATGTAAAAAAAATGTTATTTTGTTGCATGTATGGCTTTCTTCAAACTTTAATATTACATCTGGTCAGGCAGAGGCATGAGACTTACAGTAATACAGCTCTCCAGAGTGTGAAAAATGCAATTAAAACCAATTTTTGGGGTAGCACAGTATAGTATCAGTAGCAGAATGCGCTTAAGAGTCTCTTACATGTGACATGCTCATATTTTGGTGTTTCTCCTCCCAAATCGCGGATTTAGCCTAAGAGCACTTAAGTCGACCGGAGAATAAGTGAAAAAAGCTCACAGCTACGCACTTTTTTTTTTGACTTACACCCTTGGGAGACTCGACCTCATAGTTAGTAAGAACCAAAGTGACTCACGGCATTGGATACTTTTAAGGAGAAGATGAATCGCAATATTCATTCATATACCTCTTGCTATGTGTTTGTTAAGCTGGATGTTGCATGTGAAATGCGTGGTAAAGGCTCTATGGCTTTACTACTGTCAAAAAGCAGGGCTGTTGAAATTGAGCTGTAATTTAAAATGGAGAGAAGCCAGACATTGCCTGAAATACAGAGATAGGTGCACAGAAATGCCGTCTTTATACCAGACCTGCCACTGTAGCCTCTCTCTCTGTCGCCTCAGCTAGTTCATTACGCTGCTCCGTGTCAGACACCCTGGGATATCTACTCTTATAAACAAGCCATCTATATTTGAGCAGCCTGTGTTTCTCACTGTTGCATGTAAGCATTACAGTACGCTGTGGGCACAGCAGGAGATGCTAATTAATTAAATGTGTTTTTCTCATGCTACATATTTGCAGTCTACAATTGAATAGGGAACACTGACAGTGTCCTGTGTCACCTGCACTGGATTTCTGAGCTTTCAGAATAAAAAGGCTGGAAAATAGTAATAATATTATAGAAATTATAATAAAGCCTAATTACTATACAGTCATCACACTTGGGGTCTCAGGTTTAACCCTACCATGTACCTGGGAAGGCAATCCACATAATATTTGGACTTTATTTTCAAGGTACACGGTCTTGTATGGTATTGCCGTCTTATCATGGCTTAAGGGAAATTAGCCCCTGAAATTTGATGACTGGATATGTTTCCATTTGGTATGTAAGGATCTGTGAGCTGATTTCTTTGCCCTCGTATCTTTCATTATCCCGGGTTACATCGATTGCAACGTGGGGCAGCCGTCACTGCTGCCTTCGATTTTTCAAAATTGTAGCTGAAAGAAACGGTATTTTGAAGCGGAAGTTCCTGTGTTGTTTATGACCTTGTTTGGGCGGCTCATACCACAGACAGTGCTGTAACATTTACTGTAGAGAATGGGATGTATGGTCAGGGTGCATCCTGTTATGGGTAATAAAAATGAGTGGAAGTCTCATAAAAAATTGATTTTTAAGTGTAAAAAGTATGAAAATAATATATTATAAAAGGACCAGGCATCTTTCTTAGATTCAAATTTTGTATTATAAGCCCTGACAGGCATTACTGTTCTGTGAAACTTTAAGAAAGGTCTAGAAATATATTTTAAACTAGATAGAAGAGATGGCCACGTTTCACATTGTCCCCAGCCCAAAGGTTTGTGCTTTTAAATACGACTCAAATAAGGTTGCATACCGCTGTCCACCATTACCAACCTTTTTCTCAGTTTATGATATTGCTCTCAAAACAGTAGGGATGACGTTCATGAACAAAAACACTAAATCTAAAACCCATTGGGCAAATGGCTGTAATATCAGAAACCTGACATTAAACGTGTGCTGAAAAGACTATTTTAAGGTACTAGACTTCAACAAAATAGAATTAATATTGCAAATTCCGATATATTGAACAAAGTATTAAAATGAAGTGAACCAGGTATCAATGATTCCTTGCCTTTTGCCTCCATCAGCTTCCCCATGAGACGCTGCTAACTGACTGGTTTGATTTCAGCTGTGATTCTGTGCACCGTCATGACTGAAGCTCTTACACTATTGCTGGTTTCTTTTAAACATATTTAACAAATACAGTGGTACCTCGGTACACGTTTGCTTTGGAATAAGTCCAAGGATCTGGAACGGATTAAGGACGTATACCGAGGTACCACTGTACCTCATTTTATTAAGTATTAATATAAATAGTATTGTGTCGTCCTATATCTTATTAACATACCACAAAAATGTTATATACCCTGCTTATGTATAGGTTTGTCATATATTTTTCCTACACTTTTCAAATAAATTGTGCCCCCACCCACCCCTGGTCTTCGTTGATGTGCCCTAGTAGGTGGTGGCCCCCAGTTGAGAACCAGCACTCTAAGGATAATGAATGAATTAATCAATGGATCAATGAATTATGAACAAATCATTGCCTCTTACCATATGACAGATCAAACCTTTTTGTGCTACTTTTTGTCCAGTAGTTGCATAGGTGCTTTTTTTGAAGCTCTTGTTTTGAAACATTTTTTTTGCGTATGTTCCTGGAACAAACATAGGGTCTACGTTTTGTTTAATCCCACTGTAGGGACTAAGTAGACTGCAAGCCAAGAAACAACAAAACGAGATGCAACCACTTCCAAAGCTCGATGTAATCAAAACATCAGAAGCAGCATTGAAAAGCCCCTATTACACACTCAACTACATAATAGCTAATCTATTTCACTAGTGCACAGTGTTTGCTAGAACGTTTGTTGGGTTGCCATTGTGGTTCTTCATCGTTGGGAATGACTGACAAGTGTAAGATGAAGGATCTTGATTCTCATACTGTATGCATGATTTTTGCTTTTACTTCATGGCCCATAATGTGAGCTTGGAGAATGGGAGCATTTTTAGCTGCCTCACTAGTCACGTCATTGGATATCAACCAGAAGGTTGGAGATGCCAAAAGGGGAGCTCATTGTATGTTGCCTCAATAATTTTCTAAGCTTCTGATGTGTGTGTGAGGAGCAAAGTTCAAAAGATTGATGAGGAATGTCTTAGAGGGGCAGGTTAATAATAGCAACATTAATGTTTCATCTTGTTGTTCATTAATTTCGAATGACTGGCTCCATGGTGCCGACTTAGTTAGCAGGCCTCAGAGCTTGGGCTTCATCTGATTACCTAGTGTGTCGGGCCGACTTACAATTCTTTGGTTTTCTGTCAAGAACTGGGTGAATTCGCCTTATTTTTTGAGCCGCGACTGTTGGTGAGATCTACGGGTTAATTGTATTCTGGGTTCCGAGTCCCTTCCTCAAGACCCTTCCATCTTCCCAGTGCTCTGCTGCACACAGAAGCCTTGTGAGATCCCTCATTCTCTTTGTTTTACTTTCATTGTGATTCTCCCTGGGGCAGTAACCGTGGAGCAGATGTTGACTTGGGGGAGAGGGGCACTGACCTCATGTCAGATTTCTGCTAAAGGAAGGAAATCAACAGGAGGTCTTCTGTCTAGCATGTTTCAATAGATGCAATACTTAAGAAGTGGCCCTGCTGTTTCGTCTTCGTTGTTCTATGTTTCAGTGTCTATTATTTGTTGATCTGCATCAAAATGTAAACATTTTTTGAACTGATTACTTGCTTCTAATGGCAGTGTTCTCATTCAAACATCCCTTTTCTGTTCCAGGAAGTGTCATTCTTCACAAGACTGGAATGAGTGAGCTCCTTATGGTCATAATCGTGACACTGTACAGGATAATCATTATTCTCCTGTTATTAAGCTATGGGGGCGTATGGTCCTGCTGTGGATCTTTGAGCAGAGGTTCTGACTGTTGTTTGCTCTTCCCCCTGTTGGTGTCAAAATACAGATACTGTACTTTGTGTGTCAGAAGTGAGAAATGATGCAAGCATGACTACATATATTAATAAACAATAATCAACAAGATCATTTATTCACCAAACGCTATAGTTTTGAAAAGTGGATAAAAGACAAATCTGAATTTAGGTTTGTGCTTTTTTATTTCCTGGTTATTATTCTGTACAGTTAATTTTCTGTTTTCTAATATAGTAACGCAGCATAGCAAACTTCGTAAGAACTGTGAATACTTAGGGTATATCTGCAAAGCCACTTCCAGAATGGCCTTCATTGATTAGGTTAGATCTCATTAGTTCAGTATTTAATGGCTGTTTCTAATGAGATTTCCCTTAGGCTCTCAGATAAACCCAGGAGATCCAGTGGCAAAGCCTTGTAAATTAAAAACAGTGCTATGCAAATGTGGTGTGGGAAGCAGCCAGTTATTGTTTTCTAATGCACTATTGCTCACGGTACATGGTGTTTGTTTAGTAATAGACTGTGGCGGTTGGTGAAAAATATTTTGCGTGGGGCTGTTTGTGCTACATTCTGTCACTTTTGGTAGCCATCCCAATACAATTTAACAGAAACTGCAAGATACCAGTGCGCTGATAAATAGTAATTATTTCATTAGCATTAAAAATCAACAGAGTAATAACGAAAATTACCTTGTGAAAATGACAGGACTCGCAACATTTCTGAGTCTTTAAAAACTCCACCTGAAAGCATATCCTAAAGGCCATTCTTATCCCGTCAAGTTTGGCAAACCACCAACAGCGAACTAGAGACACAGCTGTCTGTCAGCGCAGCGTCACGGACATCAAGAGAGGAAAGCAAAAAGAATCAACTGAGACCGTCCCTTCAGCTAAATGAAAATCGCACATCCAGGGAAAAAATAAATCAATCTATCAGCAAATTACCTTTAGTCGCTTTCATTTGCTGCAGTGTCACCCACAAAATAGGTAGATAAGGTGCGTGCGCCGATTACAGCACGTTGACACACACCCACCACACGACGAATCACCTCAGGCATGAGAACCTGAGTGCAGCCGCTGATACCTCAGCACCACACTAATCTGGATGTAACTGTGTGAGTTTTTCCAGAAGCTGGAGAGCCAATCCAGCCACTAACCTGCAAGGTTCCCCTGTAAGTTGGAGGACCTCCTGGATGTAGATTAACATCATACCCAGGACAAAACAATTGCAGGTTAATGGCGTTGCTCCAGAGCCCAATCACTCCTGGCATTCAAACCAACAACTTTTTGATTGCTGGTAATGATCCCTTAGCCTCAGAGCCACCACTCCATGGGGCTCGCCATGACGTTTGAAAAACCATATAATTAACAATATCCTCATAACAGACAGCAAGTGACCATTTCGCTCTCAATGTGTGTGGCTCACATGCAGCAACATCCATCTTTATATCGATTTTATTTATTTTGCTTTTATAAAGTCATCTACAAAGTTACTGGGTTACTTTTACCGTATTATCAATTTTTCGATATTGCTTTAAATAAAGGGACAAGCTGTCAATCATCTGGCTTTGGGCACGCCTTCCTACCCAGGCTGAGTAGTCAATTCCAGCATACATGAATCCTGCTTTCGACTTGTTTTTCCATTTTTTATTTTGTGCTCAATTTATACCTCAAATTAATGGATATCAAATCGCTCACATTCTGTTTCGTTTTGTTTTTCATTTTACACAAGAGGCGTCACCCTCTGTGACGAGTTACTTGCAGGAAACATTTCAGTTAAATCGTGGTCACATTTTATTATTTCCATCCTACAACACGTTGAAATGTGGGAACGTTTTGCTAAAATCACTTTCAAACTGCAGAAACTTTTTCTGGAACCAGGGACTTTTGTCATGGTCACACCGCAGGAACTTCACTCAATTGTAATTTGTTGGAGGCAGTTCCGGAACCCTTTGAAGTACCTGTTCCAGACTTGGGTATTTTTCCCTTATTTTTTGGGTATTTTTCCCTTGAAAAAGGCACGAGGATAAACGTGTTGACAAAAAGCGCCGGTGTTAACGAGGAAATTAGGCGAAAGTGCAGGGAAAGAGAAGTAAATTGGAAAATGAAAAAAACTGAGCAGATGGAATTATTTTTGTACCTCAATTACATTTTTAATGCATCTTTGAATAATTTTTTTGCCCATGTCTCCATATTTCTGCATGGGAAGATTCTATCTATAACCATACTTTAGTCAAGAAGAGATATTTCATTGAGTGAGATGGGAAAGATTTTACCCCAGAAAGCTGATTTTACCCCAGAAATAATGATTTTTTAAAAAAAATATATATTTAACAGTATGCATTTTCAACACATACACACTTTAAGTACCCTAGCTCCGTCTATCGACCAGCTTCCTCTGGTAAAAGGTGCCACTTTTAAATTAAGCTAAACTGTGGTATCCCATTATACCAGGACCCTGATCATAAAACACCTTTTCATGTGTGAAAAAGCCTGAACCCTAGCTTCGATTGGCTAATCCTAATTTGGGGACTAGACTAGGGTGATAGAACAGACTTTTGGAAAGTATGAAATGTGCTAATAACACATAATAAGAATTTTTTCTTAATGCTAGAGGATTTATTCATTCACATTTACAATTAGATTAATAGCTCAGTCAGGTAAAGTGGTATTGTTTTTGCTTTTTGTTCAGATCTTTCAAATTTTAAGTTGCAGTATCTCAACAGAACATTGAGGGTCTGCTGATTATGCAGCCAGACTTTGCCTACAGACACTTGGAGCCCAGCGCTCAAGAACAAGCAGTACACAATCATCTTTGGAGGAAATGTGATCCTTTAAGAAATTCCTTGCCTCCGCGTGTTATTGTAAATACCACTTTCATCCTCAGGACATTTTCAACAGGCAGCAAAAGAATTTAGAAGCATTTTTTTTCTTTTTGCTATTTATTTTCCAGTGGTTTTCTCATTTGCCTGTATTGACCTTAAGGTGCATTTTAATGGATGTGTTTAATTTTTGTCCACAGCAGAGGGTAGAGTTGCAAATGCGCAGTACCAATTTTCTTTTTGAATAAGCTTTTATGAGGTATTCTGTGCGGAATTCTCTTGATTCCACCTAAGCCATATAACGTAACCAAACTAAAACAGTAATATATGAATTTCAAAGACATTTTTCTTAACGCTAGAGGATTTATTAAAAATTTTCCAGCAGGTTTTATTGAAGTATTTATAAATTATACCAGACTGTACCATTGATACTGCTGAATATGTTGCAGAAACATTAAGGTGCACAATAACCGCAGGGTATGTTTGTTTACCTGGTGCCCTGATTCGGAAGCAGATGCGCTCTTGGTACCTGTACTGCTGAATACTTCACCATCATAAGCACTATAGCCTCTGCCCTTGCTGTCAGTTAAACTGTGCTCAGTCCGAGCTGCTGCACGTTGTACCACAAGTAAATGCCTGTCATTTTATCTGAGGAAAAATCTTTCTCTTTCCTTTGCAGGTCTGAATGTGAAACCTCAAGAATTGTCAGGTAGGAATTAATTAAAACGGTCCATCAGCACTAGGAAGACCCTTCCCCTCTGCTGATGGGGCATTGTGATTAGATCACCATGCAACACTGACTAAGTGTGCTGCTTGATTATCAGTAATGACTTGCCTATTTTGTGTGTGCGTGTGTGTGTGTATGAGTGTGTGTGTGCTCATGCATGTTTGTGCATGTCTAGGATGACAACACACACACAAACACACACACATACACATACTCACACACCCACAGACACTTACACACACACTCACACACACATGTTTGTTTTCTTATCTTTGTTGGGAATGGCTATTCGTTTCTATGGGCAAAACTCTAATCCCACCAACGACACCCTTAACCCCCACCCAGCCCTAACCTGAACCATAAGTAACCAAACAAAATACAAGACTTTTGGCATTTTTAGTTTTTTGATTGCAGTCACAGATTTTTATAAAAATGACTTTCCCCTTGTGGGGACTGAAAAACTGGTCCCTGCCTTGTCAAAATAACCATCACATTGTGAGAACATTTGGTCACCACAATGTAATATATAAATGACCCACATTCACACACACACACACAAACCAAAAGCTTAGATACTGGAATGAATTTGCACAATACTCTAATTCAGTCTTATTCATTTATTGATCATTGCAGCCTGTGGTTTGCATTTAATGAAAGAAAAACTCTTTTCGGTCCGTTCAGAAGTTTTGGCTGCGTTGCATTTTCTGTGTAGATTCAATTTGTTGTTAATTAATTGATTTTCTCTGTATAACAAGGTTTTTCCTGCAAATTATTTTGATCTTTGGAGGCAGATGAGTAAAGAAAACACACTCAATAGACTCTTCTGGCTGCAAATTTTGCTTTTATAAAGAGGTTTTGGAAGCCAGAAAAATGCAATATCTGCAACAAATAGCACAGTGATTACACATTACACTTGATCTAGGAAGAATTCGTTACAGTACCCTAACGTAATTCAGTACCCTAAATTGTTCTTCAAAAATATGCATTATAAATGGACGTTGGGGCACATAGTTGGTATTGAATTTTCGTTGAGTTTCCTAATGATGAGGTAAAATTTCTCGAATAAGTAAAGCCTTCTGCAGCACAGCCAGACGATGTATGTATCTGCCAGGACCCGTCAGCCCATCAAGTATGTATCTGCCGGGACCCGTCAGCCCATCAGGTAACATAGGTGGCCGCCTAGACGGCCCTCTTCTGAGGGGGTGTTGACTTGGGAAGCCAATTTCGCTTAGTCTCTAACGATGAAGCCTAATTAATATTGCAATAATATTGCATTAATATAATCACTCAAACCTACTGTATATATTTACTTTCAAAATGAGCATTTTGCTTAGGAGTCTTGTCAATGAAAATTCACATTAATGCATACTGAGTACCTGGCTAACACGCATTTCTGTCAGGATCTAGAATTAAACTTACCAGTATTACTGTATTATTTTCTGCTAAGTAGTTAGTCTTCCTGAGTGAGTCTGACTTTGTACTCAGCTCTTCAGATCTCTTCCACCCATTGCTACAGTTGAATTGCGTATCCCAGTTCTCCCTCAGTGGTGCATTAAGGGTAGCGATGTGAAACTAAGGTCAGTTAAAGTAACGTTTTCATTGTTAAAACATTGTTGGACATTTCGTTCCACAATAGCAAGCATGGCGTTATCTGTGAAAACGAGGGGATGGGATGTTAACTCATTTTTGTTACCTTAAAAAGGTTCTGCCTGGTTCTGCAATTATTTCTCCTCATTTTTTTACCTTAAAAAGGTTCTGCCTGGTTCTGCAATTATTTCTCCTCATTTTTATCTTCACCAATTGTTTTTTAACTTTAATTTTTAACTTTACTACAGTCTTCCACACCGGAGGAAAGCCCCCCCCAGACCAGGTAGTGGCACTTTCATTAGATTGGATTCAATTTCCTTAGATAGGCTTAAATTTTCCAAAATACTTTGAATAAAGAAAGTTATTTCAGGTCCTCGTGGCCCTGCTGGGCTGTAAGATTTTTATTGATTCAGCTGTGCAAGGCTTTGCCTTGAATTAAGTAAGGAATATTATACCCTAAAAACCTGGGTTTTCGGACTGAATTCCCAGCACATCAGCCAGCCTGGGTTCTGTGAGTCTTTGGCTGACTTTATAGACCCTGCCTGTGTGGGTTTTCCTGGCATTTGATCTGACAGAAGCTTCCGGGTCACGCCAGCAGCTACTTGCTATTTTTGTGCATCCTGCTTGGCGGCTGAGATCAAGCGAGTGCCGTTAAATGTGACAATACCGGCGCCTAATTGGAACAGCCAGGAGGAGCCTGAGCTGGTGACATTGTGAGCATGTCGGACACGACAGCCGCTCCAGGAAAACTAGCAGCAGCCTATGCAGGACAAGCAAGGTTCAGGAAAAAAAAAAAAACAATGCAAAAATGGGTGTGAGGCTATAGGAGATTCATTTATAAAATACACTGTACAGTAACTGCAGGCACAGATTGTGCTTTTTACTTGAATACTAAGGTATGCTAAGTGATAACAGTGGTGACATTGCATTATAAATATCAGTTCTGGGGCGGCTGCCATGACTGTAATGTGCTGAGTAGGGGAACCATCCATATGGATGGAGATTAAGTTGAGCTGCATTGGTGTTTCAAATGAGTTTGGCTATATGAAATAAATGCAGGCATGAGTGCAGAGACTTTGGTCATTAATAATTAAATGCAACTGAGCGCTTTGTCGGCTGCTAAGAATAACAGGCGTGCTGGTTTATCGAGCTCCGGCCGAAGACGTTTCCAGTAGTCGAGAGAGAAGCTCTTTCCTGGCGTGTTGCCTTTTGGACACCTGCAGAATCGTTGCTTTAGGGAATCATGGGCATGTGCTTGTGTCACCTTCACTAGGTGAGGTGGTCGTGTGACATCATGAGTGCAGGGTGGCTCCTTCAGCGTCGTTTATCAGATCCACCATTCAGTACAGCCAAATACATACAGTAGATGACGTAATGGATACTTGAACAAAAACATCCCATAAACCTGTTAAGAGAAGAGTCTGGTCACTCTGATGGCTGCCGTACCCAGGGAGTAGCTATTCCTGTGGCGGATCGGCTCCCCCCAATGGTATCTGATGTCGCTCCTTTCATATCATGAGGGTCAGGCTAAGGCACTCCTTGGATATCTTGTCTGTTGTCTCAGCGTATGCGCCGACCGCGGTAAGCGATGTCTCATTTAGGGGGAAATTTTACTCGCAGATTCGCTTGGTGGTTGATGGTTGCCCACAAGGTGACACTCCCCTAGTCATGGGTGACTTCAGTGTGACCACAGGCTTTGATTGGGATGACTATGAGGATTGTGTGGGTCTGGTGACCGTGGTGAAAGTGGCTCCATGTTCCTTGACTTTGCGAAAGGTCTGTGTGTAGCTGGATCCTGGTTCCAAATCCCTGAGCCGCATCGTTGGACTTGGTTCTCCAGTACTGGTGGTGCGGCAAAGGAGATCGGTCACATCCTCATGGGCAGACGCTGGTGGCTCCTGCAGAACTGCAGGGTCTACAGAAGTACCCAGTTTGGGAATTCTGACCACAGACTTGTTGTTGCTACTCTGAAGATTCAGCTTAGATCCAGTAGGGTACCACCTGCTAGAAGAATGAAGCTGGACTTATCCAGAGGTTACGACGGTCCCCCAACCACAGAGGAAGATGGTCATCTTGCCTGAGAGACAAGACTTTCCATGCACCAACCTGGACGGACCTCCTCAAACTGGGACCCAAGTGCAACCGTGCAGCGGTCGACGCCTTAGCTCCACACCAGCTCCGATCCCCAACAGACCTTAGTAGCTCTCCGATGGTTTCATCTCGTCCGGGGATGAGGCTCCTGAAGGCTTCCCCCGTCCCCTTCATGATGCGTACAGCTGCAGCAGAGCTACTCCCACGGAGAGCAGAAGGTCGCCGGGCCTGTTTGGTCCGAGCTCTTGGGCTGCTTTGCGGTGGCTGGAGTGTCAAACCCATCACCAACCCCCAAATTTTTCCCTGCAAGTTGAAGGGCTGCTTGCAGGGCCGGATGATCCTGCAAAATCAGGTCCCACTGATTCATCAGTAAATGTGAAATAACCAATTTTTTTGCATGGCCAGTCTCTTTACTCACCATGTCATTAAGAAATACTAGGCCTTCGGGGTTTGGGGAGCTGGACACAGTCTCTCCATATCAAAGCATTTCATATATATAATATATACATATTAATACAGGCTAGACTCAGTAGGCAGCTGTGTTATCTGTGTGTGTTTTCCACCAAATGTACTGCTGCAGTAATGCGATGCAGCTTGAGATTTTGACTCCATTCTTTTTTCCTTCATGTGTCTGGAAAAGACGCAGTGGGAGACATGCAGGAACTAGGGTTTCTCCAGGTACTGGATGTCATCAGCACATTTTTGTGGGGAATCCAGGAGATGGTAGAAGTCAGGGTCTCGCTACAGGCCGTTAACGCTGAGATGGCCAGGAAGCAGTCGCTTGTCTTAAGTATTTCCAGTTTACCTTCCCCATATAGCAAAGGCCTCTCATAGCTCTATATGCGGAATGGATTGGGAACACTGGGAATGCAGTGGAGTACATAAACTATGGGATACCGGCGCCAAAGCAAGACATCTGTCCTCTGCAGCATGAGTGACAATTGCTGATATATGTGGGAGAAAAACTCATTATTTTATCTCATTTGTTTGCTCCATGGCAGCAATATTCCATAGCCTGTTAGAGGGATACTAATAAAATGAGAATGATTCATGTTTCACGGTGTTTAACCCCCAGCTACCGTGGAAAGGCAGATGTGATTTGCATTTGGGAATGATTTGTCGAGAATGCAGAAACAACTATAAAAAGGGAGAGAGGCCCGATTCAATTACCGCTGTGATTTTCGTCAGAGCTGACACAGGAATGGTAAATTAAGGCCGGATGTTTCACGAGATGGGCTTGTCTGTGATGCTACGTAGTGCATCTAATTCATTGTGTTGCACTGTATGATGTACAGGGAGGGATTGCTTCACGCTGCTTGCTTTCAAGATAACAGAGTCCTTGCAAGTTGCCCTGAGGGGAAAGTAGAGAAGAATAATGAACTGCAACTGGATTACAGTCCTGCAGCTGTGAATCCTCTGCGGAACCCAGGCGATGTGAGGCTGTATGTTCGTCTCAATTAATGGGACAATGTGCCTTTTGCACAGCAGAGACATCCAGAGCAGCGATAAAATAAGTGGAGCAGTAATAACAAATCTTGTATTAAAAGCCAGTACAGTATTACTCTGACCAGCTTTTCAGAAACTACATGCGGATCCTTTCTCCATTGTGGCCAGGATCACCCATCTCTTTGCAGGCACTCTGTGTTGTTCTGGAAACAGGCTCCCATTTCCCCTTTACCTTCAATTCTTAGGCAACACACTCAGAGTTGATTTGCACATCTGCATCAAGCCTTTGCAAGTGGCCTATGCTGTTCAAACATTTATACTTGTCTGTATTGGTAGTGTGCATTGCCGCAACGTGTAATCGCAGTTCTAGAGAGACGCGTGTCAGGCTACAGCATAGACTACGGTGGAGAGAGAATAGCTAAACCGAACAGATGGCGTAGATTCTATGAAGTATAAATCAGCCTTCAGAGATCATGCATCTCCTGCCTGTTACACCCAGGCCTAAAGATCCAGCTATGGATCCAATATCTGTTAACCGTCGATAGTGACTTAGATCTGGCCTGATACAGTATTTAGCATTGTTTGTGTTTTAGAGTCAATGGGGAATATTTACTGGTCTGTCTTCACTCTCCCTCTTAAAGGCGACATGTATCCCTGCCTGTGGAATTTGCTGAGACCCACGGTGGGATTATTTTGCCAATGTGCAGGAGACGCAACCCATACCACAAATGGAAGTCTGAATCTTTCAGGTAAGTTAACTTTTCTGCATGTATTCTGCGTGGTTTTAAGGTGTGTCATTGCGATGTTTTGTGTCTGTTTTGCTTAATGGAGTGACATGCAGAGTCTGCCTTCTTTAGGCGAAGATAGCAGAACTTATTAGACGTCAGGTTGTCAGCCATTTTTAATGCTTTGAGAGCCATGCTGAATTTTGTGCAAAACGGCTTGAGAACCACATTGTGCACGTATATAATATTTGGTGCTTTCATTATATTAAAGATGCCTCATCTAAGTAGAGCAGCTGGCAGCATGATGTCTGCCAAAATGCTTGTGTTTGCTGGTCACACCCGTAAAACACGGCCGTCTCCATAGCAGCAACAGATTGTCAGCTTCTGGAAAGGTCTCACTTGGTCTTTAACCACAGTCTCTAACCCACTGTCTCTTGCTCTTCTCTTTGTGTGAATACGTTTATATGTTTACGGCTTCTTTTTGCTGTCATTCGTGCTCTCCTGCTAGAGGGCACTGATAGCCTCATTCCCACGTGACCCCCATCCTCTGTGGGTGTCTGGGAGATTCTAAGCAGCAGTCTCAGCTCTTTACTATTTGATGTTTGCAAAAAAAAAAATAAATAAAAACACCTATAAAATTCTGGCTGATAAAAATTCTTTGCTGATTTATTTATGATCATATGAATACTTGAGTGAGCCTGAATAATGACTGATTATGGCTGTAGACACGTAACTCCCAGTCAAGAAGTAGATAAAATAACTACCAGACCAAAACGTTCTCTGCAACGGCCATCATGCTGGTGCGATTGACTCCCAAATCTCTCACCCCCTGCATAGCCAAGATTCTCTATAGCCACGGCTTTTCACCCATTAGCAGTACAGTGCTACTTGCGATTACTTTATAGCACATTTGGCTGCATCTGTAAGATTTAGATAAAAAGGTGAGAGACGGGGGAAGATGAAACAGTGGAAGAGACAGAGCATTGGGACGTGGCCTTCAAACGGCTTTCTGAGGGGCTGAGCGTGCTGCACACACGTCTGCTTCAGCTCCGCGTGAGAAGTAGTTTGCACTCTGTTGGACGTGGAGCAGAGCCAGAGAATTCACCCTGTGAAACACCTATATTTTTAAGTCGTATATAAGAAATGTTGAGTTGAGAGTATGAAGTCTTGCGAAAGAATTATTTGTTATAATTATTTGCCTGCATTTCACGGATGAAGGTTTGCAGTGTCGTGTGCTGTGTGTTACTTCAACATGCAAGAACAGCTACAGACCTAAATGCACCTAAATGCTCTGCAGCATGTAATAAGATTCTCAGACGTGATTCTCAAGTCTGCTGTGCAGGTTCTTACTTTGCCATCCTAATGATCTGTGTGCTCTGCGGTAGAACGGAGGGCAGCCCCGGTGTGTCAGCGTCCGTGTCATCGTGTATTCACTCTCGCCGTGTCATCGTGTATTCACACTCGCCGTGTCATCGTGTATTCACTCTCGTCCTGTTATCGTGTATTCACTCTCGCAGTGTTATCGTGTATTCACACTCGCCGTGTCATCATGTTTTTACTCTCGCCGTGTCATCATGTATTCACTCTCGCCGTGTCATCGTGTATTCACTCTCGCCGTGTCATCGTGTATTCACACTCGCCGTGTCATCGTGTATTCACTCTCGCCG
>JAODKF010000116.1:28688129-28717034 GCA_026779585.1 Mormyrus proboscirostris | reverse complement strand
CAGAGCCGGGGGGGTGGAGCCTATGGGCACAAGGCAGGGAACGACTCAGGATGGGGTGGTGACCCACGGCGGGGCCCGGTGACCCACGGCGGGGCCCAGTGACCCACAGCGGGGCCCAGTGACCCTCCATTCACACCACTGGGAAATGTGGTAACTTAACCTCAGCTTGTGTCAGGACCATGGAGGGAAACCCCACAACGACACGGGAAGGACGTGCAAACTCATATCTCACATACACAGAGCCATGGCAGAGCCGTGAACCCGGGTCCCGGAGGTGTGAGCCAACACGCCAACCACTGCAGCACTGCGCCACCCTATAGTCAAATCAAATGTTCATTATCCACGAGTACATGATCAATCAGAATTTTACAGTTTAATATACAGATTTACAACACAAAAGAAGAAAACTTGGAAGTGAATGTTTGACTCTGAATTAATCTTTTAGTTTAATCGAAATCGAAAGAATCTGATAAGAATTTGAAAAGGATCGTGATGTCTTTGTCTAGTCATCAACGCATGTGACCAGCAATAGTTCTACAGCTGGCAGCTGGGAAAATGGTGATAATACCTGGGGGGGTGTGGGGGGGGCTGTGTGCCCACCATTATTTCACATAGGTTCATTCACCCTCCAATAAATAGACCTTTGTATTTGCAAACATTAATAAAGAATGTACCACTGCTTGCTGTTGCCTCCCCCCCCACAACAGCAAGCAGTGGTACATTCTACTCCACGTACAAAACACCGAAGCTGCTCCTATTGCTTTTATTTGGAGGGCACTTTGCCTGCGTCCCACTTTCAGGAGGAACAGCAGCATCAGCACAGTGTGATTCAGGTGTCTCCTAGCAACCTGAACCAAGTTTTCTGAATGGAATTTAAATCACTGCAATAAACACCATTTGTAAGTGTTTAATTTCTTGGATCTTACATTTTTTACATTTTAACTTTTTTTTTTACGTTTTTTTACATTTCCCTTATATCACCCTGTTTTGTCAGATTTGTTCAGATGGTCATACCTCATCATCTTACAATGTATTGATTTCACAGCAGAGTGAGGCAAAGGGTATCTGCCTTCAACACATCCTCCTGTTTCTATGGAAACCAGGGGACCAATCTTCTTGCGCGGTTGTGGACCATACTACTGCTGTATGACAGGAGGTAGCTAACGTGAAGCAGAGCTGATTTCATGCGCCTCTAATCACAGACTCCTGCTTTGCCTCAATTACATGCTGCAGTCTGCTCTTTTTCACAGTAGTGTGTGGCTCCGTTTAACTACAGGTAGACAGGCAGCCCCCTTCCCCCCCCCCACCCCCGGGGTTTGGTTGCTTTGGAACACACCTGCACTGCCCCTCCCCCCAGCCTCTATGTGCCTTGAGCTCCGCTGATGCCGCATGTGACATCACAGGGGCTGCTTACCTCACGGGCTGCCTGCCGAACGCTCCCTCATTGGTGTGACCTGAGCCTGAATGAAAGCAGGGAATCGCGCAAGCCAGAGAACGTGAGAAGCCAGCGTGCAGCAGCCCACCGCTTCCAGCTCCAGCCCAGCTCTGCCATGGCGTGCAGGCGATGCCATTTGTGAGTACCTGTGAGACTCTAACGGCACGGAGGGTCAGCATGTGGCAGACAGGGAAGGCACACGGCGTGATCTACTGACCCTCGTTAAATCTATAGGGAAGGACAGGATCCGTCGTCGGTTGTAAACGGTGCCTTCTGGAAGCATGTTGCAGCCTTGATTATTCTGTGTACATGTCATACATATACAGACTCAGAGGTGTGTTCCAGCATAGTCCGCCGTGTTTTCTCATAATATATGCTCTTAATATATCCTGAGACTGTATTTCAGATCAAAATGATTCGTCTGTCCAGTTTATTATTGTTGCAGTAAGGTTAACCCATGAATTAATGGTTAAACAAGACTGGGCTAAAAAAGCTTTTAATAATAACACAAATCTGTCTAATGAATAATAAATATAATTTCTGTGGGGTCTATTTGGACGTTGTCAGTCCCGAACGTGAAGTCCAGGAAGAAGGTCAAATGTTTTGCCCATTTGACATGACAGCAGGGCTGCCCGTTCGAAGGAACGTACGAACGTTCGGCTATTTCAGCGCAGTTTCACATGCGAGACGCCACACCATCCATATCTCTGCTTCATGGTCCTCGCCCGTCCCTCACACATCGCGGCTCTCCTCGCTCTGTCGCTCTGCTCAGTGCTCGTGTATCTCTGGTCACGGATGTTTGTATGCAGGTTCTTTGTCGTCGATAAAATTCCGTCCACTGATTTAAAAAAACATCCTTGTTCATACGTGCTTATGTTTTAAAGCATAGCGTGGAGATGACTGTTTTGAGATCCTGCGATTGCATTTCATGCGAAAATCTCAACCTACAGAGCACGCAGTTTTGGTCACTGACGCTGAATGGTGTTGGTTCATTTGCGTCGGGCTCGTGCTTATAAGGTGTCCAAACTGTGGGACTGTTTAAATGCGTGCATGGCGTGAGCAGGCATATGTGTCTGGCAAGAAGAGGAACGCTCAGCTGCTTTGTGTTAAGCACCACGCAAGTCTGAGTAATTCGCTTTTATAACAGTTACATAAACACTTCCTTAAGGGCCGTTTTATTTTGTTTAAAATTTGCCTGAAGTATTTTTAGAGAGTGCACTTACCCTTTATGTGGTTTAGGATGGATAGTTTAATTCAGAGAAGTGCCTCGTGCTTTCAGTTGTTACCCAAAGCTGATGAGCACCTTGTTAGTCCCAGAGAAATAGAAATCGTATCCACCGCAGCCTGGGGGATTGCATAAGGACCATCTGTTCCCGAAGCTGCTATCGTGCGACACCCCGAGGATGAGGCGGAACTGTTTTCAGGGAGACCACAGTCATGGCGGTCGCGTGGCGCTTTCTGCTCGCATGTCGGGAATAGCGACAAGTTTCCCCCTGTTGTTGTACAAGGCACCTTTTCTCACGTGGCAGACATTTACATGTGAAGCGCTTCTCTTCTTTGGCAGCACCGGGAGGAAATTAGACGCATAGACATTATTGTTGTCAGTGATAGCACACTGAATATGGTAACTAAACCACCTGATCCATTTTTCTCGCCTTGAGAAATTTCCAGGTGTAACAATAATGTGATTTCAAGCTGACTCTAAGTTGCTTAGGCCAGTGTTTCTCCAACCGGTCTTCAGGGACCCCAGATGGTCCGTGATCTTGCTCCATCCCAGCTGGGATGTAGACTGTCTGTTTGAGAAATACTAGCTTAGGCAGTGATGTCACCGGTCGTCTTAGAAAGCTTACCACTTACAAAGAAAAGCACAGGAAGATCAGATGGTAGAGGTCACAGGTCAAATGTGTCAATGTTGGAAAATCTACAAAGCCTTGAGTAGGCTGCTGTTAGCTAAGAAAGAGGGATCATTTGCTTCTTTCAACAAAGATTTTTCTCTCAAAATAATGTAGGGCCAAGGAACAAGCATCATGGTTAGAAAAGCCACAAACAAACTATTCTGTCCTACCCTAAATGCCTCAGTGAATCACTCTGGGTCCTGTTTCTGGGGCAGTGACATTTTGAGATAAGCGTAGATGACTTTGTCTCGTATTCTGTGAATCTGTGAATAGCATCACATATAGGTGAGTACATAGACCTAATGATGTCCGATATTTTTATTTTTTGAGAGTATCTGGGTTTTTAACTTGCGCATCTAGAGGTGACCTTTATGGATAAGTAAAGGAGAAATGTAATATCAGTTCTTAAATCCTCCTCAGGGTCATTTTCAGGTATATTTTATTTGGCTGCTTTATTCAAGACTTGGATTTAGAAGCACAGCGTCTGAGGCAGCCAATAACACGCATCTGTTAGCCTACAGCCTGCGGGAGATTTTCTTACCCTAAGGAAAACAGTCTTGTTTTCTGCCTCTAAGACATTGCTTATTTGTGTAGGAGGTGTAGGATGCTAAATATCATGTTGAGATTTTTTTTGTATGTGTTATAATATTTTATAGATTTTTCATTGTATTGTTCCCTAAACTCGGAATGACAGCACTGCAGTGTTTCTTTCACATCGTGCTATAGGAACACAAGTGTTCCGACACCCTAAAATGGGGATTGTCAAATCTGGCCCTCAATTCCAAATGCAGACTCTGTTTTCAGTTCTCCCACTTAGTTTAATAATTACTGATTCTGATTGGACTCAGTGGCTTCACACCTGGCTCACAGGTACAGGGAGGCTGGAAAATCAGCAGCGCTTGGACCTTGAGGACTGTGATTTGAATAGCCCTGCCCTAAAATATGTGCTTTTTGGCTTTTTATTGAATTTTTTTTTTTTTAGTGATTAAATTGGCAGTCGTGAACAAAAATACACCAGTGCTGTACAGATAATCAAATGTCTTAGTCCCACCCCCTGTAGTTGCTTGGACCCACCTCATCTACAATCTGATTGGTTATCTCTCTGAACCAATCATTTTTCATTATGCCCTCAGAACATTTTGGTGTAAGTAAAACTCCTACAAGCTGCTGCCACTGGTTCATGCTCACATTTTGCTCTCAGTGAGGCTGCTTGAGCACTACAAAGATGGCGCCGTTTACCCAGAACTAGGAAGGCGGGTCTCAGCTCTTCATTGGTCTACAGCTCTGTCAATCAGAACCCGGAAAATAACCAGGGCCGAAGCAGGATTTCTTGCTTTGCTGGATAACTTGTCGTATTTAAAGTAGTCATAAATATAAGTGAACGGAGATAAAGGACATTTAAACTGGGGTACCTTAAATCTGATAAGTTATGCGACTAAGCAAGACATTCAGCTTTGTGATACAGGCCTCAGTTCTCTGCGTAGTTCAAGGTGCCCCAGTTTAAATGGACTTTATCTTCATATGCTTACATTTAACCCTGACTACCTTAAACATGACAAGTTATCAACCAATCACATCTTGTGTTTACATGTAGTCAGCCAACAGCATGCTAGATAGACTGTTCACACCAGACCGGGACAAATATACATGATTTTAGGATTTAGAAACGTTTTTGACTGTTAAACTTCAATTAGCAGATTTTTGACTGTTAATTACCAGATTTACATTTCGCAGAACTAAATTTAGTGGAAGCTAATTGGTTCACAAATAGTTTTCAAAGTTAGCAGAAATGCTAATCCGCTAATAAAAGCTTTGCTAATTAGTGGTTAGAGGATTAGCGGAACCCTGCCCACCACTGAGTAAACAGAAAGAAATAGCAGTGTTTTCCAGCAGTTAACAGTCTCCTCCTTCTTGATGTAAAACATCTGTTGGCTAATGACTCAAACCAGGATGAATGTCAACTAATTAAACTGGGACTTTGATCAGGTCACAGCTGATTACTATACTGAAGAAAACAATCATAATTATTTTTAAAAAGCTGGAAAATGGTCTGAGATTGTGATGTTTATACAGTTTCCATGCACTCACCTACCGCTGCTGGTTACAGTAGCCTCCTGAACCAAAGAGCATTTCTGAACATGCGTCTGCACCAAGGGTCACACAGGGACGCGTCTGTGGTTGAGAATTTTCGGTTAATTTAGGGTCGGCTCTTTTCTAGAGATTATTTTCATCCTGACTCGCATAGCCAGATTTCTCACATGTCAGCTGGGGTTACAAGGTCCTGATGCAGATGCCGGTCACGGAACCACTGAGGAGAGAGGCAAGGACCTCCTTGCCCCTGCCAAGTCCGTAAAAGCCTGACCTGCACATGGCACACTGCCGACACAGACCCAATGCCTCCTCAAAGGATTTTCACAGGCACTCTCCTCCCAGTGCGAGTAGGACTGGATGAAGTAGAGATTAGCAGCACACCACTGGCCCAAGGCCTCTCACTGTTCCGCTCACTGTTAGCTACATGATCTGTCAACCACACTTGGCAAAAATGACTTTGCTGTGTTTCACGCTTAGCTGTAGTGATGTGGCTGTTTACTGTGCTGTAATTCAGCTCATCTATAGGGATTCGGTTTAGGATAAACCTTTTTGTGTAACAAATGAAAAACGTGATAGTGTCTGATGTTTCTCATGTAGAAACAGACTGACATATTGAGGACTATTCTGTGTGATGTACTGTAAGCACATGCTGAGTTCTGCATCACATTCTTTCTGTCAGGGTGGTACACAGTGTTATGCGTCTTCAGACAGTTCCTGCAGCTTTGGGGCTGTAACTTCAATATATTTTGCATGTATTTAATTACTCAGCATGCCTATGCAAGATATCCCTCCATCCATGCATCCGTCAATAAAAATTGAGTCAGGTGCAGAGCCCCGCTAAAATGTGATGTTTCTTCCAGCCGTGAGCGCTTCACTGGACCAGGCGTGCCTGAGGTCTATCTGACAAAGCACAAGGCATGAAGTATGGTGCACAAAAATACACTCAAGGAAGAACATGGCACTCCACGCAGACCTGATACCAATTAAGGTAGTTGTCTGCATACTGTAAATCTATAGCTTAATACAATAATATTTTGGAAATGGAAATGCACAAAAAAATAAATAAAACAGATGGAGACAAGCGGAACCTTCTAACTGTTAACCAGGATACTTAAACTCGACTGACGCAAATTTAATTACTTTTTGAACTTCTACGTGTTGCTCTGCCAATATTGTGGTGACACATTCAGTGTGGAGCCCATGTGCGTTTCAGGCACCGTCCTCCTCTCTGAGCTTGCGCTGCTTCCTCAGTGAGGCTGTTCCACCAGCAGATTGACATTGTGACTCTATGGCGTTTCTCATTTCAGAAGGCTACCTGCAGCTGACTTGGGGTTGGGGGCTTCCTCTGCAGGGTCAGATCACTTGTCTTCCCCTAGCGTTTCGGGATGCACTTCATCTCGGGGTTGAAGTTTACCATGAAACACTCGGTTGCTCGTCTGTGTCGTGTAACCGTGAGTCCATGGGCAAAGTTGGTCATATCGCTGACTCAGAATTTCATGAAAAATAAAATCAGGAGCCAAGGGGCCTGTACTGCGGAGCAGGGTTACTGACTTATCGGGGTAATTTGTTGGATTTAAGGTAGTCTGGGCGAAATGTAAGTCCAGCTGTGGTATTTTAAATTGGACAAGTTACCCCGATAACCCAGTAACCCCACTCTGTAGTACAGGCCACAGAACTAACATTCCTAGATTTCATTTATTAAAAATGATATTTTTCTTCTGCAATGCTGTAAAATATTCAGTGCTCTAGCAACTGTAATGATGAAAGTCATTGTGGAAACACCAATCTGCCACCAGTTCTATGTGCTGCTCTGTACTCCTCCGTATTTACAATGTAAACAATGACAATGAACACTAACACGATGT
Source organism: Mormyrus proboscirostris (assembly GCA_026779585.1). Lineage (NCBI taxonomy): Eukaryota > Metazoa > Chordata > Actinopteri > Osteoglossiformes > Mormyridae > Mormyrus > Mormyrus proboscirostris. Next base: position 28,709,748 of record JAODKF010000116.1, on the reverse strand, counting down.
TTTTGTTGTTCTAGGGCTGCGCAATACCTTCCTTTGCCACTAGGTGGTGCATATATCAAAGTCGGAGAAGCCTCTCTATGAATGTGTGGAGCCTGAAGTTATTGCAAGCTGATAATGTAGACAGATACCGATGTATACCCTGGGAAAATATTATGTATATATGTCATTAATCTGATGTTGGATCAAACATCTCCCATAGGTCACAGCTACTGTGCTTTAACTGCCATTGCAGTTTAAGAGCGAGATGATTTTCTGCATCCATATTAATGAGATAAATATTTATTAGCTCATAGATTTCATTTGCAGTAATTTGTACCTACTTATTATGTGAGAACAAATGCAGATTTATAGCGCGTTAAATATGTTTAGGACCAGGAATATTTTCATAATGAATGTAAATAGCTACAGTACATTGTACATTGTCAGCAAGCTCTATGCTTGTCTGGGATATTTCTGAGGTAAACATCTGAGATGTGTATACACCGCCAGAATCTAAGAAAGGGGCATTTAGCAAAACACCCAATAATCTTTTAAATCGGGAAGCGTTTCGGCACAGCAGGGTCATGGTATTCTACAACTCAGAGAAGTACGGTGTCTGAGAAATTGCCTTGAACGTGGCTGAAGAATTTACTTTACACTCGCATTGATTGAGCTGAGGGACAATTACTGAGGTTTAAAAGAGAGCCTCGAAAACTAAAGGAGCTTAAGAAAGAAGACATTGTTTCTGAAATTTCTGTCGCAGACCAACAAAAGGAATGATGGGAAAAAAATACCTCAGAGCTCAAAATTTGGGAATATGTAATAATGGAAACTGGGAAAATGGTTTTATTTATTTATCTGTGTGCTTGTTTGTTTGCTTTTTTGTTTGACTGATAGATTGGATCGATTGGTTGATTGATTGATTGTAATTAGATTTTTTTGTGTGCACTTTCAGTCCTTTTTGCGTGCATCAGAGATTGCCGGAGGGCCAATGTGTCGCACAGGAAATGCTGCTGGCATCTGGCCAGATCATGTAGTGCATCTTCACACAGGAGGCTTGTCACTAAGGTCAAGCTGAGGCGGATGCTCTTTACTGAGTGTGTAATATCACTCTGGCTCTTACGGGCCTGATTGATCCTCACTGTCAATGATCTCCTGGGGGGAGGGAGACATAAGTCAAAACTGACACCCAGCTGGCACTTCATGATGGGACAATTACACGCCTGCCAACTCCCCCGGGCCACAGTATGCTTTAGGGGGTCTTGGATGTAGCTCAAGGGAGTCTAAGAAGCAAACAGTAAAAGAAAAGAGGTGTAGGAGACACAAAATAGGAGCTTGCGATGTTGCTGTGATCCATACAAAGAAGAGGCACAGCAACAGAACCCAAACAGAAGCCACTGTAGATAAAATGGAAACTCTTATAAATATCTCCTTCTAAGTCAGACATGGGCAACCCACCAGAGATACATTAGATGTGGAATGTGATCTTCTAAGTCCGGTTCTTGCGTCAATGTGCATCTTCAGGGAACATTTAGGTTAAAAGGAGAAGGTAGGAGTTCCCATTTCTAACACAACATCTGCAAGGTGTCCATCCTGACGGGATCTTACAGACAGGGCTCCAGGATGATTCCGTTGGCTGCCGCTCCGTGCTGCAGACGATCTCTCGCGCCAGACTGGCACTGCACCGCTCTGGCCTCTTTTAGTGCCTTGGAATGCAGCCTTGTCCATTTAGCCGGCGCAGGCTCTTGCGGCGCTCTGAATCTGACTCATGAAGTTCTTTTCGGAGCTCATCCAGGGACAGTGTGCTGCAGATAATTTGAAATAAAGACAGACCTTGGAGAAACCCAAAAGGTTTGTCAAGATGTTAGCACAATGACCGTGTGGTGCCTCAATTCTCACTGTGGTTGGAAGCAACCAGGCAGGTTGTTTTTTATGCTCACAACTTAGTCATTGTAATTATTATGATGCAATTCTGATGAAGGAATATGTTTGCTTTTAAAGAAGCTGGGATGTTTTTCAAAGGGTCGTGTCCTTGTTGGTTATTATCAGAAACCACTGATGGTAGGTCTTTGTGAATGTGTTGGTTTTTCAGTAAATGCCAGAGATTCTGACCTGGGAGAGTCGCAATATAATCCTCATTTCCATTACTACAATAGGGGAGCCCTATGTTTACATTATGATACTTTACATTTGAGGGCACTTTACATACTGTAGAATCAGCCCCTTCTCCAACTAGATATTTTAAGAGGCAATTCAGGCTTTATAGGCACAAACTAAGAAGACCCAATCCAGGATTTCAACCTGTAAGCTTCGTGTCACAACCTCAGCTTGTTAACTGGTCTTGTGTGACACTGTGGTTTTGAACAGACTTTGATAAAATGGCCCACAGTGGCTTATTCTGAGATTATTCTAAGATTCACAAAACATGGAAAAAATGTAGAGAATGCAGATCAATCTTTTGTATACCTTTTGTTCTTGATTTCATATTATGTGCTGTAAAAGCATTTCTTACAAAGTTAAGAAAAGGCGTGGCTTGTTGGCTCTGTGTAGTATGTTGGCTCTTGCTGAAGTTTGACTCTCTTCCCAGGTGCTTCACACGCACTGGTGAATATCTAAATTGCCCATAGCATCCACAGGGTACCCTACCTCGTTACCTGTCTTTCCTGGGCAGACTAGACTGGGAGACAGATGTACTGAACTGGAGAATTGTTTGTTTGTGTCCTCTGACGGAGAACGTTATAATCCCTTCCACAAACAGTTTATCTAGCTCACTAATGGAACACTAATTGCAATTACAGAGGAAAATGTCCCCACTAAAGGAAATTACAAGCTGATATCATAGAGTATAGACAAAAGTCTATATGCAGTATGATAGGAAGACAATTAACATTTTGTGCCATTTCATTTTCTTCAATTATTCATTCAGAATAAATAAAAGATAAAGATGAACTTTAAGCGTTGACATTCAACCTTTTATTATGCTGTTTTATTTGATTTCATTGAAATCCAAATATGATATTCTTTCTCTGTGCTATATTTGTATATCAGAGGTAAATGTTGTGTAAAGTAATATCTCTGTAAAGGCATTTATATTGTTGTGGTTCAGGTAAAAATTCAGTGAAAGCTTCAGAGGTTAAAGTTATCTTCCTGAAAGAACAGACTACCATTTAAAACAGGTTTTAATGTTTTGTATAAGATTATAATCTGGTTTGGCATTCTTCGACATCGAGGAAATTGAGATGTTACACTGGTCAATATACCTGATGACTAAGACGCTGCCCCGGTGTCTTGGTGGGCCTTTGAATCTGCACTCACACACATCTCACATGTACGTACAAGAAAAACTTCTGTCCCGATTGACCAGTGCGTCTCAGCTAGTGACCTCTACGGATTTTGTTGGGGAGAGCAGTCAGCATTGCACCAGGAATCTGAAGAGGAGCACCGAGGTGTTGGAAGAGCTTGAGGTTGTGAAGTCGGGTTAAGAGGCAGAGTGAGCATTGATTAGGGAGGGGGAAGTGGGGGGGAGGTTGTTGCCTGGTGACGGGAAACTCCCTAATCACCTGGGAGCTGTGGCAGCTGCCGCTGGCATCCTGTGATGACTAATTGCACGTATAAGGGTATAAACAAAGTTAAAATAGATTATTGTTGGAGACATTTGAGTCGCAATTTTAATTTTTTTTTGAGGTGTACTTGACTGGGTGCCAAATACTTGTCATCTGTCTTTTTCACAGATGAGCAATTTACCTTAATGAGAGAATATACAGGCAATTATGCTAATTCATTTGTAATTACCATTTTGATTAATGTGTAATTTTATTGATTCGTGAAATGGCCTCGTGGTGCTGGGCAGGGAGCAGTATCTGTGTTTTGGCAGAGAGTGGATGGGGTTTTGTGGGAACTGGATGCACAGCAAATATTAAAGAAATGTGAAATGTTAACCACAAGGGCGGGGCAAGGACACGAAGCTTTTTGCTTTATTTGGTGTGAAGGAAGGGCTTGCAGGATTATTTCTTTTATTTATACACAGGAAATAGGTATAGGCACTTAGCTGTGGTCTCTGGGATGCAGAACTGGAGTACACATTTTATATTTAAATCAATTTTTGAACTCTTTGTTGGTGTTAGCTTCGGAGAGGCGGGCACTGAGGCTTTGTCATCCAGGAGGCCGTCCCCTTTTTGTGTTTAACCGTTTGGCAAGCAAGTCAATCACTTTGCATTAAGATCCCATTTGCCGTTGTGTCTGTGTTGCTGTCGCTAAGCAACCAGCATCAGCCTATCGCAGCTGAGCTTTCTCCCTGCTGAGCACCATGTGCTTTTGTTGATTACCTTGTTGCCACTCAGATTGGCTGGCAAGGGGGGAATTGGGAAAATCAGATGTAATATCCCTGTGGGGGACACCGGTGACTGCACTGTCGCCTTCGTGAAGCTTGGGTAGGCCGGTCCTCCAGACAATGGAGTAGCTGAAATCCAGCGATATAGCAGGGAGGGGGAAATCATCAATGCGAAGCAGAACTGCTGTGACAGAGAGGAGACCCTCTAGCGGGGGTGATCAGATCAGAAGTGAGATCCTACCCCCCACTGTCATGCACCATCTGCTGGAGGAAACCACAGGTTCAGTGCCACGCGTCCACAGACCGCTGGCGTTCGGGGCTTTTTAAGCACACGCTTCCGATAGATCAAAGACGGAGGATCTGCAGTCTTTTAGATGAGGTCACCCCCTCTGAGTCCCGGCTGCTGAGGAAAAAGCATGCCAGGGCCGTGGGGGTCCCTTGGTGTGTGGACCGGACCTGGGGAGGGACCACGTACCCTGTAGTATTTTGCCTCTGCACTTGACCCCAATGCTTGCTGAGCGGTGGACTGATTTGGATCCTTTTTCTGAACAAAGGCGTCCACCGGGGGTCGGATCCTTGACCTGAATTTTGGGAAAATGCTGAAGATGAAAGCAGTCTGCTCGGATTACTGGCAGTTTTTGTGTCTGCAGCCTCTTGGTGGATTGCATAACAGGTAAACTGCTAATAATGTTTCTCTGATAAGATTTATTTAAGCGGTGATTTCTTGATTTCTTGATTTTTGAAGGCTGCACTTGAAGGCTGCTGTAACTGGGTCTAGTTCCTTATGTAGCTTATTATTGTGTCCCTAATGCTTTCTTGTGTGAGTTGTGCGGTAGATGCTTCTGGCTATGAGAATGGGACGAAGACCAGCTGGCATATTACGCCCAGGGTGGGCCATGCAGGCCAAATGGCCACAAATGGCTGATACTGTTGTGAGGACTATGACGGTAGAGTGGTAGACAGGGCATTTGTCTGCACTGTTTTTGAATCCATGTATTGTGCTGGGGGACTTTGGCGGACTCTGTCCCTTCTCTTGCTTCAGTAGGACAGTATTTCATTCTCATCAATTCACAGGCATTCTTCTAGAATTTTTTATTTCTCTTCTCTATTAATAAATAATTCCATTTTTATTGCTGGTCTGCATTAAGTATGCAGGATGCCTAGATGAATAGCACGTCCAGTAATTACTTAAAATGTCAAAGAGACTGAGAAGTTTTCCCTGTGTTCTTTTTTGGAGAAACCTTGTGATTCTCAATTTTCCATTTTCTCCATCTACAGCAAGTGGATTTAACCTTTTCATATTAGCATATTTCAGATGATGAAAGGACGTGTTTTCTGTTTATCTAATTAAAAACCATGGTGCAGCAGTTTCTCAGTAAGAGTCCTGTACCAGTTAGGCACCCTCTGGCACAATAATTAATCTGCAGCCCCCCCCACCCTCTGTACCTACATCGCGCTGAAGCGGTCTCTGCTTTTTCCTGCCGCTGTTAATGTTGAAGGTGTTTATCGCTTCATTAAAGCTCCTCCGTTCAAATGCGTTCCTCGCCTTTGATCGAGCTGACCTTTTGGTGGTAGCCTGTAATGTAGTATGTTGAATATAAAGTAAATGTTAAGTTATATGTCTTTTTATAATTGATTTTGTGTGCATACATATACAGAGATATTTTCTGTTTCTAAAAGAATAACATATAGCGGCTTTTTTTTTGCATACGCTGTGACTGTGTCAAGAGCATGTAACTGTAATGATTGCATCCATTTACCCATCCATCATGTGTTATAAAATTGCACAAACCAGCAATTCAGTCTCACTGATTTCTTAAATTGTATACACACCCATGGAGTTATGACGTCTATTGTTAAATTCTACTCATTTACTACCAGAAAATATGACAGTATTAGCATTTTAATGGTCATCTCAAAGCATAACGGTATAAGTATAATATGATCAATTAATGCTCCTGTGGGTTTCTTCTATTAAAAGCCAATGCTTCACAGTTGACCTTTGTCCCGCTAAGGTGTAGTGGGGTCAGCTTGACTGTTAACAGTAGCACCTGAAAGAGACTGAGAACCTCAGTGGTACATTTCCTCTCAGCATGGGAAGCTGCCTGACTGAAGGGGCCATCTTTGCTAAGCTGTGAAGTTTTCTGAGGTCTGTGTTAAGTGGACCTCTTCCTTTTCTTGTGGCACATCTCAACAATGTATTATTACAAAATGAACATGTGTCGTGCGCAACGTATCTACCTCTGCTTCGAGCCACTGAGTCAATGGATTTTTCATCCTTTCCTTATCAGTGGATTGTTTGGTGTAATTAGTGGTGAAGATAACGGCAGAATCAGTTTGCATTGAGCTCGAATGCTGGATGACAGCTCTGTTTCACAGTTTCTCCCTCTTGACGCTACTTCCCAGCGCCCATTGCTTCAGCCTGAGCTGCACTGCAATCTGGTTACTCAGCATGAATGTTAAGTAGCAAATCCAACTCCTTCCACTGGCAGACTAAAAGAATGTGATTTGATTTCTTTTATCATGCGTAACGCTCCATTATATAATCTTTATGGTCTGTGTTGATTGACATTTTTTTCCCCCACTGTTACCTACTAACAAAGCTAACAGTGGCAGGTGTCTGTGGTAGTTTGCATGATGGGTTTAGTACTGGGATCCCAGGCTTCAGAACCCTGTTACCTCTACAGTAAGTGTGTTTTTGGGGGATCCCTACCTCAGAGACACCCAGAACCAAGGGCTTGTACCTCATAATAAATCAAAAAGGCACTCAGTTATTATGTAGATACTTTTAGATATGAACTGGCCCTTTATTTGTTTGTTAGTTAGTTTGCTTAGCTGCGGAATTCACACTCTGGTTGCAGGTCTGTGTAAATTGTTATTCAGTCTCATTGTACTTCCATTCACAGGGAAGATTTCAACAAAGTGAGCAAAAGGCCCGAGTTGGTCCTGGAAGTAACTCATCAACAAATGTCTATATATTGTTTCTGTATTTTTGCCAGAAATGCTTGACATTCACCACTGTACCTCTATGCAAGATGGAAGCGGGTAAAGATCCCACAACTGATGGAACACGGTACCAGTCCAAAGTCTGGACACACTTACCCATAGTAAGGTTAATTTGCAATATTCTCTGCATTTTAGAAAACTTCATAAAGACATCAAAAGTATAATATAACATGTATAGAATTGGCAAAAAAGGTATTAAACAAAAAGGTATTAGAAGGTTGCCAGTTGGAATCCCTGGTTCTCAGAGTGATCCCAGCACCGGGCCCTTGGGTTTGGCTCCTAACCCCTTCTGTCCCAGGGACTCCTCTACACCAGCTTCATGAGGAGGACTCCTGGGATGTTTTTCCAGCTGTCCTGAAGGAGATCCCACATATATGCTGAGCTCTCATTGGCCACCGTTCCTTCACTCTCTTGTCAGACTCCTCCAGCACCATTTCATCTGTGTTTGTACAGGCGTGGGATATCCAAACTGTTTATCTAAGTAGGAGAATTCAGTAGGAGAACTCCGGTTCAGTCTAACCTACTGTGTAGAAAACCCTGTGTTAGTTTCTCAGTGTCTTGAATAGTAAAGAAACACCTTCCAAACTGCGTCTACGTGTGGTTTGAATGAGGCATGTGTCTGGGGTGACGTATAAGTTACAGCTGAGCTGCTGAGGGAAAGGTTTAACCCCTGAGGTTGGAGTGTGGTGATTATAGGAGACCTATCCATGGACATGCCTTTAAACAACATAACCTCGTTTTTATCCCACATTTTGTGACAAAACGCATGAACACAGTCGCATTGCCAGCATCAGCTGCCACTCTTATGTCATTTACGAATTTAGTTAAGCCAGTTTCAGTGCTGTGTCCCTGATGGAAGCCTGACTGGAGTCTATCCAGTATGTCGTGTGTATGAAGTTAAGCAGTGACTATCTTCTCCAGAACTTTGGACAGAAATGGTACATAATAGAAAAATCTGCAATTGCTGTGCTGTTGTAGATCCAAACTTGGTTTCTTTAGTAGTGGTCTGATGACTGCTACTTTGAATCGGACAGTCACATCACCTTCATTTTGCCTGTTATAGGCCTTGCCAGGACTCCCAGGGATTCTTTAAGAAGTGGGGATTGGGTCTAGTGGACAAGTGGTTGGTTTTTATAAATCGTAGCTCCCTGTTGGCTAGTTCTTTGAGATTGTGAACATTATGCATGAGTGAGTTTGGACTCACTGCGAGGTGTTTTGAAGTCCCCAGTCGGTGGTAAGAGGGCTGTTAAAACTGATTGAGTTTAATTGGCTCCAAACAAGAGAAAAGAGATTCACCCAAGGTGATTTCCCAAACCTGAAAGCATCAACACACATAATCTCCTGCTGATTATGTAAATATATTCAATACTTTTTCACCTTCGAGGCGGTCAGGAATGTACAAAATTCACTGTAGAATTATCTTCTGAACCTTGAAATTCCTTGAGTTTCACTGTCTTGGATATTTTGTCTGTTTCTGCAGTGTGTGGAAAATAATTCCAGCCTGGACTCTGGGTGTGGTTTGGCGTTTTGAAAAGCAGGGCTGTGTGGTCATGAAAGTGATTCCCCGGCCAGCCCAGTGTGTCTCGTCTGGAAGGGTGAACTTACACAGTAATTATGATGTCACCATCTCCATGTCAGGTTCTGGCAACCGCATCAACCTTCCCACCCATATTGCCAGGCATGTAATTCACATGTGAAAAATGAACTGACGCCCCAATGTTGAGTCCATTCTTCCTGTTGTGTTGTGGAGACTGTAGAAATAATATCCGCTGATGTCCCCAAGCTGGGAAGGGCTAGTACCTTCCCACGACCTCCCCAACTCCCCACGCCCTCCTTCCTAGAAGGCCAGTCTGTTTCAAGGACTGTGTGGAGACTGACAGTCACAGCCGGATGATTTCGGACGTACAGTACATGAGAATGTATGCTGAGATGAGGGTGGCCAGATTTGCCTGCGCTTGAGTCTATGAATGACTCTGCTCTGACTGTAAACAGTTGACGTTGCGGCCTTGTGAGCACATGCAGTGGCTTTGCCTTACTTGGCGATGTGGGCAGACTGGGCTCTCCTTCGCTCTCCTTCGTTCGCCAAGCAGCCGAGCGGCACGTTTGTAGGCTAATGAGCAGATCTGCTCGGAGAGCCGATCGGTCGTACACCAAGAGAAGCTGGACGTAGGACTGCGGGAACTTGCTTGCTTGTCTTTTGCGTGGATATTTTGGGAATGAAGAAGAGCGGCGCGACCCTTCGGAGTGCCCGTTGACAGCGTGGGACGTTACCTTGGGAACGTGCCACCCGTTCCAGGCCCCGCTTCACTGCATGACTTTTCCGTATGTGTCCGCAAACTGGACAAGAAATGCCATGTGGAATCTAATGTGGAAATATTGCGTCTCTGTCAGAACAATAAGGTAGGGTACCCTGCTTCACCATTGGCCCATTACACTTTCAGGGCTATCTGAGTGCCATTATGAGTGTGACTCTGTGTGATTTCAGGCAAGATATGAGTAGTGTGATGCCTGAATGCCCTCTGAGATGACACAGATGGCCACATAAGCCTTTGGACAAATATCAGTCTGTCAATTTGTAGGAATAGTGCAAATGACGCACAAGATCAGGGGCGTGGCTGGAAATGCCCGTTTTCTTCTTTGTTCAATATGTTATTTTTAACACCTGATTTATTCGTTTGGTTGTTTGGTCTTTGACTTTTGGTAATAATTGATTTAAAGTTTCGTCTGCCTTAGCGATTGTTTGTGGTTTTTCACAATTGTATTATCCCTTTAAATTTAAATGGAAAATGTTCTTTTTTCAGGCGTATCTGAAGATGAGATATATTGATTTTAAAATGCATCCTCAACATGTGTTTCCAGTAATACATTCTCCAACGATCCCGCAGTCTTTCATCTCCCCTTGCATTTCCCAGATATTCGTCTTCAAATAATGCTTTTAGATTAAGATTTTCAAAACTCCATTTCATCTTCCAGCATCTGCCTGAGATATCAGCCCCTACTTTTGCTTTCTTCTATTGCGGTGAATACCAAGAGGATGATGATTCTTATATTCATTCTATTTTAATCCTGCTTCAGGGACGGCACCCCCCCCCCCCATTCCATTATGGGAATACATTAAAACAACATGGCAGCTAGCAGTAACTCCCCCCCCCCCCCCCAAACACACACACATGCTCACACACCTTCTTTCACCATCAGCAATCCTTCTTTCTTTGTAAGCGTTTTTTTCTTATGTCAGGCATTGCAGTTCCTAAAGGGTTAAATAGTTCTTGGTGTCCCGCGGGTGTCCTGGGCCATGGCCAGGGGCTCAGCCCCTCCCTCTCTTGCAAATGGGCCAATCCCCTTCATCTCACTGTGCTCTCTCTAATACAAGAGTCCTTCTTGTGCTGTGGTTCACTTGCCCTGCCCTAAATGCCATATTTGGGGAAAATGCTCTTAGCTGGAAAAAGTGGGTCTGTTGGTAGTGGTGGTAGGGGGGGGGGTGATTTCTGTTCAGTCTATTTTCAAGCTCCCAGTTTCCTGATATCTACGCGCCGGATGTCTAGTAGACTACTGGAAAACAGGGATCAGTAGACATGTATGTCACTGCTGGACTGCTGAAGGAACTACGCTCCCAAGGCAGCTTACTAATTTACTCCAAATCAATATCGTTCATTTGCACTTAATTATTTTATAATTAGGATGACGAGTTAAATTTTGAATTGAAAACTTTGTATTGAAATAATACTAGTATAATTAGTAGCTTATTTTGTTATGTTTTACTGATAGTTATATAAAAACGTGAGCATTTCTTAGTTACTGTAGGATATATGAAACAATTTTTTTTTGGTCGTAGTACAGTAGTAGTAGTAGTGGTGGTAGTAGTAGTAGTAGTGGTACAGTAGTTCATGTATATCAATGCTTATAACCAGGTACACTTTGTACTATATGTGTTATCACTTTACATTATGCAAAAATGCACAGCAAAGACAATGATAAACAAAAATCTTTACTCGGCTAATTTTCCATATTGCCTTGCATTTCTGTCTTTACACATTGTGTAGACTGTGGATTGAATCTCATGCTAGGGGAGACTCCAGCCATTTAAGCATCGCCTTGTCTTGGGTCAAGTCTTTGCATGAGATTTTTCTGCAGGAGCTGACAGATCTATCCATAAGGAACGTCAGGCTGCAGAAGCAAGCATTCAGGAGGCTTGCAGTCTTTCCAGAAGAAGTGCCAATCCCCAGCTCCGCCGCTGCCTCAGTGCGGCCTTGTGACTGCGCTTGTGCCGGCCGCCGTGAACCTTACTGATGTTTTTTCACTGGGCACGGCAAGCCGGGAAGTAAAAGAACAAAGCTGCATGAGCCCAAAAGGTATCCACCAAGCAGAACTGCTTTATCAGATCCACTTCCTGTCTGTGGCTGGAGGGGAATTGAAGAGCATTAGCAGCCAGATCTGTGTCTTTGTGGGGCCTTTGCCAGGTATCAAAGGCCATTATTCATTTAGTCAACACTAAGGCCAAGAATGCTTATAGACAATAATATGCGCAGGTTTTTCAACTCTCACGCATCTGGAATGACACTCATGCTTTCTGACTCTGACGCTCGCGTAAGAAATCGTACAGCGAATCTATATTGTTCCATTACAAACCTTAGGGGCTGGATTGTGTCTGAATTTGTAGTTTTTCCACATTACCTGTACATGGCTGAGAGATGACCAGACTTACAAGTGGGCTGCTCCTGTATTGGTGAGTGAGAGATTCAATTCGGTCCGCTCCTGGCCACCTAAAAGGTAGGGGCTGTAGGAATATATATATATATATATATATATATATATATATATTTTGTCACTCAACATTTTTATTCTTTAAATCTTTAGATGGATTTTTTTTTTTATTCTGGAATCAGGGTTGTAATATTTCATATTTTTATTTTATAATTTAGATTAGTTTAGGCCTATTTGTTTTGTAAAAAAATTCTGTAATTTTTTGTATTCAGTATGGTTGCCGTTATATTTCCTGGATTGGAAATACATGAGATTTTTGGACCAGTCCTCCGGTGTCGCAAACACAATGTAAGGGTGAAGATCTGGAACTAATCACATTTTCAGAAAGATTTCACCAAAAGTAAAGCATTACCGCATAGTGAGAGCAAAGAGGAGGGCAGCTCAGACGCATCATCCCATTACCCTAAAAATATTTTATGCATTTTTTTTTGTTTCAAACTTTGCAGGCACATTCTACAGGTGCAGAACTGGAATTCTGAAATTTTATGACAAAGCCCACCAAAATAATATCAGCAGTGTTAAGTGGTAGCAAAATAAAGAAAATGTAGCTGCAGAGGACACTTGTTCTTGTGAATCCAGTAACTCAAAAAGTATTTAATGGGTCTTTTTCAAACTTTCTAACTCTCAAACTTCTGTTGGTAGTGATACGAGATCTATTTCATTTTGAAACAAATTGCACCAGAATTGAAGCTGTGTCTCTTAGTGGGGGCACATGAAAGGACAGCTACAGATGTAGATCTGGTGAACATGAATACATTGAGCTACAGAAAGTTATGCTTTTTATAGAGATCTTCTTTTTTGAGAGGGTGAGGGATGTGGAATGAGTAAGGATTAGATGGGGTGAGGGGGTGTCAGGGCCGTCCGGAGAATACATTGTTGTTGTTCTGATAGCGACAGTTTCTTTTTTCCTCCAGTTGCTCAGAGGCTGAGATCGATTGTTTTGGTCCCTTTCTCTTGCTTAAAGAGCCAGGAGCTGGATGATGAAATGTGGGCACTAGCATCACCTATAAAATAACGGGACGAGATATTCTTCCCTCTTTCTTTTTCTGACATGTTGCACCTCATAGGTTAGGTGAGATTTTAGTTGCCTGCAACGTTTCACTAATTCTGCTGGAGGAAAATAGGATGTAGAAGTTTCAGATCTAATGCTTTATGAGGTGGTTTTGATCAAAAGTTTAAACACTGAAGAATATATTCTCCCATCAGGCATAAGTCAAAAACGAGCTTTTGCGGTAAAGCTGATTTATTCTTCTGCAGAGAATCTACACCACATGTATGGCACAGCCTGCACCACAGCCTGATGCGCATCACCCCAGAAATGCAGCTTCACGTCGTGGACAAGCTGTGTTTGGCTCATTGCTTGACTGCTACTGTTGCCACGGTTGTAGCCATTTACAGTACACTGTTAAAAAAAACATTTTAACAAAACAGTTGCAGTTGTTCACGCTAAGGCTGCATCATATTGGAAAATTTCAGATATCACGATATTCATGAAGCAAAAAAAAGAGTTTGACATAAAGTTCCCACAAATCCTTCTATGAGTGATTTAAACATCAGTGATGAAAGTTTTTAATGGTTGGCTTGGAGAGCCCGCGCAGAGCTCATGCAAAAGCAGCAGCGGTAAACTTTAAACTGATTTTTAAAATCTCCGTCCATTATCTGATGGGTGTGTGAAGATTCTGATGAGGCCATGGAGAAGGACTTCTGGTCGGCCTCAAAAAGATTCTGGCAAACCATCAGGTGACTCCGGAGGAGGAAGCAAAGCTGCACCCTTACTGTGTACAGCAGGGATGGGAACTGCTGACCTCAAATGGGGATACAGACGGGTAGTGAAAGTGGAAAGGAGTATTTTGAGGAGTTCCTGAATCGCAGTTATACGCCTTCCTTCGAGGAAGTAGAGCTGGACGACTCAGAGGAGGAATTATAATCACAGGGGCTGAGATCTCTGAAGTACTCTTGAAAGTTCTTGATGTTATTCGACTGTCTTGGCTGATACACCTCTTCAACATTGCATGCAGGTTAGGGACCTTTGCATTGGAAGAATGAGGGGGATCCCAATCTTTAAGCAAGGGGTATCCACCCGCAGGGGTATCGCATTCCTCAGCTCCCTTGGAAGGTCTATGCCAGGGTCCTGGAGAGGAGGGTTCTCCCGTTGGTGGAACCTCGGATCCAGGAGGAACAATGCGGATTCTGTCTTGGCCACTGGACACAGAACCCGCTCTTCACCCTCAAGGATACTTGAGGCTGCATTGGAATATTCCCAACCAGTCTACATGTGCTCTGTGGACTTGGAAAAGGCATACAACTGTGTCCTTTGGGGGGTCTGATTGGGGATGCCTCATGAATATGGAGTAGGGGGTCTGCTGTTGTGGGCCATCAGGTCCCTGTACCAAAGGAGCGAGAGTTTGGTTTGCAACAGTAAGTCAGACTCGTTCCCGGTGGTTGTGAGACACTAACAGGGCTGCCCTTTCTCACCAATTCTGTTCATAATTTTTATGGACAGGAATCGTAGGCGTAGCCAAGGGGTGGAAGGTCTGGTTTGGTGACCTCAGGATCACGTCTTTGCTATTTGCAGATGATGTGGTCCTGTTGGTGTCATTGGGCTCTGACCTGCAGCATGCACTGGGGCAGTTTGCAGCTGAGTGTGAAGCAGCAGGGATGAGGATCAGCACCTCCAAGTCTGAGGTCATGGTTCTTGACTGGAAAGGGGTGGGTTACCCTCTCCTGGTGGGGGATGAGTTGCTGCCTCGAGTGGAAGAGTTTAAGTATCTTGGAGTCTTGTTCACGAGTGAGGGAAGAAGGGAGGGGGTTGATCGCCAGACAGATCACCACAGTGTCGTCAGTAATGCAGACTCTCTACCATTCTGTTGTGATAGAGAGGGAGCTGAGCCAGATGGAAAAGCTATCATTTTACCAGATCTGTGTTCCCACCTTTGGGTAGTGGCTGAAGGTCTGATTACAGATACAGGTGGCAGAAATGAATTTCCACTGTAGGGAGTCTGGGCTCAGCCTTGGAGACAGGGTGAGCAGCTCGGACATTGGGAAGGAGCTGAAAGTGTCTCTTTCGCATAGAAAGGGGCCATTTGAGGTGGTTTGGAAATCTGCGTACAGTAGGATGCCTCCTGGATACCTTCCTGGGGAGGTGGCTGGTGAGAGGGAGGTCTGAAGGAGGTGGCTGATGAGAGGAGGTCTAGAGGAGGTGGCTGGTGAGAGGGAGGTCTGGACATCCCTGCCCCCATGACCTGACCCTAGATTTTTAAATAAATAGGCACAGAGCATTGTTAACAGAAGAGGTCATACAACACAGTGGTGAACAAGCCCCTATCCCGGCTTTTTTGCAGCATATTGCTGACATCAAATTCAAATTGAACATATATTTGTCATAAAATAATAAAATGACTCAGTTTCGTTTGAAGCAGATAGAGATGGGGGAATTTTCTTGGTCGTCTCAGTCTTTGCACCTTTCTCTTCCTGTCCCACGTTCCTTGGAGTACATTCACTGCGTTTTAAGATTGCGAGGATATATTAGCTCCTTTGAACATATTTTTTTCTCCTTTTAATTGAAACATTTTTTTAAATCAACAAATCTGTTAGCCTAATTGATTTGCCTACAGTGAATGTTGACAAGGCTGATGTCACTTAAATCCTGTCTACTATAATGGTAATATATTTGTATATACATGTGTCAGTATTAGGGTGACCAGACAATCCGTGTCAGGGAGGGACCCCGAGCTACCTCAGGTTTTACAAGCCACTTCAAAACTGAAAGGCTTCTGTACTTAGGCTATATAGTTAAGTTCTTATTGTGCTTTGGTTTATTTACTTAATTGAAAGACCCATCCAGCAACATTAAGAGTAACATTACATCATTGACACATGCATGATTATAGGAGACTGAGCAATCAGCACGCAGCACCAACTCAGTGCTTAAGTGAAATTCATATATTTATACAGCCATCCTGAGCAGGTAGTGAAAAGCAATTAAGTGCACTTAAGTGGCAGAATGCACTAGGCTCTTTTACAAGCAACTCGATCATATTTATGTGCTTCTTTACCCAGGATGCGTGTCTAGGCTTTGATCCAGCAAAGCAACTGTATCGCAGTGTAAAGTAGTGTGTGGATGTTTCTCTTTACACCACATATGTATTACTGTATGAATGCAGAAAATTACCAAGCTTACAATTTATATGTGTCGAAGTTTTAGTCTTTTTAAAAGAACATAAGGATCCATCTAATATTCAGCTGTGGATGTGACACAGCACACGGTGGCCTGCGGCTGCATGGCGTCCTGTGGCTGCATGGCGTCCTGTGGCTGCATGGCGTCCTGCGGCTGCATGGCGTCCTGCGGCTGCACGGCGTCCTGCGGCTGCACGGCCTACTGCGGCTGCACGGCCTACTGTGGCTGCTTGGCGTCCTGCGGCTGCACGGCGTCCTGCGGCTGCACGGCGTCCTGCGGCTGCACGGCCTACTGCGGCTGCGCGGCCTACTGTGGCTGCTTGGCGTCCTGCGGCTGCATGGCGTCCTGCGGCTGCACGGCGTCCTGCGGCTGCGCGGCCTACTGCGGCTGCACGGCGTCCTGCGGCTGCACGGCCTACTGCGGCTGCGCGGCGTCCTGCGGCTGCACGGCGTCCTGCAGCATTGGTCATGCGTTGGCCCAACCGGTCTCTTTCCTAAGGAAAAGCACACTGAGCAGCAGAGGACTGAGGAGGTGGTGTGAGGAGAGATTGGGTGGGGGGTTCACTGATGCGCAGCTTCATGTCCCGGGGGCATGCACCAAATCCCTGAGCACGCTTAAATAAGAGTCCGTGCATGTGGGCGTCCTCAAATGATCCTACTGCATTCTCCATGCTTCAGTGTAGCACCGTCATCACGCACCTGCAAGCTGACAGTCATGTGACATGTCAAGCTGTGACACCGCAGAGCGTCACGATGAAAAGAACGGGGGGAGACAGAGGGATGCGTGGAAACCGCCACAGCAGAGCTACAGCTACAGCAAGACACACAGCCGACGAGGACTGGCTGTGTGGGTCTGCATGCATCACATTAAAGAGGGAGATACCTAATGAACAGCTCGGGTTACAGCCTTGAACTTCTGAGAGCACCTGCCCCGTCGTTAGCAGTTAAGAAAATTATAGTGCAGTGTCACCGCGGCCTGTAAACAGCCATTAGAGTCGAGGCCGCAGCCGTGACGTGTCAGTCAGCAGCCGCAGGCAGCCACACTGTGTCTGAGCTGGAAAGGTCAACGTGTCAGTTCATTTGTTCATACAGATTTTCTTTTGGAAATTGTAAGGAATATCAGGAAATGGAAAAAAGCGCATTGTGGGAAATTCTCTTAAGAATTAATGCTGCCCTACATTTGAACTCGTAACTTGGAAATTCCGAGTTCCAAGTTGGAAATTTCAGCTGGAAAGTCCCCTGAAGTCGAATTATCTACTCAACACAACCCGACCTCAGAATTCAAGTTGACTGCACCCTTTATCAACAGCTGTACTTTTATGCTATTTATTAGCACTTACGTCCTATTTGTGACTCTTTAGATTGGTCATACAAATAGTATTGTCCAGTCTGTAGACGTGTTGCTGTGGTGTTTTTATGTGCAAAATACCACATAATGTGTTGCAACTGATATTGCTAACAATGGCTAACAATTAACTGGGCTAGACTGTTTCAGAAAGCAGGATATCTTGCTTAGCTGGATAACTTCAGATTTAAGGTAGTCTGGGCTATGTGTAAGTGAATAAGATAAAGACCATTAAACGGTAAATTAAATTAAATCTGACAAGGGTATCTGGCTAAGCAAGAAATCCTGCTTTATGAAACTGGTCCCTGGTATTGCTAAATGGCTTTCCAATTTGCTGTACTGGAACACGGTTAACTTGGGTGCGACGTCATTCCCAGTTCCGAATTCCGAACTCCGAGGCAAATGGAACGCAGCATAAGCCTTAGTATTTGCGAAATTGTCTGTTACATATTTTTAGGTTTGTGTGTTTGTGCAAGCGTGAATGTGATTTTTGCCACAGCACTCACGCTAGCACCCAACACTGGAGATCTTCTGAAGGCTGAATCCCGTTGTTTCTGCTCTGTGCAGATCTGCACTCGACAGTTAATTGAACAAAATATTCCTTGTTTTTGTTCACCGGATGTGCTCATTTGGCTTCAGCATGGGATGAAAGGCTGCACTGTACACATCGGTGCTGTGAAAGCTCTATATCTGTGCTGGGTTTGCAATCGTCACGAGTAAAGTGCCACAAATCAGTATGAAATCAAGGTGGCTTCCTTTTCATGCCTTTTGCTTTAAGCCTCTATTCATAGGAGGGGCTGGTGCTGACACTGTAGTGCACAGGTGGCTGTCTAAGCTCACATGTTCACAGACATTCTTTCACTGCTCATCCATTTTTATCCTTCTCAACATCTTCCCCTAGAACACGCCGTGTTCTGAATTTGACAGCCTTGTTCTAAAAATGGCTCAGATGTATGAAGGCATTTCATATTTTATTATGCTTGATATGATTTCGAATATACCTTGGGATCTACAGATATAATTTTCAGGATTACTATGGAAGTCATGGATCATTTGAAACCTGTGTCACTGAGGTGTTGTGTAATGGCTCCCTCTATGGGTAGGAAAAATATGTAACAACCACTTTTCATTTGGTGCCTGGCATTTACTGCTTACATCCCAATTTAATAGATACTTCCCCATGTGTGTTGTTGTCCTAAGAACCACACAGACTGCCATGCAGGACAGCCACCCATATGCTGTGAGAATTAAGGGCTACACTTTTTATTTTAAGGCAACAACTTGCAATAGTAGTTGATTTTCAGGTTGAAAAATCTGAGAATGAGAAGAATTCTATTATTTACGATCATTTATCCTGGCTATGGTTGGGGTGGGGCCACCTGTCACAGGCAGTATAATGCACAAGGCTGGGGGGATCTATTGACGGGTGCACGATCACTCACTGCCAGCCATTTCAACATGTCAGTGGGTCTATCTGCGTGTCTTTGGACTGGAGGAGGAAACCAGAGCATCTGGATGACATCAGCACAACACAGGAAGAAACTTCGCATGAATACAATGCAGACACCCCCGTGCTGGAGGTGTGAAGCAGTGCTGCTCACTGAATCACTTGCTGTCCCTGATGATATGTCATTATTCATAATCACACTCCTTTGCTGTCTTTGCTGCCATTCAATGATAGTTAAAGTATCCGTGCGGTTTTCTTACCCACTGCCCAAAATGTCCAGGGGTGGAATTCAGGGTGGGGGGTGGCATCAACCCTGGGCCCCATATGGATCTCAACTTTTTTTTTTTTTTTTTTTAGTAACAACATATAAAGCAAATATCCATTCCAAACTATTAATATAACAGTTTTGGTTAATGGCATTATAATGTATAATAATGTAATTGATCTTAAATTTGGCCCATCAATCCTGCCCCTGATCTGCAAATTTACAGCTAGCATTTCCGACCCCTGCCTGACTTGTAAGCTTTACCCCACACTTTGATTAGCATTTAATTGATGTTCCATCATTTTTCATCCCTATTGTTTCTCTTTAGGTTCCAAAAAAGGTCAAATGTCTCATTTAGGGAGTCGCCTACCCATGTCAGCCTAGGGCCCCCAGAGAAGTTAGCCTGCCCCTATCACTGTCCATTTCATCTGGCCCAGTCCAAGATTTCAAGTATCCAACATTTGGGAGCAGAGGCAAAGGTTTCCGATGTCAGGTTGCTTAAGTCAGTGTTTCCCAACCCAGTCCTCAGAGACCCGGAGCTGGTCTACGTTTTTGTTCCTTTCCAGCTCCCTGCCAGACAGTCCACATTTTTGCTCCCTTGCCACACCCGGTAGGAGCAAAAACGTTGACTGATTGTGGGTTCCTGAGGACCGGGTTGGGAAACACTGTTCTAGGCAGAAATTCATCTAAAAAATTCACTTAAGTTCAAAGTAGGAGGCTTTTTTCTTTCTCAATCCAAACATTTTGCCAGACAGATTGATGATCCCTGGTTTAAAGTGTTGGATAGGATTAGCCTGGTCTGAGACACCCTCAGACTTGGGGTTCTCTGTTTTCTCTAAGAAAAGCACATCTCAGCTGGACCATCCAGAGGCCAAATGGACCACATATTCATGCGTATACTGTAGTACCATGGCCTCTGGAAGCTCTCTTATGCTCTATTTAGATGATAGACAGGAAAACCCACTAAGGTGATTGTGTTTTTCAAAGAAGATTATTTTCAGTAGTGTTTTTTTCATCTCAAATATCAGTGAATGTGACCTCAGTGGATCGCTTGACTTCATGCTGCACTCCTCATGTAACGAAAAGCCCAAACATAAGGGCAGTGACATTCTTCATTAATGTCAGAATTCATCTGTGCATTTTTCAAAAACCTGCTTTCTCCTTTTAAACCTGGCACTGTTTGCACACATTTTTTGTAATTCAATTACAGGGATTATAGATAAGTGTGATGGTCCTGCCCAGTCAGAAGTATGGTGGTTGTAGATGGTTCTCCTCCATCGCAGTGAATAGCAACACCAGCCCACAGAAAGAGGACAAATGAACAGGGTTAGGTCCTTATATTACCCATATCTGTGCTGGCTACATTTGCATTTGTTTGTATTTTGGGTTCAAAAACCTGTCATTTTGCAGTTTTCCTACTTGTCTTACCTTCAATATATGTGCAATCCCAGGAAGCCTATAATAATCTATTTATGGGTTCTCCTCCCAACTAGCACCCCCCCCCCCCCCCCCAACACACATCACCACCACTGGGACCTGGGCTCTGCCACTGCTGCTACTCTGTGGGCCTCAGAAAAGCCCGGAACGAGCAGTGACCTTGCAGTGCTGCTGTAAAGGCATGGGGACGCTACGTCACTCAGAGAGCAGAGGATCAGCAGCCGAGACTGAACAAATGGCCTGAGTGGAGAGTGTGTGTGTGTGTGTGTGTGTATGTGTGTATGGGGGAGGGGGGCACTTGGAGGGAGGGAGGGAAAGAGAGAGAGAGAGAGAGACTAAGGGGAATAGAAAGAGAGAGGGAGAGGAAGAGAGAGGTAGGGAGAGAAAGCAGAAGCTGCAGCACATCTCCCTGCGTTTCGGAACACAAAATGTGCTGATCAGTACATACTGCAGTTTCCTGACGTTTTTCTTTTGCATCACGCTTCCCGCGCCAGTCCACCTCTTCCCTCCTGTTCTTCATATTCACTCTTCCATCTGGACCTGCCCAGCCTCTGCTTTCCAGCCAGCCCTGCTCATCGAGGACAGCGGGTGAGGTAGGTAGCGGTGCAGCGTTTTCATGTGGACGGCCTGGAGCAGCAGGAAGGGCTAAGCGATGGGCGGCTGGCTGGAGCCGCATTGTTGGGAAAGGTCTGCCTCCGTAGTGAATCCTGCATTGTTGGGAAAGGTCTGCCTCCGTAGTGAATCCCGCATTGTTGGGAAAGGTCTGCCTCCGTAGTGAATCCCGCATTGTTGGGAATGGTCTGCCTCCGTAGTGAATCCCGCATTGTTGGGAATGGTCTGCCTCCGTAGTGAATCCCGCATTGTTGGGAA
>JAODKF010000116.1:28677663-28688029 GCA_026779585.1 Mormyrus proboscirostris | reverse complement strand
TCTGCCTCCGTAGTGAATCCCGCATTGTTGGGAAAGGTCTGCCTCCGTAGTGAATCCCGCATTGTTGGGAAAGGTCTTCCTCCGTAGTGAATCCCGCATTGCTCCGATGGTCACATGGCTTCCCTGCTGGCGGGAGTCACCACTACTTGCCCTTATAAAAGTGAAGTGGATGGTGCAGGGAAACTTATCATGGCATCCCTTGTGTGTGTGTCAAGGTCTTTTTTCATCACACAGATCAGTGACCCAGGACAAGTCGTTTTCAAAGAAAGGCCCAGCTTCGATCTGCTCGATGTGAAAGGTGATGAATTGCATGGCGGTTCAGTCGGAGCATCCCGTGACTCACTTCCACGTTGAGCGAAATGGACATATTTCGGTGCTCTGTAAGTTCACCTGAAGTGAACATATGCTTAGAAGCTAATGTGTACGACATAGGTGAATGGGCCCACTTTGTAAAATCCAGGGCACCTGAAGATGCCTTTGGAATTGAGCATGCTCCACTGTTGACTGAATTGCACAATTACCTCATGGTATCAATCCCTACTTCAGCTTCCACTCAGAGTGGCATCCAAGTCCTATAGCTGGAGTGACAGCGTTCGATATGTCGCAGTAGCAGTAGGGAACTTCACTGGCTTTGCTTGGCGAGGGGGTTTACTTAACGTCGGCTTACCGTGTTCGGGGAATGTTACTCTTCCAGACGTCACTCCTGTGCTTTCCGGGTTTTTGGCATGCTGAATGAGTTTCGGCTGTCTGGAACGCGCACCCTATAATTTTGGCCCTGGGGTTACCATGAAGGGCTGACAGCAGTAGTCTGTAGAATGCGCTGGCAGTGGAAGAGCGACTGGTACATCTCTATGTTCTAAAGCAACAAAGACAGAAAGGAGACACTTTGAACGCTGCCATTTTGTAATGAAGATTGTAATCGAGACTGACATGGACTCAGAGGGATGGAAGAGGGTAATGAGTCACTAGTGTGAGATGTACTTCAGAGTAACTGTTTCCTAAACTTGCTTTTTTTTGTGATGACAAAACCAGAACAGGATGCATCTCTAGAATCAACAGAACTCAGCGTCTCTGCAGTTAAACTGTCAGACCCAGCAGTGAATTATATTCACCACTTACTTTGGGTCTTTGGGTAGCCAGAGTCATCGTCTGGAAAATGTCTGCAGTGGCTGTGCGAGTCGGTATCATTTCGTTTCATCTTCCTTCCCTTCAGACTCATTCCTCTGTGCCCTGACCTGCTCCACATTGATCACTGTTCCTGAGTTTAGACCACAAATCTTCCAGTGAGGAGAGGAAAGAAATGTCTGGGATCCCAGGTTGTCTTCACGGGACACGGCGGCCTGCCTTCGGCGGCCTGCCTTGGGACGTGTAGTTCTCTGCCCGGGTCTGTCACAGACATGCTGACTCTATAGCTATCTGCCCCAAAAGCAGGTTCGCATATCCTGAGGTGTTCCTGCCCAGCCCAGACCCATCGCTGGATGTGATTAGTGTGTTGGGTATTTTCCTCAGGACCTTTTGAAGTGTGATTCTGAGAAGTGGGTTTTACCCTTCAGCTTGTACAACATCCTGTGCTGCTGACAGAGCACTTTTGAAATGCGTCCTCATGACGATTAGGCCTCCGCTTTAATGGTAAGTCTCAGTAGTCAATCACTAAGAATATAGTTAGTATTAAAAAGAAACCAGACTTGTGAAGTCCATATGCTATTGTAATATAGTAAAATTCATTATTCAGAGTAAGTGTATTTCTACCCAAAATGAAGACACGTCTGTGTAACTTTAGTGAATGATGAGAGCCAGACACCTAAAATCTAGTGCTTTTCTCGCAGCTCTGCGGACTATGGCTTTGGCATTCTTACCCTTGTTCCCTGCTGCCTGCCAAGGGAATCTGTGCATTCTTTCCAGCGGTTCCTGAGGCACAAAGTCTCATCTGTTTTGGGTGTTTATTTAGTGGGTTCCAGTGGTCTTCCGGTACACGACTGGCACATTTTGGTCGGACGGCTAGAGAAAAAAGTATCCGTAAGGGGTGGCTGGTTTTCGTTGAGGGGTGGGCTGGTGTGGGTGCTCCCCGATGGCATGTAAAGTACAAATTACGATTCCTTCAGGATTTAAATAATTCCATCTGTGTCTTGCTGCGATGAGCGATCAACTAGCATGTGTTAAAAGCTACAATATTCCCAACTACCCTTAACTTTAAATCAACTTTACTGCATTGAGTTACTCTGTAAAAGAGATTGGTGAACAGCCACTTCCACCTGATTCTTGATGCTCCTTCCCCTCAGATCTCTGAGCAGATCCGCAGGTCATGGCCAGCGAGACTGATCGGTGCCTCACGCACGTCTATAGGGATATTTGGAAAGAGTTTGGCCTCGATATCAAGTTGTATACAATGAGTAATTATTTCTGCTCAATTCAGCTCGCAGGGGATAAGGACTGTTTAATCAATACTGCAGTAAGCCTTAAGTATGGACTGGGGTCATGTGACCACAATGGGAGGATTTAAATAAGAGGCATTATGGGTTGCCTGTGCTTGGGGACCTATTATGTCTGAGTCTTTGTTTTCCTCTTCTGGAAGCTGCTGCCTTCTCTCTATTGAGTACGTTGGGCATTTTCGTTGTTCTCTGTGTGGGAAGTAGGCTGTCCTTCTCTGGCTTGTTCGGAATGTGAGCGGAGGAGCAGAGCTGGCCGTCTCTGTGCCTCACGTGTGGGATGGGATGGCAGCGAAGTTCAGGCTGGTCAAA
Source organism: Mormyrus proboscirostris (assembly GCA_026779585.1). NCBI lineage: Eukaryota > Metazoa > Chordata > Actinopteri > Osteoglossiformes > Mormyridae > Mormyrus > Mormyrus proboscirostris. The sequence continues at coordinate 28,685,291 of JAODKF010000116.1, read as the reverse complement.
CGTGCAAAGAGCTAACTGTCGCCCGGACGACTGCTGACTGGGTTTAGTCACGGGGAATGTCACACTTCAACCCTTTCCACCCCATGCTCCGTGACTCAGAAATACTCATTCTCAGTCTGTGCTAAAGTAAAAGGTCGACTTCCACAACAACATGCTTATCAGCAACTGTATTGTGTGGCTGTTTCTGTAATTGCTTTTCCAGTGCTTAAATATTGATTCGCGTCAATGTAGCCTGAGAACACACAGTAACATTAAATGGAACTGGTAGTTGGAATGCATCTTTTTTTCTGAAAAGATGCAAAATAGAACATTTGGAATAAAGATGGATGCCTATTTAGTAGTGATAACAAATGTCTGATGCTGCCTGCAGACAAACTTGCAGTTCTTTTGTTAAATTTTAGAACAGCAGGATAGTTGCCTCTATTTCAAATTTTCATACCTTGACTAAAAATAAGGATAAAGTCAAAGTATATTTGAATGTCAACTTCAGATATATGATACGTGGATCCATTGAGAGGTGAAAATTGTTCTTTTTGGTCATAGTGCAAATGACCGACTGTGCAATGGCCAAATTGGACCAGAGGTGGCACCTGTCTGGGCTGGAGATGACCATGGAACTGATTGTCGCTCTTGTCAAACAAGGTTCAGCAGTTTACCATTTTAATTTCACTAAGGGAAGCAGACTAGGCAGCCTTCTTACTGCCCGAAGAGTCACTTCTGAATGATGCAGGAATACACTTTAATAAATGGAATTTCCCGTGCTTGGCTAAATACCAACTTTAATATTTTAGATGTTTTTATTGTTTTTAAATAGTACCCATTCAGTATAAAATGATCTCTGACAGTTAGATGTTATCCATCACTCAGGGCTTATCAGCCACATTTTTGCTGAGAACCTTTGGAACATCCCTTCTGGAGAAAAAATCTGCCAGTATTATGATTTGAAAAGCCTGTTTCCTGTTACCCCTTAATATCCATGTTATTTTTTCTTTTGTGCCTCTGAAAAATAGTTGTTTTTCTTTCCTTCTACTGACCTCCTGTTTCCCGAAGTGATATAAAGCCTGATATTTTGCTGACTGGCACTCCGCCCACACGTTACTGGAAGCACGCGGCAGTGATGGAATGTTCCCTGTCTCAGCGCTGTGGTGCGTCTGTGCACTCAGCACTCACAGACCCATTCAGAACAGCTGTCTGACCCAGCACTGCTTATGAACAGGAACTTCTCTCTGCATACCGCCTCGGTCTGTAGACTTCATACTTCGCACTCGCTGGGTTTTGAGTTACAAAGCTCTGTCTGGGTCTGTGAAAAGCTGCCCCTAGGTTTTTACTCTAGGGGTCTTCTTGCCACTGACTAAAGACATGCAGTTTGTCTGGCTTAGGGACTCAAATTAAGTGGTAGTGTTTAACTTTTTGTGAACACATGTGTATGATGAGCTTTATGATGAACTGGTTGGTGTCTTGTCCAGGATGCATAATGTTTGATCGGATGGGATCAGATCATTTAAATTGTTTTAAGTGTGAGTTCATTGAAGATGAATGGATGGAAAGACTTTTTTTTTAACCGGGGCGACTATTTGAAACACTGTTTATTTGCTGTGAAGCACCAGTGTCCGTGCGGTGTCACATCAGCTCCTCAACAGCATCTATGTTTGTAATGTGCTGTTTGCCTCACTTGAATGGCACTTTGGACAGAAGTGTCTGCTAAATAAAATGAATGCAATTAAATGCCAATGAACCCCTGGCACCTTTATGCTGCCGACTTCCCGAACCCCCAGCCTCTCAGAAACAGACTCGGGGCAGAATTCCGTTTGACAAATACAGGAATGTGTGACGCACCTGGTTGCTCAGAGCAGGGCCCAGATTTGAGCTGTTGAAAGGAGATGAGCCTCTGTAGGGCCAGCTGTAATCTTCGCTGGGGCGGCCAGCTGTAATCTTCGCTGGGGCGGCCAGCTGTAATCTTTGCTGGGGGGGCTGCTACACTAAACAGTGTTTGTCCATCCCTGAAATGCAGTCTAAATTGATTAAATGAATTCTGTGGCACACCAGTTGAAATGATATTTCATACAGTTTTACTTCTTAGTTTTTTTGGTTTTTCACTGAGGAATAACATACAATTTCAAATAATCCTACAAATACGTGACTCTGCCTAAGGCTCAGATGATTGGCTACTGCTTCAGAAATCACCAGTGACCCATAACAATATCAGTTTAAGGCCTTGTGTAAGATTTCTGGATCTGATACAAGTTTGAAGCACTCTTCAATGTTTTTTAATTAGAAGATTTGACTTTATATCAATTGACGGCAGACACTGGGAAGAATTTCCTGATGATGGTCTGTTAATTGCCATCCTTTTCAGAGATCATGTCTGGGTTTATCAAAGTACTTAAAGCTGTTTGCAACATTGTTTGTAATCAATACACTTTTCCAGGCGAAATAATGAATCATCAAACAAAATTTGGGGCATAATCTCATGTACATGTAAAAACATGGAAAAAAGATGTAAGTTTTTTCGTTTGATTTTTAGAGTCTAATCAGTCAAAATCAAGTTTAATGAGCATAAATACAGCATAATACTTGTTAAATGGGACTTTTATACACAGCTGTGAGTTTATATTTGGTCTGGAGCTCAAACGTAGCTATAATGCTTAAATAAAGCCGTTTTGCTGGTAAATTACACTCGTTGGGTATTTATTTCAAATTGTCAAGTCTCCGTTTTGCAAATGAGGTTGTTTGGATGACAAGGTGCTTCCATAGCTGTTTTAGCCATTAATGTGCAGACAGTTCTCAAAATATGTAAGTAATCTGTCACATAAACTCTTACACAAGTCTGGATGTACGTAAATTGGATTGACCCCCCCACACCATTCAAGATGCTGTATTGTGAAAACACATCTGACAGCTTGCGCCTTGCGAATGTTGTCATTTTGTGCTAGTGCTTCCGTAAACTTGGATATTTTTTGTTTAAGTTCACATTTACATTAATCGAGAGCTGCCTGTGTCTATGTGGCTAAACTTCGACTTTGGCAAGAGATGTTGGAAAGCCAGCTGTGGATAAAACTGGCCAGTAACTGTTTAGCTTCTCATTGGGAGAGAAGACACAGTTCAAGTAAACTGTCCTGTTTTATGTTGCATTTGTAAATGTTGCAAATGCATGGTTGTCGTCTTGCTTTCTGATATATACAACAATCAGATCCATGCAGTTATCTAATTTCTGCTGTTACTTAGAAAACCATTCGGTGGTTTCTTATAGAATAAACACATTGACTGTGAGAATGATCAAATGAAACAGTATCATAATAATAAAGGTATATGTTTAGCGTGATTTGTATCAACCTAAGGTTCTGTTTTGCACAAGATACTATAGCTGCAGCTGTTTAACACAGAAACCCCTGAGATCAGCAGTTCTCAACCTTTTTTATGCCACGACCCAATTGTTACCCTGCCAGCTCAGGCGTGAACTTATATCAAGTATAGGTTTAAATTAAGGCTTTGATCAAGCATGCAGTGCACTCTGCAGTTTACTCTAATCAATGCCTATCGCGCAGATCTGATTGGATGTGCCAGTGAATTTTAAATTGAGCATTTGTGGTTTGGCTTCTTGTATTGCTTGAGTGTTCACTAGTTTTGCGCTAAGCAGTTGTAGGCCCAAGACTCGTTTATATAGGTTAATTCTAGTATTGGGGCTGGGAAAGCTGATCCTGGATCTGCATAGGAGCGTGCTAGTTTTAATATGCTTACGTATATTTCCAACTCTGCCTCTCACCCCTTTAAGAACTTGCCCCAAGCCAAATTTGGCACATGACCCATGGGTTGGTGGTTTAGAATGACCCCAGTGTCCTTCATCCATTGTGAAAACTATGTGAAGCTGCACCTAAAATGAAGGGTGTAGATTTGGATATCAGTGTGTTTGGGTGTGTTTAGGGGAACCAAACATACATCCTTGCTAAAATTGCACCTTTGTACACAGTATTAAACATATATTGTCCTTGCTCATGTTAGGATACAGGGCTGAGAGTTTCTGGCTGGTGTTAATAAACCCAGTATCTCCACAGCGGCCTTAGAAGCAGCGACAGGACTAGATGGTACATGAGAGTAATGGGCCGTCATCTCACTGAAGTAACTCTAGAGATCTTTGGAACGTGATTGGCTACCTCTCCTGGGGCAGATTCATACAGGCTTATTCTGCCAGGAGCATGAGGGAGATGTAAATGGGAGCCAGTGTGCTTGGTGGCAAATTTCGCCTCGTGATCCAGCTTTGTTTCGACAAATTGGAGCAGTGTCACTATTTCAAGCATATGCATGGGGAATGAACCACTGTGGTTCTCAGAGCCCAGCCTTACCTATGCATGTGAGTGCAGACAGTTGCCATTGAACAGAGCCCAACAACTGGGGATGTTCCAGTTTATATATGAAATGTAAACCGTGATGGGTGGCATGATGGTGCAGTGGTTAGCACTGTTGCCTCACACCTCTGGGTCCCGGGTTCGAGCGTCTGCCTGGCTTTCATGCGTGTGAAGTTTGCATGTTCTCCCTGCTTCATTGTAGGGTTTCCTCTCGATACTCCGGTTTCCCCCCCACAGTCCAAAAACATGCTGAGGCTAATTGGAGTTACTAAGTTGCCCGTAGGTGTGCATGTGTGAATGACTGGTGTGTGAGTGTGCCCTGCGATGGACTGGCCCCCCATCCTGGGGTGTTCCCCACCTCGTGCCCGTACCTTCTGGAATAGACTCCGAACCCCCCCGTGACCCAGAAGGATAAGCGGGTTGGAAAATGGATGGCTGTAAAAAAGCGATAAACCATTGTAATAGACCAAATTACAAGGAACAATAATGAAGAAATTTTGGTAGCGCATTCTGTGAATGCCATGTCCATAAGAATCTAAGAACACATTTATAAAGCATTATAAACATGGCTATTAATATTTATAAAAAGGAATTACACATTATAGCATGTTTATTATGCTGTATGAATGTTTAATGATGCCAGTGCAGTATAGTAATGTCATATGGCTGTCTAGAAGAAGCTGTAATGCGAGTTTTACCGAAAGTTTTTTATGAAGAAACAATTTAGTGAATATTAGCTGACTTTCCAGTGCTGGGATACTGAGTGATGTGGCCTTCTGATCATGTGAGCTCACCCTAAACTAGACTTTCACTTTGTGCTAGTGAACGCTGACCCCCTTAGGGAGGCCGGAGTGCTTCCCGGCCTGCCTTCTTACACGTCTTTCTGAAGAAGCCCAGGGTGGAAGTAGTCAAACTAATGCCCCCCTAAGGCTGGACAGGGGCAACGTGGGGTAAATAACCAGTGGATCCCAAAGACGAATACAGTTTAAATTTCCTAATACTCTTGCTGTGCATCTTTTTCTTAAGCATTGCTTGTTGGACTTTCAACTGTATGCTGAGTAATTACCTTCATTTGAGTCTCAAAACAGTGCTGCAGTGATCTCCCTGCTCAATAGCTGAACACCTATTACCCTGTGGATCAGGTCTTGGTCTCTATAGACTAGAGAGTTACACGATGCCTTAAAACCTGGACCTTTAATCCCCATTTCTACAACCATCTATGAACCTTAGTTAAAGAGGAGATGCGTAGACTAACGCTATATGATAATCAAATAATAAGATGTCGCCTTTAAAAGAAACTGAACATTAGATGATAGAATGACCCTTGACCCACTAATTGCTTTTTACTGCAGCCACAGATCTGTTTGTTTTGCACTGACACATGTCACCATCTACAAGCCGCCAGCACCCTGCCAGTTTGTTCACTGAATTTTTGCAGTGCCGTTTGGGACAGACAGATGGCAGCATACCCCCCCCAAAGCACTGGGGGAGATGTAGGCCGCAGTGTCATGCCCACTGAGCATGAAGCCTGTTCTTTCCCATGTTTATTTATATTCCCTGCAGTCACTGTCAGGCTGTGACCCTTTGTGGCTCGTGAGAGCATACTCAGAGTGGCCAATGACAGGAACTCTCCAAGCAAAGATATACAGCGTTACACTCGTGCATGGGTGCTGCCCACAGACAACGGGCATTTTTTAATGGAGAGCTGATTAACTTCGTTTTTTACATTAATCGGAAAAAATAATCATTTCAGTAACTCAGCGTTTTCTCTCTTACGTAGTATTTCCCAAACAAATATTGTTAAAAAGAAAAAATGAGTAGGATGTAATTTTTTTAAACAAAAATATTTCTCCAGCCACAGTGAATCATAGTGTCATCACTTTTATGCTGTTTCTCCTGAGGAAAGCACATGAAGATTATGTCGATTAGCACATCCATATATGAACTTTAATAATGACTTTATCAATTTAGAATGATATGAGAAATGCTTTGTTATTTTAATACACCTTTAAGGTAGAATTGCTTTTTTTCTTCTGCTGGAATCACACTTTACTTTCTGTTGTTGGTAGTTGTTTTAAGGTGGCTTCTCTTGTCATTTTGTGTCCCGTCTTAACCGGAAGTGTTCCGAAGAAGCACGTCTCGAAGTTTTAATGGTGCCAGCAAAATATAGTACCTGGGAACAGTTGATCTTTACCCGTCACAGATTTGCGCCATGACCTATGCACTGGCTTAATAAATTTCGATGATTTGTTGTCATCTTCCTGCCGAAGCAGTCGCTTGGCAACAGGAAGGGTGGATCCCTCAGCTGCTTCACTGTCCGACAGAAACAGGACAGCTGCAATCAAATCCTTTTGAAACCATTTTGGTGTCTGTCCACCTGCTGAAATGGGACTGGGGGGTTACACTTCTGCAATGGAGATGGTTGCGATTCACACATTCAAATCAACCTGTTCACAGGGTGCAGATAATAATGGCCGCTCCCATGACACAGAGGCTCTCCAGTCTTTTCCATTTGACCCAGTGGACAATTCCATGAATCGGACTGAATGTTGGAAAAATCAGTGGGGCTCAGGCTGACATGGCTGCCCATGAAAGCCGGTAGGATACTGTAGCAATCAGGCAAAACTGGATGTTCAGGAGAAATAACTAGACGTGTGATATATAATATATCCATTGTTTATTTCCTCAGAAGTAAAGGTGCTTTGGACATTTGTAGATGTAGCAGTAATTTTTGTCTGCTAGGTTGCGCAGCATGGCAGGTGTATACAGCATGAACGTCTCTGTGCTTCGGTGTTTAAACATTCGTGTGTCTATGTATTAAGGAGCATTGAACTTTGTAGCTCAGTACAATAATGGCCTTCTTCTCCAAGGACAACTGAGATCCCGTTCTTGCTTGTTTGTCTTTTCTATGAAACAATGATTAGCGATGTTACTCAAAAAGGCCATATATGTTACTTTAATCAATGGCCATATAATTACTTCAACGTCTGTATATAATAAGTTAAAAATAGGACTAGGAAAGGTCTTCTAAGGTTGGGGAAAACATACATAACAATATTTGTTGCATATTTTAATCTATCGATTAACTTTCAGTTGTTTGTGCAGAAACACCTACAGTCCATCATGAATGGTTGTAAATAAATATTGGGCTTTAGCTATTTTCAGTGATAATAACACAAATGTCCTTGGTCTAGCTCTGCGAGGATCGTGCGTAACAACGATTACTGGCTGCGGCAGTATGGCCCTTTCAGCCAATCACCACACAGTCTTCATTCGTAACAACGA
>JAODKF010000116.1:28655397-28668454 GCA_026779585.1 Mormyrus proboscirostris | reverse complement strand
GGACCCCCCCCCCCACTGTTGGGTATCCCCCAGTTAGTCTGGTTTCCCCCCCAGTTCAAAAACATGCTGAGGTTAACTAAAGTTACCAAATTGCCCATAAGTGTTGTGTGTGCACCCTGTGATGGGTTGGTGCACCAACCTGGGTTGCTGCCTGCCTTGTTGCCATCCAGCCTCCAGAATAGGATGCATGGATACAGAAAATGGATGGATGGATGTTCTTGCATCATTTCTTGAAGTTAAGCCTCTGGACGTATCATCAACTGGCCTTATATTCCAAAGTTCCTCTCCAGACTGACCGAGAAAATTGATCGTGGAGCAGTGGCACTATTTATTAGGAAGACAAATTCATTCTTTTAGTAAGATACTGATTCTGAGCAGTGAGCCAATTGTTTAAGGGTTCTTAATAGAAGCATTAGCCAGAGGTGGGTGTTTGCTCACAGGAAGGGGGGGGGTAGCTCTGTAGGTAACCAAACCTGCAGGTGGGCCCTCGAAAGTGCCTCAGGTCAGGTTATTTGCAAGATGGTTTCCGAGGTTATGAAAAGCAGCAATTCAGCTGGTGTGTTTTGTGCTCCAGTCCTGTCTGACTCCCTGTCAGTCTACCCAGTCCTGTCTGACTCCCTGTCAGTCTACCCAGTACTGCCTGACTCCCTGTCAGTCTGCCCAGTCCTGCCTGTCAGTCTGCCCAGTCCTGCCTGACTCCCTGTCAATCTGCCCAGTCCTGCCTGACTCCCTGTCAGTCTGCCCAGTCCTGCCTGTCAGTCTGCCCAGTACTGCCTGACTCCCTGTCAGTCTGCCCAGTCCTGTCTGACTCCCTGTCAGACTGCCCATGCCGGATGTCCTTGTTATTGTATTTATAAATGTAATTATTATAGAAGCCATGCAGATAAACAGATGAATGTAACATCTGGCAGTATTGCTATTTATTTTGACCTTTAACCTTAATCGCTTTGTATATATCTAGCTGGTTTGGTACTTATTGGTACTAGTACTTGAGTGGTAGTCAATGGAAAGGGGAAAGTGGCAACAGTATGGTACTTTGTACAGTGGAAAAGCACCCGATGGGTTTCACTCATGGTTTTCTTTTCACACAATGTCAGTCAAAATGGTAGTCATTTTTTTTTCAAGTAGCACCTGATCTTTGACTGACTGCCTCCTAGTAAAGTAATTTATGTGTGAAAAGCACAGTATTATGGATACTGTGCTGTAATTTTAAAGAATCAGTGACACTGGCTTTGGTAATCATGAAATGCATGAAGCTCTTGTGAAGTGAACAGATAGCAGCAGAGTACCAATCAGTAGTTCTGACATTCTGAGTGGCGATTGGCCCAGACCCCTCCCTTTTGGGTGTGACAATTGGCCCAGTCCTCTCCCTTTTGGGTGTGGCAATTGACCCAGACCCCTCCCTTTTGAGTGTGGCCATTGGCCCAGATCCCTCCCTTTTGGGTGTGGCCATTGGCCCAGACCCCTCCCTTTTGGGTGTGGCGATTGGCCCAGACCCCTCCCTTTTGGGTGTGGCCATTGGCCCAGACCCCTACCATTTTGGGTGTGGCCATTGGCCCAGACCCCTTCCTTTTGGGTGTGGCCATTGGCCCAGACCCCTCCCTTTTGGGTGTGGCGATTGACCCAGACCCCTCCCTTTTGGGTGTGGCCATTGGTCCAGACCCCTCCCTTTTGGGTGTGGCTATTGGCCCAGACCCCTTTCATTTTGGGTGAGGCTTAGGGCTGTACCAGAAATTTTGTGATCTCCTTGGCAGTTGACAGCAAATTAGTCAAAAGCATAGTGCTGTGGTTTAAGTATGGATAATGACTGAGGGGAGGAGACGTTCAAAGTCAACCACAAATAATTATGCAAACTTCAGCTAAATACATTAGCACGCTTCGGTTATGTCAAGAGCCAAGCCATAGTATTTGTTTTTATTTGCATAATTAAGTCCTTTTCACAAAGAGAATCGTTTATGTGGAGAAATTATAAGGTGAATTGTACAGATGGCCGGACTTCAGATCACGATGTGTGCTGCCAGTTTTACATCTGGCGGGTGTATCTGCATTCATGAGGGATCATACCCTGCATGAATTCAGGGGGACTCACCTGATTTCCCATTTTCTTTCAGCGTGGAAGGTGATGCTCCAGTGCAGGAGACAGGCCCCTCTGCAGAGAGTGTCTACGCCCGGGGACCCATAACCCACAGCTCCGCCCTCAGCCCAGACCGCTTTGAGGCCCCCTACGGCCCCCCCAGTAGCCAGCAGCGGTCACGACACCCCAAGCTGCAGCACTCCCAGTCCATCCTGCGTAAGCAGGCTGAGGAAGAGGCCATCAAGCGCTCACGCTCGCTGTCAGAGAGCTATGAGCTCTCCACAGACTTGCAAGATAAACAGGTACTCCTGCTCAGCCCTTGCATCCTCAAACCCGGTCGCCGGCTAGGGAAGGCTGCAGTCTCCTTTGCTGAGGAAGCAGCCCCGGGGCTCGCTGCTGAAAAGCTCTTCATTGCAAATATCAACTTGTTTATGAGAAAATATACCTTCATGTTAACTAATGCATGTTCATTTCGTAATGTCATTATAATGCACATTTTATGAGAGTTTATGAGAGTGGGACACGCATAACTGTTAGGTTATAATGAGCCACATTTATTCTTTTCGAAATGCATATATAATAATATATAATCTTTTCAAAATGCATTTTTTGCTATTAAGTGATTAATGTTGGACCTTTTTAAGAGTGGCTGATTTCCTGCAGTATATGTTGAGAAAAGTATCGACAATTTTTGTACCTTTCATTCATCATGGGTCAGGCTGTGAATAATGCTGGTTTAGTTTGACCCAGTCCTCAGTGCCCATCCCTGATGTTTATCTTCTCCATGTGGGTTCTCGGTAACCTTTAATTTCTCCTGTTTTCAGTTAGTACTGCCCACACAAGGTTCAGCTCAATTGCAGGCTGTTTCCTGTAAGATAAACATTTACTGTTTGGAGCAGGTAAATCAGTATATCCTTAGGTAATAAATGTGGCCTTAGCCAGAGACTCACAAAGCAGCTACCAAGCCTGGAGCTGAATCCCTTTTATAATCCTGGAAACCACTCACATTTATTCACGGTTAATGACTGAGCACAATGCACTTTCTTTGTGTTGTGAAATTTTAGAGTTTTGCTCTTGCAGACAGTAAATGGAGACCTCAGTTTTGTTTTTTGCATCTAACACACACATTTGCACTTCAGTCACCCTACCTCTAAACTGAATTTTTCTTTTCTTTGTTTTTGCTGTTATTGTTCTACTGAACAAAATTAAATGAATATAGATCAAACCCCAACTAACATCTCCAGTGCCAATACAGATTTAAAGCAGCTCAAATTAATATAACTAACATAATTTTATACAATTAAATCAATGATTGTTTTAATTATACTGTATTGTGCAGACTGATATGATCGTGTCAGATAGAGACCTACAGTAAATGTCTTAAAATTAATATACATGTAGTCACTTACAAGTAACCTTACAATTTAACTAAAACAATAGCATGATCTCTCGGAATACTGGCCATGGACGGCTACTGGTGAGCTAAGCACTGGGGAGCCTCAATATGGAAATGTTTTCCCCTGATTGACTGTAAGCATAATGGATGCACACACACCTCCATGCAGCTTTATTTGCTATTATAACACACATCTGTAGGTAACCATGACAGGCCACCATTACAGTATGGTGAGGGTCATGATGATGACAATGGTGATGATAAGCAACTTGACACGAGTTACCAGATTTTAGCTAATCGCAATAAAATTGTGGATAAGTGGTACAAGGGACCTTTAAGACTCGGCATTGGGTGTGTATTAGGCTCATGGGAGTTTTACTTGCGCAAAAAATTTCAGGGGGTAGAACAAATAATGATTGGTTCAGAGAGATAACCAATCAGAATTTAGAGAAGGTGGATCCAAGCACCTAAAGGAGGCAGGACCAAGACATCTGATTGGTTGGTCCTGCCTCCTCTGGTTACTTGGACCCACCTCCTCTACAATCTGATTTGTTATCTCTCTGAATCAATCATCTTTCATTCCGCCTTCAGAACATTTTTGTATAAGTAAAACTCTCTCGAGCATGCATTGGTTGGTTTCCCTCATTTTGCCTTCTTCTGTACATAGTTGCTCCATGAGAATTAAGGAGCTCTCTGTCAAAGCCTTGTAAGGTGATTTGATGAACCTTTGCCTTTTAAGCTGCTATGGCAGAGTCTGGCAATGGGGCAACTGAGTTAATGAAGTGAGAAGGCAATGCAAGAGCCAGAGGGGCATCATTGTGAAAGAAGAGGAATATATTGCCAGCTGAAATATTAGGAAATAAAGACATGCGTGTGCTAACAGATTAACCAGACGGGGCCACACTAATAGCTAACCTCAGGGGTTTGCGTGTAGCTTAGCTCACCAGCCACTGCCCTTGGTCAGTGACAGGGCTTTCTGTCACTCACACTTAATGATCTCTAACAACTCTTTGGTCAATCTTACTAATAGTACCAGGCTTGACTGATAAATTATAATACATGAAGCCTAACTTCTCAGCATTTTCTCCTGGGTGAGACCTCTTTTTCTTGCCGCAAATGTTTAAAGACATTATCAACGCATGTATGTTTGTGGAAGCTTAATATTGGGCAAATTTATCCACCTGCTGATCTATCACTTGAACCCTGATACAGACGATAGTGTTACCTAAGCTGCCGTGAAATGCTGAAAGCATTTGGTTTTGATGTCTAGCTTGAACTGTGATGGGTACCTCACTTTCTCTCTTTCAGGTGGAGATGCTTGAGCGTAAATATGGGGGGCGTTTCATAACTCGGCATGCTGCCCGTACCATCCAAACTGCGTTCCGGCAGTACCAGATGAACAAGAACTTTGAGCGTCTCCGGAGTTCTATGTCTGAGAACCGCATGTCCCGGAGGATTGTCCTGTCCAATATGAGAATGCAGTTTTCCTTTGAAGGACCTGAAAAAGTCCACAGCTCTTACTTTGAGGGCAAACAGGTCTCTTTGAGGGACGACAGCAATGACTCGGGGGCTTTGGTGCCGGCAGAGCACCAGGAGATGGTCGATCCCTCGAGCGTGAACCCCCCCGCTGACCAGGGTGACTTTTCGGATGCCATCACCGAGCTGGAGGATGCATTCTCCAGGCAGGTCAAGTCGCTGGCGGAATCCATTGACGATGCTCTGAACTGCCGCACCCTTCATGGTGGGGAAGAGGTCCAGGCGGAGCAGCTTCGGGGGCGCCCAGAGAGGGAGAGCGAGGCGGGCTACCAGATAAAGTCCTCCCACCTCGCGGATCGCCAGAGAATGGATGACATGACCGCGTCCTATAGTGACGTGACTCTTTTTATTGATGAGGAGGATTTCTCTCCTCCTTTGCCTGTGACCCAGTCTGTGAACCGGACCTCTAGCACTGAGTCAGATATCCGTCTCCGTTCTCAAGAGTGCTGGTCTCTGGCGCACAAAGATGACCAGGGTGACACGGACACCAGTTGCCGTAGTACTCCCTCCCTGGAGTGCCAGGAGCAGAGGATCCGCATGGACCACCTGCCGCTGCTGACCATCGAGCCACCCAGTGACAGCTCAGCAGAACTGAGTGATCGCTCTGACCGCGGCTCGATGAAGAGGCAGGCTGCCTATAAACGCGGTTTGGCTGGCCCTGGGCAAGCTAGCCCCAAGCACGTCACGCACGTGCTGCCGCAGCGTGTGCCCTCCCGGGACGAGGAGCTGCTGCCACACAGGCCCCGGCCTCTGGAGGCCCACCTGATCCTCAACGGCACCACTAACCGACAGAGCAAATCTGAGTCCGATTTCTCCGACGGGGATAATGACAGCGTCAACAGCACGTCTAACTCCAACGATACGATAAACTGCAGCTCCGAGTCATCATCTCGGGATAGCCTACGGGAGCAGACCCTCAGCAAGCAGACCTACCACAAGGAGACCCGCAATAGCTGGGACTCGCCTGCCTTTAGCAATGACGTCATCCGCAAGAGGCACTATCGCATTGGTCTCAATCTCTTCAACAAGTATGTAATCGATTCAAATCACTCAGTACAAATAACTCACTTTTTACTTTTAAATGCTTGAGTTGTGAAACAACGCAACAAAGTCCATTTTTTCGGTGATTAACTAGAGTAGTCATAGTGTCAATATGCAAAAAGTATTTGATGGATCTTATTGAACTTTGTAGATGTGTTGTATGGATGAAAAATTGCACCAAAAATGAAGCAATGCCACTGAGTGATCACCAAAAGAGGGGCAGCCTCAGACACATTATTTTGTTAGTGCTATAACTCAAAAAGTAATCGATAGATCTTATTACCACTTCACCAAAACATTATATGGAGGAAGATCTACACCTGATTTAAGTCAAATTAGCTTCAGAAGCAGAGGTGGATGTTTCAGGTGCAGAAACGAAAAATCCATATCAGCTGGTTGGTTGAAACAATATTTTGGTCTGGATTTTTACTTTCTGGATCTGAACTATCCACTTCTGTTCACAAGTTGTGCAAATGTATTTGATAGCACAAAAATTGAAACAGTGTCACTTAGTGGTGAAAAGGCAGCCGCAGAGCCACAGCGGTGGGAAGGGTGAGTAAGAGATTGTGCAGGTTTTGGGGGTGTGGGAGCGTGGGGGTTAGGTGAGGGAAGGAGGTAATGGAGCCATCCAAGAAATACTTTGTTGTCATTCTGACAGCATCTGTTTAGTAATGCAGATTATTATGAACATTATAATTAATGCACGTTACAGCTATTGAGTTATGTTGGGTGAATATATTATTAATGGGATGTTAAGGGATACTTACATGCTGTTCATTAATGCTCTTTGATTCATAAATGTATTATGTAGGTTAATTAATGCATTATGAAAGTGCAGTAGATGTACAAGATGTTAAGTTACAGAACCAGAGGTTCTCCCTTTCATATAAGATAAGAGAAACCTAGAACCACCTTTGCAAGTGTCCCTTGTGTGATAAGCAGGCAGTGTCATATTTGTAAGAAACCCTCTTTATATCTCCCTCAATTTGCTCCTGGCGGGTAGGAGTGAGCAAACTGTGAAGGGCACCTGTTGTGGGGCCATGGAGCTGGGGGTTAAGGGCCTCACTCATGGAGCCAATGTACCACTGCTGGCCTTGAACTGGTGACCTTCTGATCACAGGCATAGAGGCTTAGCCCACTGAGCCACATGCTGCCCTCTGGTATATGCTCCACATCAAGAGATATGCTACACTATTTAGTGACAAGGCTGGTGGACACACTAGCACATAACCTCTAACCTGGAATGCAGGGCTCTCAAGTGTCACGCATTGAGCGTGACAGTCACTCTTTTCAGTCTTTTGCCACGCACTCCCACCACACATTTCTCACGCGGAAAAATAATTTGTAGGCTAATATGCCGCAGCACCCAATATTTCTCATACAGCGGCACATTAGCGCCTCACTATGTAATAAGCGTGTCTCCGCTGGAGTCCTAGAGCCTGTCACTTACTGTACCAGCCAATCAAAAAAAAGAAAGGGCCTACACAATAGCCAATCAGAAAGTAGTAATATTGTATCTGGGTAAAATGCAGCACAACAACCAATGAAAAGACATCCTGTAGAATGTCACTGTTGCCTGTCTTCAAAACTGGAGAGCGCTGGGAATGTACCAAGAGGGACCTTAGTTAGCTGTCTCGAGGAGCTTTTTTGATCACACTCTGATGGCATCATAAACATCCTGAATTAAGAAAGTATCTGAGTATGAATTGGAGGTGGGACCCTGTTAAGCACACCAATCGCTGGGATATTTGTATTGTTTAATCTTCCTGACTGTAATCATTATTAGTTGGGCTGTTAGAATACACAGCTGTCCCAGTAGAGTCCCTGTTTGCATTGTTTTCAACATCTGAAGATTCTTATCCCTGCAGTGCAACCTGATATTTTATCTACAGTATATAACCAAAGTTATGATTTAGTAATTCATCACCGATGTAATTCCTCCATTACCTCTAAGGTTAATGGCTCAAACAAGTAAACTGCTCTGAAAATGTTAAATTCTACCTGGAAGAAACCCGCCTATCCCAGGGAGAAGAAATGTAAATTCCAAACACACTCTCTTTTCTCTTTTCCTCTGTATTTATTTACCATACATATTCATTTAAATGAAATAAAAGAAGGTGTGCAAATGGCAGCTCATATGACGTGTGAATCCCTGTCAATAGGGTATGAGATAGAAAGACAACAGTACTTCTGATGCTGTGATGTTTCCTGGTCCCATTTTAAAAATAGTACAGTCACCTTCATTCCTAGGATGAAACTTTTTCCCTGGTGTTTTTTTTTTTTGCTTTACTGTGTAATGTGATATTTTTGCAACTTTCTCAGAATGAGAGTTCTCGCATCCCCTGTATAAGAACAGTGTTAAACCAATACAGGCACGAAGGATCAGTGTATGGGCAGCCCAGATCTGTAGATGCTATGCCAAGCTTTTCAAAATCAATGAGGTTTTTTCTCCAGGACCCTGTGTGCTTTGTTTAAGAAGCACGTCTTATGTAACACTGTAAAATGGAAAACATTTTTTTCAAACAAGGGTAATTTTATACAATGATTCCATGGACAAATAAGCATGAAGTCATTCATATTGAACAATGAAGAAAATATTTACAGTGGGTCTAAAAGCCTGAGACCACTAGTATAAATGCACCTATTTTGCATTTTTTTAAATAATTTAATATGAAAGTATTCATTACAAGTTATATTATCCACACAACAACTTTATTGAAAAGTTGCATCTTTGAAAAAGTTTGCATTTTACTGTAGTTACAGCTAGCATTTGATACGTCCCCTTTTTGCTTTGACAGTATGCAGTCATGGGAGTAATATACTTACTCAAAAATATTCTGAGGGCAGATAGAAAAATGATTGGTTGAGAGATAACTAATCTGATTGGTTGAAAATCTATTATTTATTGAAAATCTTAGTTCTTGCAAAGCTTTGAGATATGTTTGACATTATTTTCCTGAACCCTTGTCTACAAGAGTCCAAACCAGAGGGTGCAGCACGTCTCTGAATAAAGCGGCACTTTTCCTTTTTCAAGGGCGTAGTTGAGTCGGTGCAGATGAACAACACCTGAGTTGGCAAAACACCCAATATTCCCACCCGCATGTTTCAATGTTGTTTTGAAGCACTCTGGTATCACTCTCCCTTCTATTCATCTCCTGAAATATAAACACTTCTGTTACAGTAATTCTCAAGCTTGGATTGACCATTAATTAGGTCTTTCTCCATTGATGCTCTCTGGAATGTGCATATGCCTTACCCGTGTCAAAACTTCGTTTATTTATAGGATTAAATGAAAAAGTTCCTAAATTTTCAAAATAGTCTCAGACTTTTGACCCCAACAGTATAGCTGATGTTTGTACTAATTATGGTGACCACATTCCGATTGCTTTTTTGTCTGCAGGAAACCAGAGAAAGGTATCCAGTACCTGACTGAGAGAGGATTTGTTCCTGACACACCTGTGGGCGTGGCTCACTTCCTGCTTCAGAGGAAAGGGTTAAGTCGGCAGATGATCGGGGAGTTTCTTGGAAACCGTCAAAAGCAGTTCAACAGGGATGTCTTGGAGTGAGTATTGCTAGGCAATAAATATTACTGAAAACAAACAGCCACTTCAGCCGAATCTGTGTTTTGGGAAACGCTGAAGACATTCAAATTCATCCTACCATGCGAACTTGAGTACAAATAAAGTATTTGCTGGTTACAAGAGGTTCATTGGATAATGGCAAATCCTGTCAGCAAACATAATAATGGCTAAATTTGTGGACTCATCATGGACAGAAGGGTTCTGTTGTTGGACTCATAAACAAGGTCATGAGTTGGAATTAGAAAATGTGAAAAATCTTTGGGCATTGATGTTTTTGCAATGAATAACTCCATTTTAAATGAACCTCCCCTCCTTGCTTTTGTGAAATGCCAGCATTCGAGGTTCTCCATATACTTTACTTTATGCTTTTGAAGGTTTCACCTATGTGGACTTTCTGCTAGCTATGTGAGAGTTCAGGCTCCTTCACACCTCCTCAGAGTAGGCAATCGTTGGCGCCATCAAGGATACGCTGTCTGACCACTGCCCTTCATGCCCGGTAGTTGCGTGGTGGATGAGATGGACTTCTCAGGCATGGAGCTGGATGAAGCCCTCAGGAAGTTCCAGGCCCACATTCGGGTCCAGGGAGAGGCACAGAAGGTGGAGAGGCTAATCGAGGCTTATAGGTGAGACACACAGGCCTGGTGTGGATGCTATGTAATGTGTCAATGAACAACTGAAAAATGTAAAGGGGAATCTGACCCAACCTTACAAAATATTAATCAGATCATTAAAATGTATCTAAATGAAAGTATACTAATTCACTTTGATTCACCTCTGCTTTCTATGTACATGAAAATCACTTATCGTTATGGTAAAGGGAAAAGCTGTCCTCCATTTTCCACTGAAATCGGAGGAGAAATCCTGCTTACTGCAAATCATCAGTCTAATTGTAAACTCAGCATTAATTCTACCACATTCATTTTTTTCTATCATTATCTGTTTTGCTTGCGAAAATAACAATCATCTGATCTGATATATACATCAAATTAGAAGGTTTACCAAACCATTTCAGGTTGCTATAAAAATGTCATGCCTTAATAGGTGGGAGATGAACAACTTTGCTCCAAATCGTGCCAGATACCAAGAAAATAATCAAGAAAAGGGTTATTTTATTACTTACACAATGAGCTGAGGAATATGAAGTGATATACAAATTTTATACATTGTATTGCATAAAACTGGGAGAAGAGTGTAGGTCAGTCAGCTGTAGAAAGTTATTATTGGTGTCATGTCATCTTGAAGTTTTTCCCCTTCAGTTTTACGTGACCATGTTCCTCACTTTAGTACTATTAGTCTTTAGCTAGGGTTAATGACTGCTGATCTTGTCTGAACCAATTCTTTCCCCCACCATAGCCAGCGCTACTGCATCTGCAACCCCACGGTAGTCCGACAATTCAGGAACCCAGACACCATCTTCATCCTGGCCTTTGCCATCATCCTCCTCAACACGGACATGTACAGTCCCAACGTCAAGCCTGAGAGGAAGATGAAGCTAGAGGACTTTGTCAAGAATTTGAGAGGTGAGCGGGCAGCCCTTATGTAGGAGACATTTTGATGATCTTTCTCTTTCTGCAGTAACTGCAATTAGGGAGTGAATTCAACTGTCCCTTTCATATTTAATTGCTTGCACGTAGTATATTCTTTCACTAATAGTTTTGTTATATACTTTCAGGTCAATAAAAACTTGATATGTTTAAACCTTGGTTCCTTTAATATCTAACATATTTATAAGCTTTCATGTGTGTGTGTTTCTGTGTGTGTGTGTGTGTGTGTAAGTTTCTTGATGGTCGTATACTTGGAAAGGTGTGTCCCGATAAACAAGGTATTTGTCAGGGTGTCCTCATAAGTACTGTATACCTTTATGTGTGTGTGTGTGTGTGTGTGTGTGTGTGCCTGTATGTGTGTGTGTGTTTTTGTATGCTAATGACCAGATGATGCCAACCCCAGGTGTTGATGATGGAGAGGACATCCCACGGGAAATGTTGATTGGAATCTATGAAAGGATCCAAAAACGGGAGCTGAAAACCAACGAAGACCACGTGTCTCAGGTTCAGAAGGTGGAAAAGCTCATTGTGGGCAAAAAGCCAGTAAGTCCTGCTGGATCCATATGGAAGCATTAGCTTCCTCATTTGTAACTAAGATGTTTGCCAGTGACCTGCTTTTTTTATCTTACATGAGTGTGAACAGAGTAATTATTAAATTATAGGTTTACTGTACTAATGATCTTAAAAGTGCTTTATGCTCATACAGCTCAGAATATAGAAATCTCACGTTCTCTTGTTATCTTTCTATGCTTGCGCTGCAGATTGGATCACTACACCAGGGCCTTGGATGTGTAAGTAACTATCCATTTCTCATGCATCATGCAATAATTTTTTCCCTGATTTACATGAAAATTGTAAAGTAAATGATGAGGCATAATTTGAAGTGTTCTGAACGGTCTCGTTACCTCCATAAAAATGATTTAGATTTCTGGACAGTTAACAGTCCATTACATTTGTGAACTCAGAAGTGGTCAGCCTTTTATTTGGCTTATTCTGATTGTTTAGTATTGCTGCCTGGAACTACACATCATTTATAAATGATGTAGAAAGTAAGCTTCCGTAATCACCCTTTATGAAGATATCTGCTAAGGCAAACATGTCACGTACTCGTGAATTTCTCACATGGGGGCGTGGTATGGTGCAGGCAGGAAAAGGAAAGGTGGATGATCCACTGATGGCTCAGCAAAACAGGGGTTTGTTAACAGAACATGAGATCACTAGGAAACACTACAAAACAAAAATGGATCAGAAGGGGTCAAAACTGAAAAGGGGTACAAAGTACACTGACAAAACAAAAATTATCTATAACGGAACTGGTTACAGCAAGGAACAGGCAGGGAATCAAAAATCAAACACACAGTCAGCAAGACCATCAACAGCAGCAACTACAACATTGACTCCACAAGAAACAGGGCAGGATCAGGAACTTAAGGATAACGCAGGACAGGTGAGAGCAGTTAATACGGGCTGGCAAAACGGGCAACAGGTGAAATGAGTAATTAAATCAAGGAACTCAGAAACTAAAAGGGAACCTAAGAACTGACAAAGAAACAAGATGACAGAATCTAAATACTGGAAAAATAACAGGTAAAAAAGAACCAAGGAAAAGCAAAAAAACAAGCAGAATATAAGTCGCGAAACACGGGAACTATAAATACAAATGAAATAGTAGGGAAATAAAACCTACAAAATACAAAAATAGAGGAAGTGGGATTTGAATACACAACAGAGGGTTTAGAGGCTACACCAGGGGTGCCCAACTCCAGTCCTGGGGGGCCGGAGCCCTATGTAGCTTAGTTCTTTTCCCGTTCCATAACAAATGATTCTGTGTGGTAATTAGCACAAGGAGTTGAATCAGGTGTGTTAAATGAGGGGAAACCCAAAG
>JAODKF010000116.1:28632837-28655297 GCA_026779585.1 Mormyrus proboscirostris | reverse complement strand
AGTTGAATCAGGTGTGTTAAATGAGGGGAAACCCAAAGATGTGCAGGGCTCCGGCCCCCCAGGACTGGAGTTGGGCATCCCTGGGCTACACACTCAGCCCACTGAGCCATGCAGCAGTCCAGTGAGCAGGGGAGGCACATTCATGGCTTTGATGAGAAGGAACAGGATGGCCAGTGACATCTGCTGGCCAAAGAAGGTGCAGGGCCTAACATATACATGTAATTTGTAATAGCGCTTAAACGAGTAATATAAATGATGGATTTGGAAATATTGTAGGTGTGTTATTTTTTTTTAATTGCGTTGTTTTTCCATTTATGGTGATAGTTGAATCATGTAATGAGTGTGCTTCATTTTGGAGACTGAGTTAAATTTATATGAGTTTAATTTATGTGATACTCCTGGCTTTCAAACAAACTATATCAGCTTAGCTACGGCTAAGAGCTCCTCTGTGGAAGCCTGGATTATTGAACAACCGAATGTTGTTGATCCTGACAAAACAATCTCCATAAAATTGCCTGTTTCCAAAAATACTATAGAAATTCACTTTTCCTGAAGGGTTCGATAATCTTTTGTAGCGCTAGACTTCTGACAGGAGCGCTCCCTCCTTGTAGGTGCTGTCTCTGCCCCATCGGAGACTGGTGTGCTACTGCAGGCTGTTTGAAGTACCCGACACCAACAAGATCCAGAAACTGGGTCTCCATCAGAGGGAAATCTTCCTCTTCAATGATCTTCTGGTGGTACGCTGCACTCACTCCGCTCCTCGTGTACTGTCTATTCTCTGGTTCTGTGATCGCAGTATTTCCCTCATCCAACTACAGATTCATTTAAAGCTATCTTTGTCCACAAAGCTGCTGTAGACTTAGAAACCATCTACAGGTATTTCAATTTCCACAGCATCTGATATTGTTATTTACAATGATAAATGCAACAAATGTTTACTTGAGTTCAATTATGAGCACAGCCCTAAATCATGGACACAAGATATTTGGGCATAATGGATTTTGGTAGAATCTACGAATCGCATCTGTCCTGGCACTCATTCAGGTAAGGTTATATATTAATGTAGCTCACATCATCCCATCTATCATTTCTTTAGGTTACAAAGATTTTTCAGAAAAAGAAGAACTCTGTGACATACAGCTTTCGACAATCCTTTTCCCTCTACGGGATGCAAGTACTTCTATTTGAGAACCAATGTGAGTACTGGATGTCAGACCCATCACAGGATGAGCTCCTGGTTCCTGATGAGGCTGCCATAGTGACCAAGCAAAGTACCAAATCGGTTTAACTTTGCAAAAAGGTGCTTCAGAATTTATTTGTTTAGTACATGAAGATCCTAGACTTTTTCCATTTATTCTGTTTCAGACTACCCCAATGGAATTAGACTCACATCAGCTGTCCCTGGGGCAGACGTGAAAGTCCTTATCAACTTCAATGCCCCAAATCCCCAGGATCGTAAGAAGTTTACTGATGATTTGCGAGAGTCCATTGCGGAGGTCCAGGAAATGGAAAAGTACAGGATAGAGTGTGAGGAACTCCTTCAGAATATCAAATTGCAGATAAAACACACAACACTAATTCAATAGCCTCAGACATTCATGTCTTATTCTGTATTCTTCAGACAAATAGTTACCAGGTGTTCTGTTTAAGTTGTTAAGATGGGGGGGGGGGGTGGTTTTGTGCCAAATACTTTTAAAAATGGGAGGAAGAGATACTAAATGGAAGTGGTTCAGGAAAGTGAGCACTGAAGTTTAAAGGACAGATCTGTATCATCTTGCCGGTATTACAGAATAAGATCATGCAAATTAGTGTATTCTCATCACAAAGTCATCATAGCAGATCGAGAAAAATGAGGGAAATAAAGCAAATTAATTTAACGATGACATGCTGTTCACCTGAATACATTCTCCATTTAGCGGAACTGGAGAAGCAGAAGGGTGTGGTCCGGCCCAGCCTGTCCCAGAGCTCAGGCCTCAAGAAGGAGTCAGGAAACGGGAACCTGAACCGCGGCAGCCTGGACGACAGCTACGCCATGGGGGAGGGTCTGAAGAGGAGCGCCCTCAGTAGCTCGCTGCGGGACCTCTCAGAAGCAGGTAAGGCTACATCCAGGTTTCCTGCATGCAAGGCACTGACAAAGCAGACCGGTCGTGCATAATCCGGGTCGACTGTGAAGGGCGGCTTTCTGCTGGGCACAGAGCTGAAGTGAGGTTTGGCTCCCGTTCACCGTTCATACTGAAGAGCTCGTTCGCCTGTGAAGATGCTGAACTGCATGGAAGCCAAATTAGTTCGGTTGTCCGGAGCTGAATGTGAGGCAGTGTGTACGTGGAGAACGTAGAGTCTAGAAAAATGTGGTTGGGGCAGAACCTTTTTTTGGAAAGAGCTTCTGTCAGAGAGGCATGTCTCAAAGAGGGATTCCCCTTTAGGTACACTTTCAGAAATCAGTCATGGAGTCATATGGGTTTTAGGTGTCCTGGAGTAATTGATAATGGATTATTGATGCTCATTGCTAATTGGTCTGTTGATGGTATTTTACTTGCTTTTTACACTAATAATATATAGGCGACCCATCAAATTATTGAAATTTACCCTAATTTGGAGGCACTGTATAAACATGATATTCGAAATCTTCTCTAAAGCACTTGCTTGATTTTCCTGATTATATCTCATTGTCAGTTTTTTACTGTTTCTATGACATTTTGTTTACATCGTCATCATTCGCCTTGTTTGATCCAACAAAAATGTTGATCACCAACTTCATTACTCACTGTGTCTTTCATATCGTGCATTGCTGGCTAAAACCGCATCATAATTAATTTTCTAACACTATAGAAAAACAAGCAGAAACCCACAACATTGTGAA
Organism: Mormyrus proboscirostris; assembly: GCA_026779585.1. NCBI lineage: Eukaryota > Metazoa > Chordata > Actinopteri > Osteoglossiformes > Mormyridae > Mormyrus > Mormyrus proboscirostris. Next base: position 28,652,437 of record JAODKF010000116.1, on the reverse strand, counting down.
TACTGTATAATATGTGTTTCCATATTTATCGTGCTGTGTTTGTACATGATATCCATTTTTCAACCTGTAATTTCCAAAACACAAATAAGGATGGAATCAAGGAATGGAAATGTTATTTGTATTAATTGCCAATAAATTTTAATTATTTTAAAAAATATTAAATTATTTATTTTTAAATTAAAAATTTTATTTTTTAAGTGCCTAATGTCACATTGCAGCAGCAGTGTAGCAATGAAGAACCAACCATAGATAAAATTCAGAAAAACTTTTAAGCTTAACGATATCTTTAGACTATAGAATTTCCCAGATGTTTATATTTTATGTGATATTATGTGACATATATTTTACACTTATCTTTTTATATTCTATATTTATGTGTCTCATATATTTATAAACACCGTAACTAGACAAATGAAAAAAGAGAGAATTAAAATTGCAAACCAACAGAATAATTACTGTACAAGCTCTGTAAATAAGAAGTCGGCTTCTACTTCCTATTTAATATTTTTGTCTCATCCTTTATATTTAAAATTAGATCTTATATTTATTGGGCACCATTTTTGTTCATTATATGGTTGTCGTAATTTTTTAATCGAAAGCCTCATTTTATATTATTTACAATGTATATAATAATTATTATTAATATCTAATAGGACTGAGGCTGATTATGATCACTAAAACAATTTTTTATACCAGAGCATTTTGTTTCAGGTGATGGAGAGTTTTCTCCTTTAACACTTTGAACTTTAAATCTAAACTGACCTTTTTAAAGTTACAAGCCTAAACTATTCAGGCAAACATTGAACAACCGTTAGCAAAATAATAAAGTTAAGGGGATTGATGCTTGACAAAGGTTTGTATGTCTACATGTATTGTTCTATGTCTGGATATTTGTGCTTTTTTCACTTACGTCACAATCTGGGATTTTGTTTTGTAACTAAGTGACCTCCTCCTGGTAATGATATTTTTCTACTACAGTCTTTCCTTTTATTTTTCGGTTACATGGCAATATTTAGATTTTATTTCCTCACATTGTCCCATGATACTTTGCTTTTGTTTTTTTTTTCTCTCTTTTTTTCAAATTAACATTAGGAGTTACATGTCAGTCGCATCCACATTAAGTCATCGACAGCAAACTACTCCCAACTTGGCTGTGCGGGTCGTCCACAGGGCCCCAGGGCCTCAGAGCCTCAGGGAGCTTGCGTTGGCTCTTGCCTGTTCACTTCCATACCACCTGAATACCAGCCCAGGTAAATCTGGTGCTGCTTTACCTTTGCTTGCATATAGAGGCCCAGCCCTTGAGTGGTCATCACCTCTCCTGGTTTTTTTAAAGCTTCTGGGAGTTTCTGCAGAGGCTGTTGTCACTCTCCTGTCCCCTGCTGACATAGGGCTTTTATTTTTATGTTGTATATCAACAGCAGAAGCATCCTGCCCAGTTAAAAACATATTATAGTATACAGCACCCCACCTCATGGCAGAATTATATTATTGTAGCTGCCCCCCCCTCCGTCCCACCCTCGTCAGAGCAATCCCCTCCTGTGCGGCCCCCCACTCCACCGGCAGGGATGAGGGATGTAGGGTCCTCTGTATAACCCCAGAAATGTCCATTTCTAATCTGTGGTGTCGCATGTCCCGGGCAGGCAAGCGGGGTCGTCGCAGCAGTGCAGGATCACTAGACAGCAATATGGAAGTAAGTAGGAGGCCCTGCCCTGTGGGCCTCTCTGTGTGATGATGTGCTCTTTCAAACGCATCTTTCTTTCTTTCTTTCTTTCTTTCTTTTCCTTTTGCACCCGTTTTCCTATTTTCGTTTATTTCCTGCTGTGGGTAATCTTTAGCCGCCTGTCTGAACCAATGTGCATGCCTGGCCTGCCTGCATTTTGCTGTCAGACTTGCCTCTCGAGGGAGGAGGTCTGCATCGCTCAGGGGGGGCTACTCTCCACTCTCTCCTTTCTGTAGCTCAGCATGAACTGACTAATCCCACTCATCTGCCATCGTTTCTCAAGCGTGTTGGTCCCCGATCAATGTTTTTTGTTTTTTGTTTTTTTTTTTTTTTTGGTGATTCACTTTTGTTTATCTTTTTTATATCTTCAGTTGTTTTTTTTTTTAAAAGTGCAACTACTTAATTCAGTGACTGCACAGGGATTGCAATTTCGGATGGGAATCTCCTTCCACCACAACCTGCCAGTTGGTTAAAACTCCTTCTCAGCCTCTGCAAATCACTGGTCCGCTATGTAGCGCCACCTATCGCTACTTCTCGCGAAGCCCTGATTTATAACGGGCTCGCACCATGGTCAGAAAGGATATCGTCATTTTTTGGTTTCCACGGAGTGAAAGTCTTTATGGAGGCCGAACAGAAACATATGGTTTTTTTTTTGGTTTTCACATTTGTCATAGTATGAAAAGGCAAAAACGGGAATAAGACTTTGCTTTTCCAAGTCTCTCATTAGACATACAAATAGCAGCATCCAATGGCAACAAATTTAGCCAGAGTTTTGTCAGGCGAGTATTGTGCACTTTTGTTGGGAGACCAGCAAGCTTTTTGTTTTTGTTATTCTACTGGCCTGTGGCATGTACCCACTCAGACTGTACCCCATCAGGCAAATCATTCATATAATTCAATGCAAACAAAATGAAAAAAGATTCCAAATAAATCATCCTCTTAGCTATGTCAGTCGTGGTCCTTTCATACTCCGGTGTATTCTTACCACTGATACTGTTTATTGTCTAATAGAAGGATAGCAGTTCCATTACATGCTCTGAATAATCATCTTTCAATGCGGTGAAGACAATCCTAGCGTTAATGCTAATGTGCATTAAGCTATAATAGAACCCATTCATCTCATACACAAAACCTGTTGGTGTCATATCGTGAAAACTAACCATTTTTTGGTGATGGAGTGATTTGCCTCATTGATAACCAAATGCTGGATTTGGTACGAATCCATGAAGCAAGTGCTGTGTTATAGTCTTATGCAATCGAGTCCCCGGCTGTGATGTGCCCCTGTGATCCTCATCCTGGGTTCTTCACGTTTGGGCTTCTCTGAATTCCCTTTGGTGTTTTTAGCAGATTCTCTTAGTGGGTGATTGTCACTTTTTCCTTAACGGTTATACTTTGCTCCGCTTAGAGTTTGAAGCAGCATGAGTTTTCTTTGGCATGTTTTGGTGTAACAGTGCGGAGGCCTTTGTCAGCTCATTTTTAGCATTAAATTCATTTCATAGCCGTGAAGGTCTCTGATCTCGCTTCAGTGGCTCAATCAGTAATCGTTTCCTTGTAGTTGTAATTGTAATTGACTCACATGCCCATCTTACTGAAATAAAGAATTGCAGCTCCGTGTGTAGCTATTCGCTAAGCTAATGATAGCCCCTCCATTGCGTCTGTATGACTTCTAGGCTGTTCTGCCAAACGCATATGAGCAATCTTGTCTATAACATTTCTCCGGACATTTTAACCTAATCCTGTTGGTCTGCAGTCTAGATGTTGCTTTCAAAGTACGTCAAATAACTTGTACCTCAAAGATTCAAAATCTGATACATTTCCAGCCCACAGTAATGAGGTCAGGTTTAGTGCTTCTTCCTCATAAACATCTATCTAAACAGCAAGGGGGGGGGGGGGTCATATAATGCTGTGGAAATTATGCTTGTTGAAGTACAGTTCCTATGCTAGCAATTAACCATACAGCTGCTTTGTTAGCATTTCTCTCTGCATCTTTTTGCATGCTACCTGCAATCGGCCACTAGGGGGCAGGAATGTGGAGCCCTTCTTCTGTGAGGCAGTGTCACTGCTGCATGCTTCTGGTGGGTGGCGGGAGCAGTGACGGCACTCTGTTGTCCCCCCCCCCAGGGCTCCATCATTAGCAGCCCCCATGCGCACCCGAGAGCCGCCGCCTCCCACGACGGGCCTCCGCGCGGCCACCTGCCCGCTCACAACTCTTCCTCGCTTCTGGGAACTCTGTTCGGCAGTCGACGGGGCAAACCCCAGTCTTCCTCGGCGCGCGGCCTCCATTCCCATCAGGCTTCATTCCAGCACCCCACCCTGATCTCACACACACCCCACCCCTCCACACTGCACCACAGCCTTCATGCCCAGCTCTGCCACACCCAGCAAAACCCACCTCCCTACCACCACCATCATCATTACCACCCACCCCACCAGCACCGCCAGCGTCCGGCCTACGCATCCCACCCCCACTCCCAGCACAGCCACGGCATCCACTCCCAGCATGCATCTCACCACCACGGCCCAGTCCCTGGTAGTGGCGGCAAACCTAAACACAGCGGCATCAGCACCGTGGTGTAAAGGTGTAGGCAGGAGAAGGGAAAGGCCCAGTTTTCTAATCAGCAACGCCGGCAGAGGGGATGCTGTGAGATGCCTCAGGGGCAGTCACTTCTGGCTGGCGGCCCCTCCGGCTGCTGGCTTGGATGGAGGGAAAACACGTCAAAAGACTCCATTCCTCCACATCACTCGGAGATTTGTTTTTCCTCAGAGCCTACTCCGACCGTCTGCCAGGGAGCCATTTGATCATTGCATGACTATCATCTACGATCATGCAGACCAGTCCCTACACAGTGACTACACAGAGAGTAGTAGCTCTAGTGATCACAACACTCTCAGAATGGTTCTTTGTCTTCCCCTCTGGAGCCCACAACAAGACAGGAATGAAGATTATGGCTCCTTCCCTTGTAATGTGGAAGCAGATGTGGAAATTAAGTTAGAAGTAAAATTAAAAACTGCGCACTTTACAGTTTTGTGTAGTTCAAGAGTAGGACGTTAGCTTGCAGAATCACTAGACCAGCAACTAAGAAATGAGTGTGAGGAGCACCAGTCATAAAACATGTGGTTTCGGTTTTTACTGGAGCTGCACCTCTGAACTTGGTGTTGCCGTCAAGCAATCAGAAGTATGTGCCAAGTACTAGTGCTATAACACTTTTAGTCTACTGTGCTTTGTACATTAAGCCTATAACCTTTTGTGGAATAGTAAAAGCACCAATTATTCTCAATAATGGAAAGAGAAAACATCTAATGTTGCCTCATGTCATACTCTGTGGTTTTAGGCAATTAGTGCTTGTAGATAATTAGACTCCTGTTAGTCTCAGTGGGCGCAGTTTGGATGCACCTCTAAAAGCAGCTTCTTCAGGGATGAAAGGGAACAAAGCTTCATACTGTACTTTATCCATTTATCAATGGGTGAGCCCAACCTCAAGCAGAAGGGGAAACTGGATAGAGACAAAGCAAGACATGCAAAATGCAATTGGCGGCTGACGGCAGCCGGACGCCGTTCGTTCTTTCTTGTTCCGTTTTTCTTCTTCTTACAAGGCCTTGTAACCGTCGGCACGTCAAGCCGGCGGCGATCGCATGCATGCGAGAGCCCTGCAGCCCTCACGACGCTCCACCACGAAGCTGCAGGGACGAGTCAGGATGCGACGGTCTGATTTGCTGCACCACGACTTCAGTGCATGTGCTTCAGAAAAAAAAAAAAAGAGGCATTATACTGCAATTTATTGACCTCATTTAGAGCCAAATCTTTGCTAGCAGTTCGTGCTGGAGGCAGAGAATGGGCAGGTACTGACGGAGAGGCCTTGAAAAAGAGAGGCCTCTTTTTTTAAGTTAACTCTGATATATTCCGGAAACCTCACCCAGCCTATGGAAGGGAAACGCTCTTAACTCTGTTAGGGGGAAATGTTTTTTTATAGTTTGTACATTTAAAAATTTTTATTATCCAATTAATTATATGTGCAATAGGTATATAAAAAAACATATACTGAAACAAAAATTGATTCATTTTCCATGCTGTCCATTTCCTGTTGCATTGCTTTTTTTCTTTTTGTGTTTGTGTCACCAAATCATTTTCTCTCCTCAGCTTCTCTGTCTCACTGGGTCTTTGAGGCCTGTTGTCTTGCAGTAACAAAGACTGTCCAGGAAAATATTCTTGCATGTCATGTCAATATATCGAGGCTGTTCTCTACATATTGTATATTTGCAGAATAAATCAGTGTTACTCTTGACTGTTGTTGGAGCTAATTGTTAATAAATTACAATGTGTAACCTTTTCTTCATGGAATTGTAATAACAGTAGATTATGTTACTTCAGGTTGTTCTTTTTTTCTCACTTTGTAAATATATAAAGTTAATGTACAGTGCAAACCCACAGTTTCAGTTGTGCAAGAGAGTATATGTGTACATTTTACAAAGCATATTACAATGATATCTAAATGTATTATGAAGAATGGATATTGCAATACGGGACCTGCCATTGGTCAGCACATGGAGCCATTTGAAAAAAGCTAACATTACTAAAAATGTATATTTGTCTAGTACTGTACATAACAAAAGGACTTTCAAAAACAGCACTGCTAGAATGTCCAGGGTTTGTTTTGTAGTTGCAGCAAATACATGAATCAGAATTCCTGTTCGGCTATGTGCTGAAGTCACATTCAGGTTCTGAAGAATAAGGAACAAGTAATTAACGTGGTCTTTGTGTTTTTTTTTTTTCCTTTTCAAGTCGATAAAGGATTGTAAGTAAAAAGGTAAGCAGTGTAACAGTTATATTGCACAAGGACTGTATGGATTCTTGGACAGTCATGGACACTGAGACCACACAGAACCCCCCCTGGGAGCCCAAACCCGTTCTGGTCCACTGGCTGCAGACACACCTGACTTCAGCACTTTTCCAATTTCACTTTTTTATGAAGCCCAGCGAGGACCCACTGATCTGCGTTTTTGCCGTGTGACTTGTGAAGTGGCTTGCATTTCACCCAAGCATTAAAAACACTAAGGCCAGACCCCCCCCCATCCAGAGGACTGAGGAGGAGGGTCATGGGTGGAGACAGCATTTGAGGAAGCTAATTGTACATAGTCTCTTTTTTATTTGCCGCACTTCCTGTCACTTGGGGGGGGGGGGGGCTCCTGTCAGTCACCTACACTACAAATACTCAGTACTCACATTTCTTCCACCACCAGCTGTTCTGAATGGTCATATGGTGTATTTGTTAAATGAAGACTGTTGAGAAATATAAATCTCACTGCCCTCCATCTAGTGGAGCAGGTCTGTCCTTCAAGCTCAAGACCAACATGACCATTGAAGAGGGAAAAGAGTGCATTCATTTTAATATGCAGTTTGTTTGTAAGTAGTTCATAAGATCTTGTTGATGTAAAACCATAACTGTGATAATGTTAAGAAAACAAAATAAATAAGTTATGTAAAATGGAGTTGTGGTGAGCTGTGCTGAGTTATGCGGTCAGAGGAGCACCACGCATGAGTACATCAGCCCCCGAGAAAGCAGATACTTTCAGGAATAATCTGATTATCTTTTTTATCTGTATCATAGTGGGATTAACATGGACTCAGTTTGATAGTCACAGTGGAACCTTCTATATATCCTATATCTATATATCTTCTAACCATGTATCCAGTACAGTTTTGCAGTGGGGCCTGAAGTCTATTCCAGGCAGCACGAGGCAATCTGTCTATGTCACGTGGAGACAGCATGTAAATACCACACACACATAGCACACACACATACTGTAGCGGAGAAGGGATTCGATGAAAGCCCAAGCCTAGAGAAGGGCAGCAGCACGACGCAGTCAGCCGTGTCACCCTGCTCAGGGGGTGGTTTGGTGTTTCTGGGGGAATAGATTAGTTGATACTGCCACCTGCTGGCTAAGACTTAATTCTGTGTGTCTATGCATGTACGGGTTTGTACTTGCAACCTGTTACTTTTTAGTTAGGAAAAAAAAGTCGTATTTTGTTTGGCTACTAATGCGTAAGTATAATCCTGTTTCCATGAAGTTGGGACGATGTGTAAAAATGTAAATAAAAACAGAATGTAATAATTTCCAAATCATAAAAAGCCATGCTTCATTGAAAATAGAACAAAGACAACATATCAAGTGTTGAAACAAAGAAATTTTGCTTTATATATGCTCAGTTTAATGCCAGCGACACATTGATACAGGGCAACAAAAGACTGGAAATGTGTAATTCTAAAACAAAACACCTCGCTGAATATTTCACTAATTAGGTTAATTTAGTAAGATGATTGGTATAAAAGGAGCCTCCCAGAGAGGCAGTGAAGATGGGGAGAGGTTGACCACTCTGTGAAAGTTGTGCAACCAATTAAGAGTAATGTTCCTCAATGTAATATTACAAAGAATTTGGGAATTTTATCATCTACAGTACATAATATCACTAAATGATTCAGAGAATCTCGCGAAATCTCTGTACACAAGGGACAAGACCAGAAACTAATATTGAATAGCCGTGATGTTCAGGTCCTCAGGCGGCACTGCATTAAATACTCAGGCAGCACTGCATTAAATACTCAGGCGGCACTGCATTAAAAACAGACCCAGTTCTTTAGTGGACATCAGTATGTGGGCTCAGGACCACATCCAAAAACCACTATCTATGAGCACAGCCTGTCACTGCATCCACAAATGCAGGAAGAAGCCAGATCTTAGAATGATCCAGAAACATCACCAACGTCTCTGGGCCAGAGCTCATCCAATCCCTGGGTGTTATAGTGAGGATGAAGGTTTTGCCCCTAGAAATGAATAGAGTGAATGTGTGTCTGTGTGTGTCTGTGTGTGTGTGTGTGTGTCTGTGTGTGTGTGTGTGTGTGTTTTCCCAAACACGATCACTGAAAAGAGAATTTTTTTAAAAATGATGCAAGTGTTTGAAATATTGAACAGCTGCTGACAGCCATTCCTCTCCACACCAATTTACTTGAAAAGTGTTGCAGGGGTTCCTGCAGACAATCGGACAGCAAAGTCATTCTGTTACAGGGAATACACACGTAATTACATGTCAGTAATGCAGAGATACCAGTCAGCCTACCTGCATGCCCTAATGCGTATCTGAATAATGTAATGTTGCAACTGTGGCCTCCTTCATTTCAAATGGATTTCAGGTGTTATAGTTATGCACCCATGGATTTACATGTGTTTGTGAGGTTTTTCAAATTCCGTTATATATCACTGACTATAAACGTTTTGGATCTAGGCAGTTACCACATTATATTCTCATTTGTAATAGCCAATAGCCAATTAGATTCATAAGAGCCAATAGCCAATTGGATTCGTAAGAGCCAATGTTTGTGAAAAAGTTGGACTAGAGCTGATCCTAAAAGGATGTCATGCAAAATATTGAGGGTTTGCATTTGATTTTACTTCTCATTACCTGTGCCTTTGAAAAAATAGCATACAAATGGATATATAAAGTCCCTGTGACTCAGAATACAGACAATGAATTAATGGATGGATGGATGAATGAAGTGCTATAGCAATAAAGCTTAAAACTACAACACTGCATAAAAAAGCTCAAGTGCAAGAATTTCCTTCCTGACTTTTGAGCCACAGTGTCAAAGATAAGTGTTTCAAAAGCCCCCAGTATACCCTGAAGCTCATGAAGGAAGCTTTTTGGCCGCTACTAACTGCAAGGTATGAAAAATTCAAGCGCTAATGCTCTTGTTGTGTTTAACCTTAAACTCATTTGTATGGCATTAATGTAGTTTATATTATAGTATAATGTTATTAAGATATATTTGAGTATAGTTAAAATGACTGCTTGCCTTGTTGATGGATATTTTTCTTCATTCGATAAAGTTTCTAGTTGATGCTTCTTCATCTACCTCATTATTATTTGAATTATCTCGTATTTTTTGTTGCACTTTACAGTTATTTGTGCTCCACATTTAAAGTGAAGGGAATCAGAGTGAAAACTTCTGCAGCCATTTAGGATAAAGGAGGACGTAGCTGCATGTGTGCTATGGGATGCCTGAGAGGATGGACTGTGGGAATACTGCTGCTGCTCTGTGGCGATGGGGGATCCTGCCCAGCCAGTTGTTCCTGCTTCCCTTTGGCTGAGAGGGGCCAGTGGGTGTATTGTGCCATTTTAGAAAACAACCCTTTCCCGGCATTGCCCAACAACACCATCATCCTCGATCTCCAGGGCAACCGCCTCCGTGATATCCCGGCGGGCAGCCTGGACCAGCTATCTCAGCTGCAGGTCCTGTGGCTGCAGGGCAATAGCCTGGAGTGTGACTGTAAGGTCCTGTACCTGAAGCACTGGTTGGAGGACCAGGGGGGGCAGGTGGTGACGCAGGGAGCCTTCTGCTCCCTCCCCGACGGTACCCAGAAAAGCATCGTCAGGCTGACGGGAAACGAGTTCGCCAGCTGCGGAGACGCTGGTGAGCTGGGCTGCCTGCTGCACGATGGGTGGGGGGTGGCTGCCTTTGGCATCGCACTCCTGTCTCTCCTCCTCCTCAGCTACACCATTATCATTGTCAGACAGATACACAAAAACATAACAATAAACCTCATTCCCTGTAACTAAAAAGTTTTGAATCTGTGCCATCATACCCGGATTTGAGTACTTCTCTTAGCATACTGGATTACTGTATAAAAAAATGTCTGTACACATAGAATTACAAGCCAAGCTTTATAAAGTTATTTGAAAGAAACTTGTTTAAACTTTGTTTGGCTGTCAGTTAATGCCGATGTGACCCTAGGGAGCCAAAAGGTGCATGATATAGGTGCCCTAGGCGGCCGCCTATATCACCTATGAGCTGCCCAGCACTGCCTGGCTGACCAGGCGGAGTATCACCCTGCTGCCCTTATTTAATGGTAATAAACTGTTTTCTTACACATTGACAGTCATTTATTCTTGATGGAAAGAAAAATACAAGAAATGAACATGCCATATATGAATGATATGTTGTTGCATAATTAAAGATAAATATAAAATCCTGACTGCTTTGTGTCAATTGATGTTAATTTATTTTGTAATTTCACATGTTGAGAAGTCTAATAATCACAGAAGTGTAAGCCTTCTTCTAACCTATTTTTAGTTAAATGAATTGAATCGAAGTCAATATCAATTTTCTATTTAATTATGTTGTTTTCTTGCTCCAGTTTTCCACCTTTAATCATCCTCAACTGCATAGCAATTGCATTGATAAAAACTAGAGTAAATCAACATTTCAGGAAAGGCAGGGTTTGCTCAGCAGGTCAAGGTGCTGTGCCAGTACTGCTGATCTATATCCCATGGCTCAAATCGCATGGTTGTCATAGTGATGTCAACGTTGGGCGCTTGACCAAGGCCCTTAACCCCCAATTGTGACATGGACATGCTGACCCCATTTCCTCAATAGTGCGTCACTTTAGATGAAAGCGTCTGCAAAATAAATTAATATAGCCTCGATGTCAGTAAAGAAAAGAGCAAGATATTCAATTATTACAGCTTGGGTAGCTTTTCTGTAAAGCAACAATTCAAATGTATCACTGAGTGAGTAAAATGTTCGGAGGCTGCGACGCTATTTATTTAGTTAACAGCATGTGACAGCTTCTTTCACAACCAATAGAAGTATAAAAAGCATATGTCTTTATCTGCTTTATCTTGCATAAGCAGTGTCAATAGAGGCACACCTCTTGGTGTAGTGACGGCTCTCCTAGCAGCGAGGCGTGGAAACACCTCCCTAACGGTCCCCTCGCAAGGCAGCTGGAAGAGATACTCTTATCTTTCACCCCCATGCAAGTTTTTGTGGCGGTCACATGATCCAAACTTGAATCCAGTCGGCCTTTATGTGCACACGCGTGTTTTTTTACAGTCTTCCTACATTATTTATAACTGGGATGTGGTAAATTGAACGTCAGAGAAATTTTAAGCTGCGCCCAAAAGCGGCAACTGGCCTCAAAGAGAACTGCAACATGCCGACCCGCCTCGGGCACAAGGATGTTTGGAACTGTGAACTTCTGCTCCATTACCGGTTTGGCGATTGAAGGTAAATCCCCCAGAAACCACACCCGCTACAAACTGCTCGGAATGGCTGTATACTTTTGAATTTAAGCCTTTGCCCTATTTGCAATGCAATTGTTCTACAGTTTACTAATATGTAAACTTGTGCAGTAAGGCTCATCAGACTTTATTGACGGTTATGTGCATTCACATTTTTATATTCACATTTTATATTCGTTAATGGATGGGTAGATGTTTTGAATGCATATAAAGGTAAATGCAGGATAAAAAAATTGCAAGATAAAATAGTAATATCCATTTCTTGAGAGCTCTACAATTTATTCCAGACATCTAACACATGAGTCATATACCTTCATATAGTGCAAATTAATTCTTTGAGTACCTTTGACTGACTTCTAGAAAATTATAATGTTGTCATTTTGCCTTTTATTTCATGTAAATGAACACTTGGATGTATGTCATTAAAGAATTGTTTTATTTTTTTACATTTTTAACTTCCCTATATTTACTGTCAAGTCAAGTCAGCCCTAATTGATCCCGACTATTTAAAATTAATCGATGCGACTTTTATAACTTATTCAAAGGTTACTGATGAAGGGATGAAATCAAAAGCGCTGTGACTTTTGAAGGATGCTCTTCTGCGCGACCTGGCTCTGTTCCCCCTTGTTCCCCATGCAGGATGCACGCTGGGCCAGCATTAGCTCTCTTCATTCTCTTGGCCTCTTCTGGGGCACTGACCAGCCCAGACTCCTGTCACTGCTCCGCTGTTGGACCCTCCCTTGACTGCCGAGCGAAGGGTCTAACAGATGTGCCTCCCGTGCTGCCCAGCACCAAGGAGCTCTACCTGCAGGACAACAAGCTGACCACCGTGCAGCCAGGACTACTGGACTCACTGCATAGCTTAATAGTACTCAATCTATCTGGCAACCCGTGGCACTGTGGCTGTCACATTCTGTATCTGAAGGCCTGGCTCGAGGACCATGGGGAAGTGGCGGGAATCCCAACCTGTGCCACGCCGCCCAATCTGGCACACAAACCCATCACCAAGCTGACAGCGGCAGACCTTGCTGAGTGCAGATACTGTGAGAGTACCTGGCTGGACACCTTCACCATCCTGCTGTTCTGCGGTCTGGTTGCCACGCTGCTCTGGTGCCTGTGGACGGCTAAGAACTCCTCCTTGATAATTATCCTTGATAGGAGACACCGAGGGATCGAGAGCAATGTACCGCGATCCTTCAGGCCAAAGTATGACAGAAGACCCGAGTCGACGGAGGTTGAATCCACACTTGAGTGGACGGATGACCTGCAGAGGCCTCTACTCAACATGGAGATCTTACCTCAAATCATTGACTCCTTGCATAAGAAACATAATATAAAGATTAAAGTAACATGATGCAAAGGATTGATACCATGCATACAAATGTGACCACGCGTTGCCAGCGGAAGCATGACAAGTTTCAAATAGCAAAATCTGTTTATTTCAGCACTCTTTTCTAGACTTTTTAAGGCAAATATCACTAACAAAGTAAGTTTTTTTTAACTGTATGCCTTTCCACCCTCACAGTTTTTCTTGATTGGTTTGGCACTTTTCATGAAATATACTTAACATTCTCGCGACTCTAAGAGAATTCTCAGAACAATTCATACAGCACAACACTAAGGTTTAACTGCAAAAGGCCATATCTCACAAAAACAGAAAAATGGCAATACAAGAACAAGAAAATAGCAACAAAATCATGTACTGTAGTAAACCAAAAACAATTCTGTATCACTATGGAATATATTTTTGGATCATTTTGAAAGTTAGCATGTTTTGCACGTGGTGACTAACATGATGACACATACATGTAGTTGTGGGTGTAAAATTATTACAATGGAAAACTACACAATCCATTTTGACCAACACGCCTACAGCAATTGAAAATTATGCCAAATGATGACAATTGTACAAAACCATTTGTACACATGCACTAAAACATTTGCAGTTTGTGTGAAACAATGAAAAACAACGTTCTGCTGTGCAGAAGTGGCATTATGATATAGAGATTAAATTAGTTGTTTTGCAATTATTGTCATTTGAGAAATGCGACAAAGCAATTAGAAAAAACATGATTTCATGCACCTGAAATTCCAAATGCTGTCAGGCTACCTGTACGATTTTGACAATGCAAAATTATATACATACAACCATCTTCAAACTGCTTATCGTGGTCAGGGGCGGGGAGTTGAGGAGGCCCCTTGCATACAGCACTGAACAGAGAGCTGAGGTATACACCCTGCCTGCCAGTTCACTGCAGGACACGCAGACACACATTCACACACCGTAGACAGTTTCTGGACGCAACAGCATTCTGCGACATCCATTTAAAAACCATTCAGTTTCAAAAGCTTATTGATATTTGTTGATATTTGCATAATGTAAAATATTTACTTTTTTTTAATAACAATAAAGTTTTCAACGAGTTATCAGATAAAGCCACCAATCCTGATTATTTGTCCCCATGAGGATGCTGTGTCGTGACAAAAATAATAATGCTTTTTAGTAATATAAGAGATTCTGATTATGTCACCTCAACTGAACTCATTGCTGATATTCTAACATTACAATGCAAGGCTTTGTTTCATGCACAATTATTAAATTGTTATGCAATTGTAAACCTTTGGTTGTCATATCTACCGTTCACCTTAATAACTCGAAAGTGTAAACAACAACTTCCCAGTTGGGAATTTAGCTTGTGATGGACTGGCAGCCACACCGATCAGTCATAACGTTAACCGACAGGTACAGTGGATTGATTATCTTGTTACAATGGAACCTGCTAAAGGGACATTATATATCACACAAATGAACAGTCAGTTCTTGAAGCTGATGTGTTGAAGAAGGAAAAATGGGCGAGTGTAATGATCTGAGCAAGTGACGTATGGAGACCCAACCTCAACGTATAAGACTTAAAGGATCTGCTGGTAACGTCTTGGTGCCAGATACCACTGGGCACCTTCAGAGGTCCGGCGGAGTCCCGCTGTTTTGGTGTCGAAAGAGGGACGAGGTTCTAATGTTAAGGCTGATCAGTGTATAATACTATTCACATATGCATTCAGTATTTAAATTTAAATCTCTCTAAATTTTGGGTGTGGGGCACATTTATTTGCCTGTTGCCCTTTGCACAGTATGAACCTCTATTTTAAATTTGATTCCCTTGTGTGCTACTTTTTACCAGGGCATGTATTGATGATATATTTCAGCAAAACCCCAAAACTGAATTTAATGTAAGGACCTTGCGGTTCATTGAGACACATATGTAACTCCAGGTATTCTGTACACTCTAGGTGTACGCGAATCAGGCCAGAAAATGCTAACCTTTGAAAGCTGTTGTGCTCTCACGTCACCAGCTGGTGAGATTTACTTCAACCAGAAAACCGACTTTAATTGAGCAATAAGGAAATTCATTTAGTGGAAAACAGCACACCTTGGTGATCTTAATGAGAAATTCCCATGTTGTCATCTCTACTTATCGTCAATTTCACTTTTAATCAGTGATATGACATTCTCTCTCCTAATTTGGAAAACAAATTGGTGTGTTATGGTGTTTCCAACAAAATATAGATAAATGAGTGTTTTCTCATATGCAAAATGGTGGGTTGTTGAAGGTTCTCTCCCCTGCTCTGTATGTTCCCTGCATGTTGCGGAGCTTTTCTCCTGCAGTCCAAAGACAAATGGTGAAATGGTGTCTGTAAGTTGCGGATCGTGAGTGTGCCTTGTGAGGACTGGTAAACTGTCCAGGTTGATCCCTTGCATTGCCCCCCGTGCTTCACAAGATGCTACAGCCCCCCCCGGAATAAGGGGCTGGAAAAGAAATGGATTGTTATATACATAGGGAGTGCATTTGGTCTTTTCACAAATTAACCATGTGCTTCTCCCATGATTATTTGCAATGCTATTTGATTTTCTTTTGGTTATTATTATTTATTTTAAACCAGCACACACACACACACATATGCACACACACATACACACACACACACACACACACAGCCGGGGGAAAAATTAAGGAACCACAGCACGATTTTTTTGTTTCACTCATTTCTCAATTTATGGTTGTGCGTCTGTGAATAATGTTTTTGTTTTTGCAAACTGCAGCCTGGTTCTTCTCTGTTTCTCCTTAATGTTTTATGGGTCTTCAGTCGTGCTTCTAGGAGCCTGATACGATGCTGGCCTAGCAGTGCACTTCACACCTGCACTTAATGTTTCCCATTCATTTTGAGGGTCACTTGAGGTCATGCTCAATTCATGAGAATGTCGGATAAGTTACCAGTCATCCCTGCCATTAGAATCTCGCTTTCTCCCTTTACCTGCCTGGTTTGTGGTTGTTCCCAGTGTCTCCTGATTCATCTTCTGTCCTGCTGTCTTAGGAATTTGGAACCAGGAACGAACCTGCTGCTCAGTGTGTATCCTGTCAGCAGAACCATGATTAAACTGGGATGTTAAAAAGCAGATGTTTAAAAACATAGAGAGACCTCTTAATTTTTTCCACAGCTGTGTGTGTGTGTGTGTGTGTATATATATATACACACACACATACATATATATATATACACATACATATATATATACATATACATATCTATCTATCTATCTCAAATAAAAATTAACATTTATTCCACTCGTTCCTCTTTGCCGCAGATTTTATAAATTATAGTCTGCTAACAATGACCTTTCCCTTAAAAATAAGGTTGAAAGCATGACAAAAGCATTTTAGCATGGATGTTTTTTGCAGATGACATTCAAAGTTGGATTCATTGTACCAAGTTCCAGTAATAAACTCATTTAACCCAGTGTAACACATTGACAAGCATCACGCATGCAACAGGCTTTCAGCATTGTATTCCTTATATTGTGTTACGTTCAGGTTCCAAAGACTACACAATGGGAAGCAGTGACAAGCAAGAACTCCGAGAGATTTACATTTGTTTAGAATTACAACTTAGTGATCAGTGGTCATTGTTGACACACCACAGCAAAATGTGTCCTCTGCATTTAACCCATATGTGACATAGCAGGGGGCAGCTAATTCAGCGCCCGGGGAGCAGTGCCTTGCTCAGGGTACCTCAGTGGTGCCTTGCTGGTTGGGGATTTGAACCAGCAATCTTTCAGTTACAAGTGTACTTCCCAATTAAGCAAGCCACCACTGCAAGCGCCGCTGTTTAGAAGAGGTTTTTGTCCAAACCGACATAGAATTGAATGAAGGCTTGGAGGGAGAGACCAGGGTCGGCCAGCACCCAGTAAGATAGCCAGCTATGGAATTCAAATCTGTACCCACAGATCTCTGACCCACTGAAATACCTGCTGCCACAAAATAAAATAAAATATTTTATAATTTTAAAATAAAAATTAAATAAAATTTTTAAAAATTAAAAAAATAGGTACCACTTCCATTTTGCCTGTTATAAATGGTAGTTACTCAGTAGCAAAAAGAAAAAGTTGTAAGCTGTTAATAAGTGTCTATTAATGAAGTATTATGAAATAGCTATAAGCCATTTATTAAATCCTTTATAAAGGGAGTCTTATTGTAAAGTGGTACTGAATTTTTGCTGTTTTACACAGGATGAGTCAAATCCAGGGTAATATTCAGCCTGTTCACATTGTTCATGTGGAATCACTCCAAAAATACATTTAACCATCTGTTAACCAAACTGGTAAAATACTGCAATTTAATACAAATCAAAAAAAGACATTTTCCCCTCAGTCAATTTGTCATTTAAAACCTCTAGGACTTGCAAAATAACAGCATTAATATGGCAGGAAACTTATAATTATCTAAATAACAGCAGTTCTGTTTATGTACCAAGATTCCAAACAGCAGCCTTTATGCAATTCACACATATCAGCTTGTTTAGCTAAAAACTGCGTCCCTCCAAAAGAGGAAGGACTGGCATTTCCAAACAAGGATAAATAACACTAATAAATCCTTTGATTTTCTTGCTTGGAAAACACCAGTATGTTTAGGATGAAGATAGCACTTTCAGTTTCTTGAGATCAGTTACTCCCGTAGTTGTCCACAGTTTATGATACTTTGAGCTCAAACTATTGGAGCGCTATAGATCAGATACATACTGGTACACAGTAGCAGAAGACCACAATGGGCTTTATAGTGGAGAGCTCTTTACAGTCTTTTAATGCAGTCAGACAGTGTCACACAGCAGACAATAAAGACAGAAGCAGCTTGGTTTGTTACGGAGTTAAGTAATGAGAAGAAGTCCCTGGATGATTTACAAATGTAAAATTTCTCAGCACCAGCATTACAATTAAAAAATAAAACATTTCTACATTAATAGACTGGTTTAAATTGTTGCATTATTTTCATTGTCCATTGTATTGCAAAAGACTACAAACTACGAAGATTCCCCAGTGAATGAAATGTATTTTAAAAACCGCATTTAAAATACCCATAATTCCAAAATTACCATATTATAGGCTCTGAGAAGCTAATGCAACATGTTAAAATTGATATGAATAATAACATATAGAACTAAAACCTTCTCACACTGTACAAAATGTAGTAGTAACTTTACCCTCAAATTAAGAGCACTACAGACTGGAAATAAGTAGTTTTGTGTAAGAGAACTCAGGTAGAATATAATGTGAATCATCCTCTTGGCCTTCCAAAGGGGAAATTATTAAACTCTCTTTTGGAGGTTGAGGGGGGGGTTACATGATGACATTTCTGATTGGACAGCACCCCTACTAAAGGCAGACCCTTGACCCAAGCACCTTATTGAATCTTAAACTTCTCCTTTTCAAATATCAGTTCTACAGCAGCATCTACATCCTGCACCACATAGCTGGGTTCGACCAGTGATGGGTCAAAGCAGAGGTCACGATGCCCATGGAACACAGTCTCCCTGATGCTGTGACCGGCACTGGGAGGTACCTCCATGTGTGGGTTGTAGACACCAGTGCAGACTAGGATGGATTTACAGGAGGTGGCAGAGGGGGCAGCCAGTATGTTCTCCCAGGCACCATCCACGTTGTCTTCTTGGGGCAGTGCAGTAGAGGACCCCATGCCACCCAACACCTTGGCCACCACTTTTGAACTCTTGCGAGCAGTCCGCTCTTCCAGGTAGCGGTTGTACATGTTAGCACCATAGATGTCAGTCATGAGGTTGTCTCTGATCAGAATTACATGAGAAACAGAGCACAATATCACTCACAGAACATGAGAGTAACGTCAAAGCCCTCCCTGTCATGCAATGTGTTAGGTTGGGGTCAATAAGCATGCACACGCAATAAGGATCAGCGCTCAATAAGCATGCACACGCAATAAGGATCAGCGCTCAATAAGCATGCACACGCAATAAGGATCAGTGCTCAATAAGCATGTACAGTGTGGTTTATATGGAAGGTGGTAGAATGATATTTAGTGGAAACAGTGTTTAGAATATGTCATTGTGAAGCATAACATAATGAGGGAGTGTAGGACCTATCAAGTCAAACTTAGAAATAATGTTGTAAAACAGTCATTAGCATTAGTATGTGGGTTGAATGGTCTTACCCAACAGCATAAAGGGATTGGACAGGTTTCTTCCAGTCTCTCCTGGTTGCCTGCTCCCTGATTAGGTGCTCAGCATAATGGTAGGTCAGCTCACAAGGCTTACCCATTAAGGCCTCATACTTCAAGTCTTTTCCAGTTATCTTTTTGTAGATGTTCTCTAGACAGACCAGGAAAGTTCCATGGCCAAATCTGTGTTAAACCAGAGAGGCAAATTAGAAGAGACAAAATGCCTGAACCTTAATTTCTGAACCTCTGAATAAGCAATGTCTAATTAGGCCATTTAAGGATGCAGGATCT
>JAODKF010000116.1:28591332-28617455 GCA_026779585.1 Mormyrus proboscirostris | reverse complement strand
TGCATGGACTGAGGAAAGCAGGGCAGCAGCAGTAAATGTCTGTACGCTTCACACACATTGGTTTTAAGTATTTTCTACAAAACAAAATCCAAAATGAAATAGGATGGTTGATGTCATTTTTACTGTTTTTACCATTTCTCTAAGCTTTGCATGTAATGCTTTTAAGTATTTTCTACAAAACAATATCCAAAATTAATCTAATGGATTATGACTTTTTGATTTTTCAATGACTCTTTTTGATAAAAATTAAAATCAACAATTAACGTTCAACTGTTCCTTGAGCTGTTTTGTGTATTAAACTCACCTCTTACCTGATGTGTCCCACTTTACCTTACAGCGCAGGGAGTGTTTAGACCCATGTTACTGCCCCTACTAAGAAAGAAATTGTGAGGAGACATCTCAAGTATTGCAGAAAGGTATCATATGTGAGTTAATTACATTAGGTTAATGTTTCAAAGGGCATTAAAAATGCAAATCCTTAAGATGTAATGGCAAAAAGTGCCACATCAACTGAATTCACCCTAGACAATGTGTGTGATTTTGCTTTTGTGTTTGAATTGTCTCGCTGTTTGCTAGTTGCCGCATTTAGTTCCTAGTTCTTTATCATATGATTTTTATGTGATTACAGGATTGTATTGCTCAAATTGTCTTTTTGCCACACTGTTTCAATAATTAGTTGTATATAATTAGAGGTTTGTGATTTCACCCTTTAATATGTTGTTTCAATTGCGTCCTGATCTTGACTTCTTACTGCAAAACTTCTATTGCTAAAATAGTTTTTATACTTGACAATGTGCCGCAGTTTTTTCCTACCTAAATAACCATTTACAACCACAAATGAGAGGTAGTATTTCACTCTGTACTTTGTGTTTTTATTGTAGAATCTTGTTTTCTTTGAAAATGCAAAATATAACTGCGGTTAGGCAGAACAGCCCCTTTTAGCTGCACCCAGTGTCAGCTTCTGTGACACTTTTGACAGCCTGTGGCATCATCTAGTGGTTAAAAAAAAGATTTCACAGGTTTCTTTTGCAATTACAGCACCCTAAAAATAGATGTGGGAAACCTCGATTCATGCTGTAATTCATGATTCAAATTATTAAATTCTGTATATCCCCCAAACCGGGGACTGGGGTCTACAGTGTGTAAGGACTAAATTAAAATTAATATAATAGGCTTTATCTCGTTCTTCAGTATGAGCTGCCTGTAAGTCAGGCGTTCTTAACCTGGGGACACTGTGGTCACCGCCAATTCAGCAACCAACATCTACATCCCAGTGTGCACTTGCAAAGAAACCTTCAAAGAGAGACAAGCCTGTCATCTGCACTTACAAACACGACTTATGCCGTCAAGCCCTAACATAGCCTCCCAAGCAGTCCGTCTTGGTGACAGGTCCTGCAGAGAGGACCCATCGAAGACCAGCCAGGTCAAATGTAAAAGGCTCTTGTAGATTTCACAGACCAAGAAATGGAAAACTAAACGCACAGGACAAAGACAGTAGCAGTCTCATGTTGGGAGGAAAATATCAAAGAAAAACATGCAGATTAAACCTACAAAGAACAAAGCTTTTAAGACGTTTTGTTTGCATTAGATACCCACTAGGGAACCCTCAGCACCTACACCGAATAAGCAGAATTTTCCACTGTTTCATACTAGGTTTCATTTCAGATTTACTGTATTCCTGAAATGAACATGGGTAAATCCACTTTCATTTTACTGCTATTGGATTACAGCAGCAAATAGATTTCGCCAAGCTAAAAAAAAAATAGATGCAATAGGATGAATATTCAATTTCAAGAGCTCAAAGATATCAAAAGATCTCTAGACATTCAACCAACCTTTCAGTTTTACAAAGATCTTGTATGCATATTCAATGGCGTGAACAGTGAAGGAAATCGATGATTACACCAAGTTATCCTAAGGTTTTTTGGTGCTGATGCTTATCGCAAAGTTACAACGAATTATTTACACAAGTACATACTTTAAGGTTAATACGTACATGGTGATGTGTTAAATTACTACATCTGCACCAACTATGCACCTTGGCACGTCAGTGTTTTCAGAAAATAGTAAAAATTAGAGACACTGAAATGCTTCCTCCTCCAGCTTTATTGATAGGTTAAAATAAAATTTCAGCTGCATTAACTTCCCCACTAAAATCGAGTACAAGCAAATGATATTTAAGCCCGAGATATAGAAAAATAACATTTGATTTGTGAAAAACATTCCTCGAACTCATTTCTGTTCCTTATGGTCTAAAATATTGCCTCATTTTAAACTGCCAAACTCAAACCACCAGACTGCCACTGATGCAAAGAACAGAGTTTCTTACAAAACTAAGAACTTTGGCCTTGTTTAACCAAATTCGCCTAGAATTTATATACGTTTCATAATATAATTTTAGTGTGCTTAACCAACTTGTACTTTGCTTGTGTACAGCTTGCAAGGCCCAGAAAGAGGTGGGACTACACAATCACTATCCATCTACCCCAAGTCATTAACTCTTTGGCCTATTCCCAAGTTCCCCACTTATCTAACACAAAGGAAGGCCAGGCTTCCATGTCATCCTCCCCCTGACACTGTGGCTGAATCACACAAGGCTGGCCGAGCCAAGCTGACCTATTTGTTCCCACCCCTTTAATTGTGCCTGTCCACCAGTGGCATGAAAAGGGGGCCATTTAGCACAGCATCATATAGAACACCACTACCAAACTAAAACCTTTTTTTGGACTGAATGTAGAAAGTCAATTTTTTAATGTTCTCTACCCCCTTCTTCCTCTCACGCGTCATGGGCTCATTGGCCGGCGACTAGCTTTCATCCGCCAACCTTTGGCCAGTGATGAGGATTCAGAGAAAATGACAACCATCAATCAGAAACAGGAGGGGCAACAGAGGGAAGGGACTAGGCAGTGGCCTCAATAGTGCACTCCTTGGCCAGGTGCCCGGTCTTTCCACAGTTGTAACAGTTAACCTCACTGGCTTTGCTGCACTGCACTGCCACGTGACCAATCTCACCACATCTGTAGAGGAAGACAAAGAACAATGGATTTCAGCTGTTACTGGTCATTTGAAATGTGCTCTTTCAATTGAAGGTTCCTGAACTCCTTTACGCAAAGCTAAACTGACATTGCCCTACTAATATTTAGGCACTAGTGATTTAGTTCAGGACACAGATTTCTGCACAAAGTGAAGTGAAGCACTAATTATAGGTTACAAAGACTTTATACCCAAGTAATTGCACACATACATCACAAGCCAAAAATTAAAAGTTAACCTTACTATAAAGTGACTAAGAGCCCCGCATGATAAACACCCTGAAAGCGGTGGGGGGGGGGGGTCCAGCAATACCCACCTGTAACACTTGACTTTTTCGCAGAGCTTCTGGATATGACCGAACCCACCGCAAGAGTAGCACTTCTGCTCGGCGGCGTGGTCGCAGTCACGCGCCACGTGGCCAGCCTTGCCGCAGTTATAGCAGCACTGTTCCCTTTCTCGCTTGGGCTCCTTGCAGTCCCTGGAGATGTGACCACTTTGGTGGCAGTTGTAGCACGCTGGAGGACAAAAACAAACAGACCCATCAACGGCAATGCGAGCCCATCCGATCAGGGATGTCGAGATGCGTCACGGCTATTCGATTAAGGTACCGACTCAATGCATCGACCTGATTTTTGAGAGGTATAATAAAGATATTCCTCCTTCGCGTTGCAAGCCCACACGTTCACATGCCGCAAGCAGATGCAAAAAACTGCAATAGCGACTTCCCGAAATGGAGGATGGGGGAGTGATCATTAATATTCATGACAGAAGCGCTAACCGATTATCTTTTCGCTGACGCTTTTCGGAAACTCACGGCTGATACGTAGCTCAGAACACTTTCTGATGGTTAAGATCTTTGCACTACAGCGCTTTTGGAAAACGCCTCCTTTTTGTAGTGCAAAAATTAGGTATTTTTGCCAGCTATGGCAGCAATGGACAGGACAACATGGCCAGGTCCTTTTTAGCTTTAGAGTAGAGGTCTGCATTCCAGTGGGACCCATGGCAAGTTTTTCATTTTGAACGAGGGAGTAGAAATTGACAGTTTGATGGAGCAGGAGATCCAAAATGACTAGTGGGATCCCACAAAAAAAATATGTATGGCTCAAGTGTGTTTTTTTGTTATTTAAAATCAAACATTTTTGTCTGAGTCAGAAAGTTTCATAAATTTCAGAAAAGGAAAAACAGGCTACTCTGCCCAATTCGATTTTTACACAGCCAACCTACCCTGGAACTTTTGGAAGGATGTTAGTTTAGTCACTCTTGTGAATGTCTGGCTGATGATGGCAGAGACGTAGAGGGGTTGACGATACTTTGGTTAGCATGTTCGTATTGTTAAAAACCAAGATATTAACACCAGTCAGATGCATCGATCTTAGGCAACATTCAAACGATCAATATTCAGAATTAGCAGAGCTAAGACAACCACTAAACTGGCAATTTCCCACAGTGGAAGAGAAAGGATTCTGTCAGATCATTCACCACTTAGAGGTCTCATTGGAGCAGCCAGTGACTTCTATAATTCATTACTAAACACGATCACTCATTTTTCAAAGAACATAAAAACTAAAACCGACATAACGGTATTCTGCTAATCTGCGGCAGCAAGTGTGAAGCCCCCTCCCCCAATCAGGTACCACCTCCTCCCTGTCTAATATTAAGCTAGGAATTGTTCGAGGTTCTACCTCCCTTGTACTCCATTAAGTTGGGTAATTAAGTTCACACGGTAATATCTGCTTTCAGACAAGTCAGAATAACCCAATTAATCAAACTTAATCGCGACAAAATTAAAAAGATTTCTAAAGCATGCAATCATTGTCAAAATAATTGTAATCGTCCAACGATTTACACTATCACTAAACAAGTCTATCTGCTTGACATGTTAATGCATGCATTTGCTACACTTTCAAAAGTGTAGTTCCTGCCAAAACAAACATACTCACCATCCTCAGTCTGTTCACAGTCTCTGGCAATGTGACCTTGATCACCACAGCGATAGCAGAAAAGATCTGGGTGGAGACAGTGAGAAACAAGGGTCAAAGGTTCTTAACAGAACGACACACGAGAACTATCCCATTTGCCCTTTAAACCCATTCCCAGCCGCCCCCTCCCACATACGGCTTGGTGTCTCCTACCTTTGCCACGGCCACGGCCCCTTCCACGGCCTCGGCCTCCATTGGGACAGTTCTTAACCCAATGACCAGAGCGGCCACAACCAAAGCACTCGCTGCTGCTGTTCATATCCATTTTGTCACCTTCTGGAAAGAAGATACAAGTACTCCAAATGACATGTACTGTGATAGTCAATAAAGTATTACATGACCATGCATTTCACAAAATATCTTCTACTTATAATAAAAAAAGCACCCAGTTGCCATTTCACCCCCTCTTATCTGGTGACTAAATAAAATTGTTTTAGTTTTTTTCCCCTTTATCGAATTATTAAACAAGTGGTTCCACATTTTGACAAGTATATACAGCAAAAAATGCAAATTATTGTACTTTGGAAAAAGGTAAAGAGGACATGTGCAAACCATATTATATTCCCCAGTGTCAATGTATTACTTATTACCAGGATGTCTAAATGAGCACAGAATGCAGCAACTTCTCTAAAATAACTCCATTAACTACAATTACGTCTTTAAATCACCCAACTACCAAGGTTTCATTAAACGAGGCAGCTGTCTAGAAATTGGCAGGCAAGAACCGCCTTCAAATATGCCTTAATTAGAGCTTCAGCACTTGGCTTGTATGATGCATGACAGGGCTACAATCAACCACTTCCGGGCGAATACTGTACAAAAAAAAAAAATAGTGAATCCTACAAAGCCAAATATACAATATAGCAGTCTCTCAAAAACAGGGTTTTTATTTAAACTGTCCGTGAAATCTGATGTATGCTTAAAGTATATCCACCCTTAGAACCGATAGCTAATTCGCCACTAAAGCGCTAGAATCTATCCGTCTAAGGTTCAACCCAACATGGCCACCGGGTCACGGGAGCAGCCGCTCCCACGCCATGTGCCACCTGTAAGGCCCACTGACCTCTACAGTCCCACCACGTTTCTTTGGCTTGCAGCACACAAAACCCATGTGGAAACGGAAACGGGATAACCACCGTGATGACAATATGGAATCAACCCGGTAGGACAGTTAATCGCACCAAAATACACCAAACACCAAAAAAAAAAAAAAAAAAAAAACCTTCCCCGTCAATGAAACGATGAAAAACCGTTCGCAGCACAGTATTACATATTATAATATTATACACAGACGACGTTTTAAAAACCCGTCTTTTACATTAAAAAAATTCCCCAGGGCTCTGGTCTGGCGATTACTTTAAGCTCAATTTAGAATATGCAATTCGACGCGGTTACCAGCTTCATAATTAATAGCGTTATTTTGAAAAATATTTCCATTACATTACGTGAGGCAGCACACGACGAATGCAGGCTAAGTAGGCCAATGCCCCGCTTTACATGAAACGTGGTCAAAAGGGCAATTTCCCGAAAGAAAATGCCAGATTACCAGCATTTGCACCTTTGCAAACCTGTTTATCAAAACGGTTACAAGGGGCTGTAGTTCTGTCGTAATCGGTAACTAAAAACATCAAATCTCTCATTTTAATCTTCATTATATCCGCCCACCCACGCTACACCTAGGGCCTCGACACCTTGTATCTATAGTTTGTACCTTTAGAGGCGGCCATAACTTCATTTTCTCACCGTGCCCAGATTCTCGTACTATCCAAAGTTAACATCATTTCAGGAGGAAAAAAAAACCTGATATTTAATAAAGCGTTGCAGCTTCCCGCGCTATAGCTGGGCCCGAAGGCCCCAAAATCCCGGCTGAATTTTCATCTATCTGCACCGCCCCCTTAAAAAAAAAAACTACCCAGCAACCTTTCGCTTTTCTCCAAGTTCATATACCACCTAACGTGCTCACCGAACAAAATATACATATTACTGCAATGAACGGCTGTGCTACTAAGCAGAATTCAAAGCACTCACTTGGGCTGGATGAATAATCGCTTGCTGTACGGATGTGCAGATTCCCGTCTCGCGCATGAACTGCACGAGTCCTACCCTCCCTCTTAGGTTACAGCTTAGACTGCGCCTGCACTGCTAACTCACAATGACCAATGACATGCGAGTGCTGCAGGTACCGCCTCCATACACCGACCAATCGCTGTCCAGGAATTTCAACGGGTACCGCCGCATTTCCGGTCTTAAAAAAAACCACCACCACTCTGAACCACTGAACCTGGATCGGTTTCGCCGCTGCCAGGGTTTACATGCAGCTGCTGGTATAATCCACGTTGCAAAGAGCTTGGTAACGGAAGTTTCTTTACAAGAATTTAATTATTATCGACACTTGTTCAATTAAATGAATGATTTGGTTAACTCGAGACTTAAGAACCATCGAAGGCAGATATAATGGTACTGAATTTAAAGTGGTGATGTCTTAGATGTTAAGCACTTAGACACTGCAATCAAAATAAGAAACACTCTAAATCTAACATTTTATTTTTTGCCTTACTTGAATGTTTTTCCAGAAAGCAACATGTTTTCCAATTAAGCAGTATTTGTAGTGCATTCACACAGATTCAGTATATGTTAACTAGACATAGGAATACCATAAATATAAAACGATAAATAAATAAATGAATGAAACAAACTAAATTTAAATAAACTAAGTATTGAAAAAGCATCAAAGGAAAAAGACCTATGAACCACTTTGAAAATTACAGTAAATTTACTAACAAGGATGAAAAGCAAGAAATAGCATGTAATACTGTTAGTCTGGCAATGGCCCCTAACAGTCTTGCTTTCTGGATCTCATGTGTCTGTTTTAGCTGTTTTCCATGACCCCGAGAGCCTTGCCACAACTGACTAATGTATGCAATCACATTTTCACTTCAAATTGGCAAAGAAGTTTAATTTCCACTGGAGGGCAGTCTGGTAGGTGGTCCTTCAGATACACCAGTTTTCTTCTACAGTCTAAGGCCCGATCCCAAACCAGTCCCGACACACTCTGCTTTACCACTCTGCCTTTATTTGAGCATTCCTGAGACCTGTCACCATATTAAAGTGTGTCTCTAAGCAGCAAAGGGTAAGAGGAATTGGCCCATTACGCCAATAAAGCAAGTCAGCAGCAATGCAAGCTCATGTAACTGCATTACTACTGTCATATCCAACAATGCTTCGCATACAGAAAACAGAACAGTGTGAAAAATTATTGAGGATGATGTACTGTATTGCCATATAAAAGAAAACAGTTACATATTAAAATAAAACATTAAATATCAAGTTAGTATTATGTTAATGTGACTGAATGTTTAATAACATATAAGTTACAGAAAGTTACGTTGTTGAATACAGTTTGTTTTCACAAGCTGGATAGGTATAACAATAATATTTGTCCATTTTTATTCAATGATATAATATTAATCAGAAGAGGATACATCACATTTCTTACAGTTTGGCCCAGATAATATAATATCAATAAGGAGCTCAAAACGTATACAAACTTTAAATGTTGTCTTTTTGCAGCAGATAAACTATTTGATTTTCCTAACTAATTCCACTCATTATTAAAGAAACAACGACACAGCTTCTTGAGCGAGCCATTTTGTCACGTTACACCATAACGCATTTCCTCTTTCTCGTGAAGAAGACTGAAAAATGTGCGGTGAGGGTGAGTCTGTCTCAAATCTTTCTTGTGAAAATTTCCTTCAGTTTAAGTGCAAAGGGCGTGTTGTAAGGGCAGCTCAGCGTGAGTGTAGTGCATAATTAAGGTGGAGTGTTGAGAGTATAGTTTGGGATTGAGCCTAAACGCATGTGAATCGGTGCCACTGAACTGCCCAAAGTGTATCAATGTTCAGGAAATGTTCTTGTATTTGGGCAAATACTCATTTTGGATATTCCTGAGCGTTAAATCAGTCCCTTCAGTTTTATTTAGAGTGGTTAAAAATATCTAATAAATTGTATTTCACTGAAATAGCATTAGGGTATTGCCTTCGTGTGACATTTTGGGCCAGGGACCTACACTGGATGAGTGTTTATGGTAAATGGATTAATGGATGGATGCCACATACGAAGAGGCTTATAATGTTAGCATTATGCTTTTCGGAGTATGAATGGGAAAGACGTGGGAAACACAGCTGTTTGAGTGGGAAAGACACCAAAGACCAACTCATTGAAATGTGTTGGGTATCTGTCTTTCTCACACGCCAAGTCAAGCACTGACAACAAGGGACAGGTGGACCAAATCGTACATGCATCTTCTAACTGCTTATCCTGGTCAGGGTTGGGTTTAGGGGGTTAGGGGGTGTGGCTAAAACCTATTTCGGGCAGCACGGAGCACAAGGCTGATGTATACCCCAGATGGAAGGCTAGTCTATCTCATATACTAGCACAACATACCATCATACCCTGTGGGTCATTTATGAAGATCAAATTACCTACCTACATACCGTACCTTTGGACTGCAGGAGGAGGCTAGATGACTCAAAGCAAGTCTGTGCACCATGAGGAGAATCCTTCTTTACTAATGCCTTGTTGATCAGGCTACAACATCTCCATAATGTTCACCTTTGGCACCTAGAATCTCAGGTTCACTCCTCTGTACTTCTGCTGCTCTTATTGGCAGACATTCAGCTTGGCAGTCAGTTGGGAAATGTGAGGTCCTAGACAATTTTGGCCTGCATCGTCCAGTCACATGTTACATGCAAGAGGTTTAATCTTTTATATTCATATTTTATTTTTATATTTTAATATGCACAACTGAACTTCTACTCTGCTATCATTGTGAGTGTCATGACGTCCTTCATCAGGGCTGTAATGTTTTTGTACATCCTGGATGTATAAATTATGTATATTTTATCACACCCTGAATCCGGATGGCTGGGGGGGGACTGTCAAGAGACCCTGGGATGACCAGCAACATCTGCTGGCCACTAGGAGCTGATTCTGGCAAGAAGGGTCTGGCTGCAGACATCCACTGTGAGGCACATCCACTGACAGACAGCAAACCACCTCGCTCTCGGTGGATCTGCAGCCAGACTCTATTGATCTTGACAAGGAATGACAATAAAATGACCAAACCTATAAAAACAATCTTAAATGAAACTAAAATTTAAAAAAAGAGGTTTTTAATTACAGGATTTCATAGAGGGACATTGAGCAGGACAGCATACTGTATGTGATTGTACTCTATCCCCCACAACTGATACCAATGAATATAATTAATCTCTGAATTAATTATAGGACTTTCCACCTGGCAACCTAACACTGAGAAAAAGGCTGAGGCCTGCCAGGAACTGCTTAGAAGCATTCAAATGCGTCTTCTTTAAAATCAGAATCCCAAATCTGATTACAATACAGCATGTGAAGTCTGCTATATTTAGTCTACTCCGTACATTTACACAAAAGTTTACAAAGAACTTACAACACGAAGCTGTCTCAGAGGGTATTTGAAAGCAGGAAGTGTGTGTCTACCATCTTGAGTATTTCCAAGTTTGCAAAGTTAATAAACCTGTGGGTTTCTGTGAATATTTTGTCAAAATTTAAAATATGTATCTGATATACACTTGAACCAGATCACAATGATATAATTACTGTAATTATTTACTAACAAAATAATCTAAACAATTGATACAAAAACGCAGATATTTTTCATTTTAATAATCAATATCCATTATTAAACATTTTAAACCTTAATGTGTAGAAATAATTTAAGAGTAATAATGTGTTATTTTTTGAGTCCGTTAATCCGTGCATAACTTTGTAACCCCTTTTTTTCACTTCATGTCAGTGACAGACTTTTGCTATGAAGTATTATCAATAACCTAACAGCATGTCAGAAGTGAATAAAGCGCAGCCCTTGACTTGTCCTCCCTTCTTATCTATAATCTGCTTGGTCATTTGTACCTGCCACATGTAATCAAATGTTCCCTGGTAGTTCTTTCACTGAATTCATTTTTAAAACAGATTCACTCGTTCAATAATTAAAAGTAGCGCATTCGTGTGATTTCCAGAGAAGAAGCATGAACGACGTCATTCGCTTTCATTTCTTTCACACATCTTAGAAAACGTTATGGTAGTTTCCTCTGTGCCACTGAACGTACCTAATATTTCTTTCTGATACGATGGTGTAACCCGCATGTGTCTCATAATGGACGGACTTGTGCCCTGTACTTCCTAGGGGAGACTCCAGACAATTTCTATTATGCAGACAAGTAGATCTAGAAAATAAATGAATGGATATTATACACTATTCCAGTATACCTTATGTATTATTCACTATTACATTATTTTTGTAGTGAATGCAATGCATTAATGGAAACATTAATGACATTGTAACTGTTACATTTATGGTAATTGTCTCTTGCCATGGAATGTAAATAAAATAATAATCAAAAATAATTTGGCTGACAATTCTGTTGCAAATTCTTCGATCTATAAAGGTACATAATACAGCCTATAAATAGAGTATTGATCAATATGACTGGATTCCGTCATCTATTATTGGTGCCAACTACTGTAGTCATTTCTCACTCATCACAATTCATGAGACCTACTCATATATTCACGCTATAATATAAATAGTAGGTGAAGCTCGAAGTGAACAAAATTATATTTTAATTCAGGTAATAAGAAAATTGAGCATAAAGGGACCAGAAGATTGATTGCTGGTTAAATTACTGAACCTTTACACAAAGTAAAACTGAATATTTATGAAGCTGTTGTAGCTTAAGGCAAATTCTGTCATTAGAGATGCTGTACTGTACAAAGTAAACACTGTAGATATTGTACTGGGTGAAGAAGAAAACTAAATCAAATTAAGGCGGAGCACTAGCTGCAATCATTAAAGTAAAAATATTTGTCAATGGATAGCATTTCTGGAATTTTATATTATGTTTCTGCATTGTGCTAAAGAATTAACAGACATCGTTGTATCTCTGTTCCAAAAAGTCAAATTAAATTAGAACATCATAAATTCTGCTTATTGACAGTATGCCCCTGCACATTGCTACAGCAATAAAGTAAATGATTATACAATGTTTTACATGTGTTAAATGTCAGGTTAACCTTAAATATCTGATTATAAAAATTTTGAATTGTAGGCGAGTTCTTTTCAAGAAGCCTCGGATAATATTTATTCATGATATAAAATACATTTATGAATTCAACAATTTCTTGTTCTAGTCAAAAAATGTTAAAAAATCTATAGGCTATAGGCCCAACTCAAGTAGACTGAGTGTAACCGTCCCAGTGTTACTCAGGAACATTTTGTCCTGGAAACTGTGTTTATCAGCAAAACATTTTAGTAATGGAGTCAACTGTCTGAACCATCCTTCTTAAGTGTTAGATCACCAGATCAATAAACTGGAAGCATGCAGCCACATACAGTTCTTAAGGTGGTCTGCACCAATTACACTGCTCACCTCATTTTACAAGTATTCTGAACTTTTATTATTATTTTTTTGCTTCAGGCAAATATTTGCATGAAGCTGCTGTTGTATTTATCGGCACAAGTTTTACAATGTATTGCTTTGCATTGTAGCCATATTTATAACATGTCATTTGTTTTGTTGCCCAGTTCTTACAGTTTGAGAGGTTTATCCAGCATTTGTTTTCCTAACCTCTGACGTGGCAGTTCGTAGATGGGAACTCAAGGGTGCACCTTAAAAATCTGCCGTGATGGTTCTCGATCCCTCCCCTTTCCCTCCACTCTCCTGCATGTGAGCGTCTTGTATTGGTCCTCCCCTGTTATTTGATGAGATGTGGTTGGCAATTTGTGAGTGGTCACTGCCTATCGAGGCTGTTTATATTGTGAAATTACAACAAAAATGTCAGCAGTTAGAGGAAAAAATTGTTAATTAGAGAAAGCTCTGGAGACTTCAAATATTAAGGCTTTTAGTTTATGCGATATGTAGACGCAATCTAAGAAGCTTGTTTACTACTAACAGCATTATTGTCCATTAGAAAAGGCTAGGGGTGGCTTTTGCTGGCCCATGTTAACTATGTTACATAGGCCTCCAATCTCTCTCAACTCTCTACACAAAGGGACCAGTGTCCTTCATGCTGGCATCTACTGGAGCTTCTTCAGGTGAGTACTGGCCGAACTGGCCGAGCTCAAGCCATGCCCGTTTACTGGCCTCCCAGAGGATGCTGCGATTTTCATTGCAAACTCATGTATGTTTCATGAAAATAAACCATATATTAATTGTGTATAATATATATTTAGAAAATTAGAGATTTATAAATGCTTAATCAAGCTTGTAACTAATCAAACTCCATAGATATGAGGATTAGTGTGCTCTCACTACAAGATGAAGTGTTTGACTTGATATCTTGTATGTTATATCTTGTATATGTTACGTTCTGTACTTTATGTCCTCTTAATACAGGACTCTGTGTCTGTGTGTCTGTGTGTGTGTCAGGGATGAGCGATCTTATCCACAAAGAGCCAGTGTGTATGCAGGGTTTTGGGATAACCTTTAGGGCAGCCGTTCAAACCCACGTGTGAGGACTCTTCAGCCAATCAGTCCTCTAATTAGTGACATAATTAGGGAGTTCCAGTGAAAACCCGCCTTTACAGCGACCCTGATACAGACCCACCCCTGATATATGTTTTCAACGTGATCATTTGTAAAAAATGAAATGTTGTGTGCTGCAATGTGTTATCCTTGCCAGAAGATGGAGTATGTAGTTCATCAATTGATTGTTAGTGGTGTATCTCCATTACACAAAAATGGCATTGGTCTGTTAAAGACCACAGATTACTTAAAACTAGTCTGTGGAAACGAAAAGTCTTTTACGGTAATACATGTGAGATTGTGAAGTGCATTTTTGTTGCCTTACGCTGCTTGCTGCTGTCTTTGCTGTCACAGTGAGAACAAGAGTCCTGGATATGCCAGTGATCTGGCTTAGGACGGGCTGACTAAACACAGAACCTCTGGATATTGTATATTCTCATATTTAGGTTTCCTTAGTGAGCAACCTAAAA
This sequence comes from Mormyrus proboscirostris, assembly GCA_026779585.1. NCBI lineage: Eukaryota > Metazoa > Chordata > Actinopteri > Osteoglossiformes > Mormyridae > Mormyrus > Mormyrus proboscirostris. The sequence goes on along the minus strand of JAODKF010000116.1, from coordinate 28,603,412 downwards.
TGAAACAAGGCTATTGTAGAAATATGGCTCCAAAACAAAAATTGTAGATGAAATTGTTCTGTGCCCGGATTTAAAAATAATCTGTTAAATAACAATATATAAATAAAAAATTGGTGGACTATTATTGCCTACGCATACCAAACTACCTGGCACCAGGCGAAATTCCAAAATATAACGCGATGTTCTGCTAAAATGTACTGGTACAGTACTGGGCCTCCGTCTGGCCACTGGGCTCAAGGTGTCCGGTTTCACTGACTGGCGTCAGACAGACGCGTTACATTCGGAGTCGCTTCACCTTTTCAAAAGCGTCACCAAGTGGCGTGTGCTGACTAATGTGTTTAGTAAGAAATCGGGACGACTGAGAAAAAGCCAAAGCTTGAAAGTGATCGTGCGGACATAAAATAATGTCAGATCAAAGATAGCACTGGGTGGCTGGAGTGTAAGCCTTTTTTAGCCAGAGATAACATGTGACGCTCAGAAGGTGTCGCTAGTTGTATTTTAGCCTAAATTTACACATTGTAGTTTCACACCATACACAGAGAAAACACCACATATAGAAGTTTTTTGTAAGTGCAAAGGACTAAGAAAAGTTTTACACGCTTCTCTCGTATTTAAGTGTTTTTGTGTGCTGGTCGTTATGCTTTTTCGTCTGATGTGAGTTTCTAAATATGATGATGTCACCAAGTTGCAAGTTCTTCTCTTGCTCATGGCGGGTTTGCAGCTATCTTTGGTTTTGGTAAGTGATCAATAACTGTTGTTTATTTTCGTGATCTTTTTTCGGATATCTGCGCTTTGCACTAACGTTTAAATGTTAGTATGCTAACTGCATTAGCTTCGTAACTTTGTTATATAGAAGCTGCCTTGGATCCTGTGCTGAAGGGCCTTAAGTCGCTGTCAAGATCAGACAACAATAGCCTCTTGGCTTATACTGATTTATTGTGCCGTTTTTGGCATAAAGATCTGAGTATTTATAAATGCGGATGCTTGTCAAAACGTATTCTTGGAAACTTGAAACATTTTCGACGTTTCCAGACCTAGTTCTCTTTATTTAAAGAAGTTCCGAAAGTCGGGCTAATTGCAGTGCATTGTTTGAATATGAAGCTTTTCATATTATCCCTAAGTTATATCGAGCTTTAGGTTTCACTTATCTGTTGCATATAGGGATATGAAAAGATGGGTAAAGTGAAAGTGTTTTATCCCTTATCCTATATACTTTGTTGCTTTTCCGATGTTATACGGAAACTCTTCCCTAAAGACGAACATTAAATGTTCCTTCGAAGCGCATAACTGGCCACTGTGTCGTTTTTAATATGCGATGAGCTGGTTTACAGCATTAATGTCGTTTAATCTTTGAATTCGTAACTGCAGTACGAGTTACAAATTGAAACATAAACACAGCACGTCATAACAAAAATAATCCTAACCCGCATAAAACGCACTAAAGAGCTGTAAAATATGCAAATTTTGTTTTATCTAGCTGCTTTATTACGATGCAGAGTGCAAAATAATCAGGTACTATTTGTACAGCATTAAATATGTGACATCGTGATAGAAAGTGCAATTTGCATAAATGTAAAGTTTATTTGTAGGATATCCATAGGTGCAGGTTTCATGTGTGGGTGTTGGTAGATGCTGCATCAGGTCCATTAGATGCAAGGTGATTTGGTGGTTTGGGCTGCATGCGCTCTATACTGTTCGTGCCTGATGCCTTAATTGACATCCACGTCATGAGAAAACAAAAACTTGCGGTGCATTTGTAAATGACACAGTTTGAGAAGATAAAAATAATATTCCACAAATTTCAGACAAAATGGCCTATTCAGAATATGTCAGGGCAGTTGCTAAAAAACATACATATATAAAAAAAGCAAGTCTTAACAACAGAATTGTATATGTGTGCTGTTAAACCACAGCCTTCATTATCCTCATATTATAATTTTAAGACTTACCCTTAGCAGTAGCCAGAGATGCAAACTACATTAGCCAAGGAAACCCAAGAAATATCGCAGATATGGGGATCTTCCTGATAGTTAGGTGTGCCTGCGTTTTTTTTGTTGCGTTCTGATAAAGGTTAAAACCTGAGTTAGTGTAAAGGCTGGGTCTGTGAGTCGTGTTTGTACTGAAAACAGACAGGAAACGTTAAAACACACTATGTACATAGGCTATGTTTACAGTACACAGGAGTTGTTCAACTAAACGATGGTCTTATTCTGTTCCAACCAGCGTTTTTTCCAGCCCTGCTTCATTGGGACATTTGCTTCTAAAAGCCAGGACAGATGGGTTTGCTTGCCCTGGAGGGTTAGGTTTAGGTTTAGGGTTAGGGTTAGCCTGTATGTATGTTACTTGCGATTCTGCGCAAGATTGGTCGATCATGTAGCTTCTAGGTTTTAAGCCATTTCATTGAAGTGCAATTCTGAAAGTTGAAGGGTCAGACATGCAGCACAACGTGTTTCTGTGCTTTTATTCTGATTAACACGTGTTTTGAAGGACTGATTTGACTTTTGGATTGTTAAGATATTTGCCAGTACATGGAAGCTTGTTTAGCACAGTATATAGCAGTCGAGTACTTAATGTCTGCTTATCTTCACTGAATAAATGGTATAAATTGGGGTGTTCTTCAACTTTTCAACACAGGACCCTCCCAAGAAAATAGATCTAAACTAGGAACCCGTTACCAATAATGCATGATCACACAAGTAAATAAGCACTGGAGGCCTTAGTATTTCTTTCATAGTGGCATCTATCATATTGCATGTCTCAGGTGATTTGTCTTTGTTGAAAAGAATCAAGGTCGTTGATGGAAAAAATGTGTGAACCTCCTGGATAATGACCCCATAAAAGGAAGCTGATTGGAGTCAGATGGTCCAGTCAAGTGGGGCTTTACCTGTCCTGCAGTATGAAAAATAAAAACAGGTTTGGAAACCTGCTCCTAACAGTGGAATTATCTCCACATGCAATATGGTGCTATTACAAAACAAACAACAACAACAAAATAATATAATAATAATAAATCGCTGTCTAACATTTGTTCTAAGAGCACCTGAATGTTCCTCAGTGCTGTTGGAAGAATTTCAGGTCAGTGTGTGGCTCTGTGGGTTTGGACTCTCTGCTTGCGTTTGGAAGGTCATTGGTTCAAGTCCCAGAGTGATTCCGTCCCTGCTGGGCCCCTGAGCACAGCTTTGAACCCCAGAAAATGCTCCAGGGGCACCACATAAATAGCTCTGCACTCTGGCTCTACGCTTTGCTTTTACTTTTATCTGTATTAGCGCTTGGGAATATATCTTCTTTTTTTTTTTAATCTTGTATTTGATACATTTTTACATCTGAAACGGCTTGATAGTATAGGCCTATCCGTTTTTATTTATTTATTGTAAATGACAGTGGTTTGTCATAAAATGGCAGGACGAACTCCTCAGGCACCCATACCATGTCAAAATGAGGTCAGATAGTAAAACAGAAAAATGTGGCACCAAAGGAAAGAAATATTACAAAGTACAAACACATGCATGCACACATTTACATGGGACTGAGGTCAGACCTCTGACTTTCCCCCATTGTACAACATTGACTTAACAAAGATGTTGTACAATGGGGGAAAATGTAGTTCTCCGCTACAATGTTTCTCTTAGACAGTTGTTTTAAAATTCATATATGTATTTGAAAATAGTCAATGAAGTAGCATATAATTAGTGTTGTTGACTGCCTCCAACAGTGCATGACATGTGAGGTAATTTACTGATGGACTACAGAAACAGTGTTTTATACAATTTGTTACATGGAAAATTGTTTCCCTGTAACCACATTTTTATGGCGTGATATGTCTGTGAACTACTGTAATTTCGCTGCCATGTCAAGTTTTCTTGTGAGAAGTAAAAAAAAAAACTGCAATATGCTAAATGGAATATGAAACATAAGACCGTGATGAAATGAGAAATGGGGAACTTCTGTCATATCTAAACAAAATAGAGGATACACTCGTATCAAACTTGAAAGCTGCATTGTAGCTGTCAATGAGTGGCAATGGCAAGAAAACTGCAAAGTTACTATCTGCGATATGTGTCTTGCTTCGTGTGTAGCAGCTTCCTGCCAGAATACAATGTGGAATAGTTATAACAAGCTGCTACTCGTGGTCTCGTCAGCTTCCTTTGTCTAGATGTGATTGTGATACATGTCGTGTTTTATTTCTAAGAGGTCGCATGCCGTCCTCCTTCTTACCATCATGTGCTTTTTGCATCCTAACCCCTGACACATCATGGAAGCCTGCAATACAACGTGAAAATGCGTAATAGTCATTACCAAACCAATTATGACTACTGCTATTTCTCCTAGCAGCTAGATGCTGTCATTTTTTTCCTCATGTCACATGTTCCTGCCTCATTGATCTAAATGTGCAGAGTTTCTCTTTTTTTTTTTTTTTTTTTTTTTTTTTTGGTGTTTCGCTAGTTTCTTGTTTTCACTTCTGTCTTGAACAAGCAGCCTGTTGCAGATGGGACCCTATGACACTCTGCTGGAGGGTGGGCTAGGTTGGTGATTTAAATCATTAGATATGTGTAGTGGTTATTTTCTGCGGGGGCAGGGGGGTTCTCTTGACATTAACAGTCCAGCTGGAGCAACAAGCTTGAAACCAAAATTGGGGAAAGAAGTAAAAAACAAACTGCATAATTCATCAGTCTTCTTGCCGCATGTTCTTGATGCTGTATGACCTAATACTGTAATAATATGGCTTCTAGATTTTGTATCATAAGAAATGTGTAAATATAATTGTGTGAGATGAGCCAAGAAAGTGTAATGGGTAAGAAATGCAGCAACATTATCATTATTAGGGGCCAAGCACCCTGGCTTTATAAAAAGACAGGCCTTTGTGCATGTTCCTTACCTTCCAGTCAGCATATACTGAAACATCAGCCTGCTCTAAGTGATGCTCAAACTGTAGGCCTCCAACCAACATTTCTACTATGAACAGGCTAGTTAAAGCTCTTCCATTCACACCACCTGCCACTCCGCAGCAATGCAACACTATTTTCTTTTAACTTAGTCCAAGGTGACATCACCTCTACAAGGCTTTCCACCTAAATAGTAAATTACTCAACTTTTTGACTGTTCTCTTACTACTGCCCCCTGTGTCACGGAGTTCATTAAGAGGTCCAGTTTTGCCCTCTGCCAGTTAGTCCCTGCTTCCACATCTGCTAAAGTATCGCCTCTCCCCCTCCAATCTGATAAACAGATGTCTAGTCTCAGCATCATCCCAATAGATTTTAAAATTGATGTATTAACCTCACTTGTCAAAAAACCTGTTCCGGACTAAATTGATCTGAAGAGCTCTCTCTCAACTATGCCGATTCTGGTTAATAGATCTAAATATGTCGACACCCCTGCTGTTCATTTAATCTCAGCTTTAATGCTAACAGCAGCTCATTCACCGAGTCTGCTTTCTTTTATCTTCTCGATATGGATATACGTCCGGTCCATGCTAAGTGACACAGATGCTGAAGCGATCATTCAAGCCCTCATGTCCTCCCCTGTCAATTACTGTCATTCTCTGTTTGGGCTTCCAGGCAAGTTACACTCTGTATTACAACACATACAAAATTCTGCAGCTAGAACACATGGAACGTGATCATCACAGTTGCCAGAAAAGTTTAGAAACACCCAAAACCTAGCTGTACATATTCTATAACATCTAAACAGATGATGCAAAATTTCTGCTGTACCTATTCACAGCTTGGCAGGTGAATCTTTGCAGCATGTACAGCAACAACCTCAAAATGCGTTGGGGGCCATATTTATTGTGGAAAACAATCTGGTTAAATCAGTCAGTAATCACTAAATGTCACTGTTACTGGTTCGTACATGGTACAATGGGCTGTAAAGCAAAAAAAATTCTTAACTTTGATGAGTGGGTTGAATGTAAGGCAGTCCCCAGGGATAAGTACAATACTGTATAAACATTTAGAAATCTACCATTTATAACATTTGTACTGTAAAGGTGACATTAAAACAATTTCTAAAGATGGTTGACACAAACTCACTACCAGTAGTTCACCTGAAATATCGATAAGTGGCGGTTTCTCGCTTATCGACAAATTTGCTTAACGACCCAGTCACTCAGTAGTTAAGTGAGGAATGTCTGTAGCAGTGTCATTAATTCAGCATATAAACCAGATGAGGTTTTTGCAAATATGCATGTAATAGTATAGGTTAGCCTGATTACTGTGAGGTCACACCAATGACGACTCACAGCTTGTTACTGTTTTAGGGTAAATGGCCGAATTGATAGTCTCATTGCGTTGTGCAGGAATATTTTTGTCCTTTATTGACTAGAGTAACTCTGAGAACAATAGCTCCCTTACAGTTAAGCTGTTTCATCTGGAGGCATGGAGCAGCTTATTACATTAAGGTCTGTGCACGAACATCAAGTTAGCTTTCCAAAGCCCTGCTTGACACCTACTTATCGTATTTTCCTTATATGTAAATTGTTTCACAGTAAACTCACTGTGTTACATAATCTCTCTTGCATATAGTAACTTAAAACAAAGCCGTCTTACATAATATATAAGCCCTTATTTGTTTGTATTTTTGAAAACGATGCATCTGTAATTGCTCCTGTTTACAACATATCTTGGCAGTCACACGCTCTTGTTTTGTTTTGCGATGCCCTGGGGAAAATGTTCACTGCTGTCTTCCTTTTTGTCTGTTCTTTTAAAGATTTGTAAAGCCAGTGGCTAATGCTAATGGAGCACATCCAAGGAGCATTAAAGACCCTTAGCAATGGATTTGGGTTGAAGGACTCTGTCTTCGAGGGCCCTTGCATGTCCCCGACCATTGACCAAGGCTTTACCTATTGTCGGCGCTCATCAGACGAAGCGAAATCTCCCGACTCCACGAAGACAATCAGCACAATCCGAGTCTACCTGCCCAATAAACAGCGCACAGTGGTGAGTTCCTGCAGCTCGGGTTACCCTTGTGCTAATCGTAGTGAACAAGTTAACATCGTTTATTGAATGCAAATGGTGTGGAATGCGGTACTGACCCTTTGACCCTGAACATGAATGTTTCCTGGGTGTTCATTGGTTGTCCTCCCCCCCCCCCAGGTGAATGTCCGCCCGGGAATGACGCTGCATAGCTGTCTCATCAAGGCACTTGTGGTGCGTGGACTTCAACCGCAGTGCTGCGCTGTCTTCAAGCTCCATCCTGGTCAGAGGAGGTAGGGTTAGCTCCCGCTGGCCCAATTGGAATTTTCATTTTCCTTTTCCTATTATTAAAGATGCCCCAAGATTTTTTGAAGCTCAGGGGATAGAGGATGTAGCTGCCAGGAGTTCCATGTCTAGGCAGTGGTATCAGCGTATTTGTGTTTATATAACTCTGTCATTTGTTCCTTACTTAGTAGAGAAGAGCGGGCCGCCATGACAGTGACAGCGAGAGACACTTTATGACTAATTACTCGAGTACTAATCAGCATAATGTCATGTGACATTGTTGAAATCCTGATGATGTGTGAAAAAACTAGGTTCCTCCAGCTCATTCCTAAAATGACACATAATTTCCTGCAGTTAAAGTTTTGAATTTCGAACAGAACTGGTGTTATAATGCATTATGTAATAATTTGACAAAATGTAGCAAATTTTTGTCACATAATACAATGTTATTATGTAATGCATTGTTACACACTGTGCATTATGTAATAGCACCTCATTATGTAATAACATGACAAAATGTTACAAATTTATAGACTGCGTTATAATTTGATATTGAAATATTACCCTATTATTATTACTATTATTGTCATCATAATAGTTTTTGTTATCATAATTGGGTTTAAGTAATAATAAATTATTACATATGTGTTATTACGTAATGCGTAATTATAACTGTCTTTCGCCTACGTGAGTATTCCAGTGAATTTCTCATTTTGCGCAGCAAAAAATCCCGCATGGACTGGAACACAGACTCTAGCACGCTTATTGGGGAGGAGCTTCTGGTGGAGGTGCTGGACCACGTGCCTCTGACTACGCATAATTTTGTGAGTCACCTCAAGTCCAGCATGCAGTCCAGTCAGAATGGCGTTACTCCCCTTGAGACGGGCCTTAGTTCACGATACTTGGTTCTATTGCAGGTGCGGAAGACGTTCTTGAAATTAGCCTTCTGTGACATATGCCAGAAGTTCCTTTTAAATGGCTTTCGATGCCAGACGTGTGGCTACAAGTTTCACGAGCACTGCAGTACCAAGGTCCCCACCATGTGTGTCGATTGGAGCAACATCCGGCAGCTTCTGTAAGTCTTGCCAGCTCTCCTTTGCACTACAGAATGGCGCCAACTGCCCACTTGGGTCTTTGTACTCGGTTTTTATGTCATTGGGTTTTTTTGAGCGTGGGGCTCCTCTGTAGATGTTTACTAATCACAGTTTAGTCAGTCAGTCTTTAAGGCTGACATCGGTGCTAAACAGTGTATGATCTGTTTGATTAAAATCACATTTCTCAATCAACAGAAAGTTTTCCTGTAGTCACTTATTTCATGAAGCGATAACTTAGCCTGGCTGCTGTTTCTTCTTCAGTTCCTTTTCGATTCCTGGGGAGAGTGCAGGGCCAGCTGTCCCTCCTCACACGTCTCGCCGCATGCGTGAATCTCTCTCACGGTTTCCGGTCAGGTGAGCCTCTCTTCCTCCTGCATAGTATTTCCACATCAACCCGTCCAGCTGGTGGTTATGTTATGCTGCCTCAATGTTTGCAGTACCAATCCCCAGGAACTTCCTGAACCAGAGTGAACTTTATTTCAGAGTCTTTACCAAGAGCATTGTGTTTGTGCATACATATTGAGTCAAGTAGCCATTTAAAAAGTACAAGAGGGCACTGCACAGGTTAATAATTTGTAGAAAAGCAGGGGCTCTACAAACAAATGGCACTTGGGGTAATTTCCCAAAAGGTCTGCAAGCTTTCAAGTGTTATTAAAAAGGTGGTTTTATACATCTTTGCAATACATTGTATAAAAATGTTCTCAAGGGAAGGTGATTCTTACCAAAGTTCCGCTGTTACCAATTATATTTCAGTTCCCAACACCGGCATTCTACACCGCATGCTTTCAACTACAACGTGTGCTACCCACCTCCAGGAGGCGCTCTGTCACAGAGACAGAGGTCCACGTCCACCCCCAATGTCCACATCAGCACCAACATTGCTGTTGACAGCACTGTGATTGAGGTAGATGTACAGATGTGCCCCTGAGTGTATGATCAGGGGGATTTTATATAAGCTCCGCCACCCACTGAACTGAAAAGTTGTGGTGATTTTAGGAACATCATGTATGTTTGAGTCACACAGCATGTTGGATCTTCAGAACTTTTAGTTGAACCCATCTGTTATATTCCTTTGTGGCTATGTGTGATTTATTTATGTTTTTTAAAACATCTTTAAATGATGCTTGGGCTCTTTTTGGGACAACTTTCAGTATTAATACGTCTCGGGCAGCTTGTGTTCCCTCCTTTCTTGCTTTCATTCCTCTCTCTTCCTTCCTTCCTTCCTTCCTTCACTGTTCTGTGCACTGTGATATGCTGGAGAGTAGCTAGATTACCTGAATGCTTCTCCCAGCTCCTGGTGTCGTCGCATTTGCCTCAAGAGAAGAGTAGGTATTGTTTGCTTCCCGGCCATGTCTGTTGAAGCCAGCACAGAGCACCATCAAACCGTTCTGAGTCAGCCCCCGTCCCCAAATCTGCCACGTATCATTGCAGGAGAAGGGTCCTTAAACCTTCCCAGTAATGACGTTTGCCAGAGAAAATCTGCAGTGTCTACCTCTGCTCTAGACCCGTTGACTCCATTTTGGATTCCTACTTGGATTCCACTGCTATGCCTGGCATTGGTCTTTTCTAAGATCATACCCAAGGCATTGCGTAGCGAGTAGCCTGCTGCCAGAAACTGTTAAAATGAAGCAATACCCTCTGTAATAGGAGCACAACATGTTCTCCAGACTCTTGCCGTCCTGTGCTCACAATTTTCTTAAATATTCTTATATAACGTGAGAAAACTTTGTTCTTTCAGACTTCAAGTGCTTGTTTTCGTCTTGACTCTTTATGCCTCATTTTGTCCTGATTTTTTTTTTTTTTAAATGTAAAATTGTTGCTGCAGTTTTTGTTTTCCTTGTTCGATGGTGAATGCTGTGACCTCCAAATATTTTTTTTTACTTCCTCTTTCTTTCTCATTGAATTTTTTAGGATGCGATTCGAGGTTATGAATCAGGTGAGCCATTTAAACGCCTGTGCTCTGCTTGGGGAGGTCACCGCCAGCTTCCGGGCTCCCGCTAAGTAAAACCTCATTCCCTTATTGGTTCTGTTGCAGGAAGCCCTCAGAGTCACAGCCCCACTGGCTGGTCCCAGTCCAAAACCCCAGCTCCCACACACAGGGAGAAGTCACATTCTTCCAGCATGCAGGAGAAGCACAGAATTGTAAGTTAATGCTTTTGCTCCATTTAATTCCAGCCCCTAACAGGCTCAGCTTGACCCCCAGAGCTTGTGTGTTCTTAGCCAGTGAGAACACCGCAAACCTCAGGACTCCTTTCTTACTGATGCCCTCCAGCGCCCCAGGGACAAAAGGGACTCCAGCTACTACTGGGAGATAGAAGCTAGTGAGGTTGTGCTGCTGTCTCGGATCGGCTCAGGCTCCTTCGGAACTGTGTACAAAGGGAAGTGGCATGGTAAGCACTCTGGGAATTCGTCCGTCACACGTCCGAGATCCGATGCCATGTTCTGGCACGCTACCGGGTCCTTGCTGAGACTCTGGTTTTGCCGTTTTGTATTTTTTTTAAAAAACGTGTTGGACTTTTGCTGTCTTAGCTGAGTAAACAACGGCCTGTGTTTTGACAGGTGACGTGGCAGTGAAGATTTTAAAGGTCACGGATCCTACTCCAGAGCAGTTGCAAGCCTTTCGTAACGAGGTGGCCGTCCTGAGGTGAGAGCAATACAAAGGCCAGCTCAGAGATATTGATAGATGCATCCACAGCGGACCACAGCCGCTGCACCCCTTCCTTTCTGACCGCCATATGAGAAATATCGCGCCACGTTCTAAGCAACGTGCGGGATTCTTGGAGGCCGCTATCGCACAGCGTTTGCCTTCCCACGTTTCCTCTCTCTGCGCGTACAGGAAGACGAGACACGTCAACATCCTTCTGTTCATGGGCTACATGGCAAAGGGCAGCCTGGCCATAGTGACGCAGTGGTGCGAGGGCAGCAGCCTCTTCAAGCACCTACACGTCCAGGAGACCAACTTCCAAATGTTTCAGCTAATCGACATCGCCAGGCAGACGGCGCAGGGCATGGAGTGAGTTTGCTTTTGGATCCGTACGTCCCGGGGCCCCCCGGCTCTGTCACAGCATACTGACATGAAAAACGTCCAAAAGCACGAAGGCCTTTTGATCCACATCTCAGTGTTCCGAGCGTTACGGTGGTCTGGAAGTACGTTGGGTTTGCTTTCATCTTTGACGTAGCCTTTTATTTTTGTTTCCCTTCAAGCTATCTACACGCTAAGAACATCATCCATCGGGACATGAAATCAAACAGTATCCTTCTTGCATGTTTTAATATGGCAACACATGGGCCTTCAAATCTTTGGTTTGCTAGTTCATGTAGAATGAGCCATGCTGTAATGTGCTCTGCTGTCCTTGTGCTGTACCTTGATGACTCCGCAGACATATTCCTACATGAAGGCCTGACAGTGAAGATTGGGGACTTTGGCCTGGCCACAGTGAAGTCCAGGTGGAGCGGTTCCCAGCAAGTAGAACAGCCGTCAGGATCCATTCTGTGGATGGTGAGGCTCCAGAAGTGTGATGGTCTTCCCATGGTCTCCGTTAGAACTACCAGGAAAATTTCCCCTCTGTGGCTTCTGTCTGTGTTTAAAAATAAAAAATGACCTTCCTGAGCTCAAGGTGGTGACATGCCCCGTGTCTCCAGGCGAATGGGGGAGAAGCTCATGTAGACGCTGTTGTAGTTCTAACGTCAGAGATTTTGCAGTTTGCCTTTAAAGCAGCCTTCACCTTGCAGCACTTATCAGCCCCAACCAGGGACTAAACAGGAAGTTGAGCTGGCCGTAACCCAGCCC
>JAODKF010000116.1:28561463-28579891 GCA_026779585.1 Mormyrus proboscirostris | reverse complement strand
TGTGTGTGTGTGTGTGTGTGTGTGTGTGTGTGTGTGTGTGTGTGTGTGTGTGTGTGTGTGTGTGCGTGCGTGCGTGCGTGCGTGCGTGCGCGTGTGTGGTCCAGTTACACATTACATTGTGGGAAGCAAATGCCCCCACGACGTGATAAAAACCTGTTAATCTAACATTGTGGGGACCATTTTTTCATAGATTATCCAGTCCTACCTAAGTAGAATTTCAAAGAGAAAACCTGATTTAGAAAACCCAAGTCACTAATCATGCAAAATACTATGTGGACATTTTTCCTTATCATAACACTAGAGAAGGAAGATAGTAAATGTATAGTAATATGTGGTTATATGGACAAAAACACCCAAAAAACATTTAAAGTCTCTTTGCTTTCAATGAAGGCATTTAACTGAACACACAGGGCTGGGCTTACCTCACAGATGTAACCCTTCCCGTCGTTGCCATGGATGACTTACCTCACAGATGTAACCCTTCCCATCTTTGCCATGGATGGCTTTGACTGCACAGATGTCCAGCCCCCCAAAAATCTCAGAGCAGGTATTCACCCACAGCTTGTACCTGTCAGGGGATGAGGGACCCATATTGTAACTCCGCAATGAAAATGCAGGAAAAACCATTTAAATGTGTTATCAGACAGTAATACTTGATTTATATAGTGAAATGAAATATAAAAACATTTGAAATTATGTAATTCTAGTGTGATATCAAAAATATAATTGCAGTTTTAAAAATGAAGGCATGCTAGCTACTCTATTTCCAATGACTGTTTATCTCAAAGTGAGACGTCTCATTTGTACCATCATCCATCGACTAATTTGTACTAACTTGTCCGGTTAAGATTCACCTTGTTCCTAAGAAGCACAGGGTATAAAGCAGCGCATGCTATGGATTCAGGATTTTGAAAAATCACATTTCATCCACCCATTTACACAAGTGCTTATTCTCTATGAGGTAAAGGGGGTCTGCAGCCTATTGTAGGAAGCACAGAGCATCGCGAGGTGCCCCCACAAAAGCGCAATATGTGAGAAATTTAGAGACACCGATCTTTCTAACTGCCTGCCATTAAAGGGCGGAGCCAGAGCCAAGATGGGGAGGACGTGTCTGACCCCACAAACAAGGAGCTGAGGGCGAGGATCGAACCCGCGACCCTGCAGGTGTGAGGCCACCACACCGCCCCAAAAAACATCCCATATCAGTTACATATAACAAGCCCCAGCTTTATGCTGCCTGGAACACTGCAAAAAATGGCCTTTCAAATTTAAGATAAACTGTAAATTATCTGCCAGTGCAGTAAGAAAATTGTTCTTGGTAAGATACAGTAACAATGTGCCTAAATGCAAGCAAATCAGTCTTAATGTGTTGTTAGTTTATTAATGAAACCAAGATTCTGTCTAAATATAAGAAAACTACCTGCTTCGATTTTCATTTTTTTGTAGTGAATAGGTTCCAGCTCTCCTCTCCCCCCCCCCCGATCAGGATAAGTAGATGGAGGATGGATGAATGGATTATCTTACAAACTAGGAATTAGCCTCGTACAGATTGACAGTGATGAGCAAACCTTACATCGCCTCGCCTTATCTGTCCATAACAAGGTGAGATACGGTAACAGGGTTTCCCGCCACTGTAAGACCCGGGATATAAAGTCCTTTTTAAGAGTGAGCAGGCAGTAGGATGACAGTGGTCCTGCTGCTATAATGTTTAAAGGTGGGTTTTTAATAAATTCCGTGTCTCTCATACCCATCGGTGTAGCCTCACCTGTCAGTCATGGCTACTTGTTGGACCATGCTAGAGCTTGCGTTTGCTTTCCAGCTGCCAGACATGGAGGTTCTCCTGTGGGCAAGTAGTGGACCAGTGGTCAGCCCTGCCATTTCCAGACGGAGGCAGACGGCAGATTTGGCACACAAACAAAGCAATTAAAATAATCTTCTACATTTATTTAGAATCCAGACTTGCAGTTAGACAACAATAAATCTCAGCCAGGCTCAATCTGTTCACATTCTCTGCGAAAATAACACCGGAAGAAGCTCTGACTGATGTTTGCTTTGGCGTCAATGTGGCAAAACCGCTGAAAATGTCAACATCCTGGTCACCAAGGACATGCTGTCTCACGACCCACACAGCCCCACATGCACACGGGGACTGGTAACTGGAAACACATTTCTATGACATTTTCCAGAACCCAGTTAAAACAGAGCCATACTGTTAAACTTTTTTCCACAATGAAAATCTTTCACAGCCAGACAAGGAGCAGTAATCTTGTTATATAAGGGTTAGGAACAGGATTGCAATTTAACATGACCTTGCAGGAACGTTCTAGCAGAACACAAATACTTCTCTGTCTTTAACTTTTTGCTATTATCTTTGTCCTGAAGTTGTTTAGAACCATAATAAATAAAATCATAAATAAACTAACTTCATTCCCAATTTCCGATATCATGCGTACTGTATGTATATGCACTATATCATACGTGTATTGCTGCTAAATCACTCAAGCTGTAATTAAATGACAGGATTCTTTCACAGCCAGTCCCCTAAATTCAGTTAGTTCTAGTTTGTTTTCTGTCTTAACTCACCTGGGGTGGCGGTTCCATTAAGCAGGATTTCTTGCTTAGCTGGATAACTTGCTGGATTTAAGGTAGTCTGGGCTAAATGAACTTCATGTTCATTTATCCGAAATGTTCTCTGGATAAGCAAGAAATCTTGCTTTGTGGTGCACCCCCCATACCCGCCATGTTCCTGGTTTTAATGGCCTGTAAAGGAATCTGACATTTGTTTGCAACGCAAAACTACAAATACTCTGAAGAGGGTCCAGACTAAGAAGAGAGTGAATAAAAGACCACACACATGTAGGCTTTGTAATCGCTGCCGATCTTCTGGATCCTGATGTCATACTTGGAGTCGATGTAGGGCTCCGTGGTGGTGTAGGCCTGGGTCAGCGCTACGACGCTGGTAATATCCTGGAAGCCACTGTTGCTGTCCACCTTCACCTGCAGGAGGAAGGAGGAGAAGAGGAGAATGAGAGAAAGTGCAAAAGGAGAACGACGACGGACAGAGAGAAGAGGGAAGCAAGTACCAATGATTGCCAGTAATAAAAACAAGCAGCGTCTGTTAAAAGATATAGAATAAATATATAATCACATAGAAGCTCAATAATACACAGACTTCTATACGTCATCAGTTGCATAAGAGATAAGCCGGGATGTGGTGACTCACCTTTCCCATCCCAGAGTGAGCGTGTCCAATTTTTACAACGGCAGGAAAAGTAGGCATGGTGACCTGAGAGAAACAATAAGACGAGAACAATGTATCAATCGTATGTTTACAAATGGCTCCAAGAGCGGTGCTTCCACATCCTGGTCAACTGGTGACTTTGGTAAAAGATTAAATCCCTGGCTACAGGGAGACTCAAGTGTATCGGTCAGCTGACGCACAGCCGTTCACCTTGACCGAGCGTCAAAGGGAAAAGTGCAGGAATTGAGTGCCGCAACCAAACTCACACATAAGGAATAATTTAAAATACCTCTGTGTAAGTTCTCATTCAGCTTTTAAAGTGCAAGTGTGCCGACTGCATGCTGAACGGTTTAATTACACACCAGCTATGTGAAAGAGGCATGTATAGATGGGTGTGGGAGGTGACTCCTTTTCAGGAAAAGGGGGTGGTCCTTTCAAAGAAAAAGGCTCTACGTGAGAGATTCCCGGTGCCTGTGCCGCTTAGAAAGGAGAACAGAGAGAACGGCCCAGAGCGGGTAAGTTTTGGGCTGTTCTTTTTTGAGTTTCTGAGGGCAGTAGTGACCATCTTTCTGGGAATCCATCCCCGAGCGGGAGGCCGTGTTTGCTGAGGATGAGGGCGGACAAGATGGCGGCCCACGTGCGTGGATGCGCAGTGCCCCTGCTGCTCCTGCTGCTGGCTTTGGTTGGGGTGGCACCGGTGACAGGCTGCACCTGTAACCCTACACACCCGCAACAGCAGTTCTGTGATGCTGAGTTAGGTAGGTGGGATTGTTGACGAGAGTCTGATGCCGAAACATAAGCCATACTGACCATTGTGTTTAAAAGCCTGCCATGAAATTTCCAGCACGATGATTAGCTTTGTATGTTTATCTTAATCTGTCAGTTTGAACAACTACATTTTTAGAGCATTGCACTAAGTCGGGCTGCTTGGGACACTCAAACGCGGCTGTTTTTCACACTCGTCTAAAATTGAATGGAGTGAAAATATTTTGAAATATGCTGGCTGCACAGCTACCTTGGCTGTCCAGTAAACACGCAAATATGCACAAAAAATGTGGTGAAAATCTCCACTTTAGTTCTTTCCATTTTTTTATGGTATTTTAAAGCAAAAGCCCTGCTGACTATTGTGTTGTCCGGTTTGCAAGGTTGGGGTCATTCCAGAATGCATTCATCAGTTCCAATCCAAATCAGGAAATGGAACTGGAGCTGGGATTGGAAAAGGAACTATGGGGAACAGAATTGGAATTCAATTTGAATTTCAAGGAGATTTCAATTCCAACTCCAGTTCCATTTCCTGATTTGGATTTGAACTGAATTCATTCAGGAATGGCCTCAACCCCACCAGGCTGTAAGGATTAAGAATTAAAGTAAAGTCTAATTTCTCAGAGCTACAGTATGGCTACCTTCTGAGGAATACAGAACTGTAAAGTCAAATTCAGCTACGGTGTTTTCAAAGCATTTCCAACTCTATTACATATTAATGAATCAACCCAGACAAAATATCATTGTGGTGATTGGCAGTGTCTGTAATCATATGTGCAGCAAAAATAAATGCGTGTTCTTCATCTGTTAAAGTCAGAGTCACAATGAGATGCACTGAGCTGAGTGCATATAATATGAATATTAGTGTCAGTGAGGATTGGGTAAATTTATTGTGGTGGTTAAAGGCTTAGATGTAAATTTCTTTGCCAGCAATTGAAGACTGCTAAGATAATCAGGATAGAGGTATATTGGAGTAGCTGTAGTTGCCCCCTTTGGTGTCACTCACGTCCTGTTGAAGCATGAAATGACTGTCAAACATTGAGAAATTGCTGCCTTAGTGATGACAAGTGTATAGCTCCACCCCCAACAGGTCTGTTTTAAAATTAGAGTCTGGCTATAGGTGGGTCCCAGTAGATTATAGCAGGTATGTCACCCCATTAGTACCTGACTTCTGCTAGCTAGCTGTGCATCATGGTGTACTCTTAAGCCATAATCTCTTTGGATGACCACTGCTGTTAATGTAACAAGGGAGAGATGATTTTTTCGGGAGGAAAAGACAAGCCCCCCCCCCTTGCAAAACCTAAGCCCTTTCTGTGATTTATACTTTTTATTTATCCTCAAAAAAAAACTAAAGTTTTCTTCATCTACTTAATTCAAACCCAAGGTGAGTTATTCACTGATTTTCTAACAGATTGACCCAGTTATAAATCATCCAGGCCTTTTGTTTTTGCAGCTATTCGTGCAAAAATCACCCGGGAGAAGGTTATATCCCCTAGCAACAGTTCATCACCCCATCTGAAAATGATCCAGTATGAAATCAAGCTGATGAAGGTGAGAAACGAATATCAAGTATTTTAAAATACGAATATTTAGAAGCCCAAAACGAAGTGGAAAATCATTCAGTTCCCAAGCATCCACTTGTACTGGATCATCCTGGTAAGTCTGTAAACTCCCCCTTTCCCTATTATGGCCTAAATCAATCGACCGTCTGATTGATGGTATGAGGGCAAGATGACCTCATGGCTGACCACAATGGTCAAGGCTCCAGGATGATTACAATGGCATTGTGAAAATTACAGACATCCAGCGGTGCGGTCGGCTTCAGAGTGACTCGTTCACCATAGAGAAATGCCTTTATCATTTTGCAGAACAAGAGGAAAGAAATGCCTTTTTATATCCACTTGGTGGTACCATGGAAATTAAGTTCTGATTTCTAAAATAACTTCCTAGGTCAGCTGAGGAATACGGTGAATTGGATAAATGTTTTATACTTTGAGGATATGCATACATTTGAATATGATTTTCTGTGAGAAATGGTACAACTCTGATATGTAGGATTGTCTGTTTCACATTATTTGATTATCTAAGGTTTACATATATAGCTGGATGTTAAATATATGGGTTATTATGTATAAATATCATACATTTATATATTATACATAAGTGCCTAGTTGCTTTTATCATCCATAGCAATAAAGCTTTACATTTTTACCAGCTAAATTACTGTGTAAGTTTGTTTGTAACGTCTGCAGATGTTCAAAGGCTTTGAAAAGGTGCAAGACATCCGCTACATTTACACACCACTCTTCTCCTCTCTGTGTGGGATCAAGCTGGAATCTAACAGCAAGGTCCAGTACCTGATCTTTGGTGAGACAGCAGCCTCTCTTTGAAGCACATGAATTCCCCTTGCCAATGATGTCACATAAAAAGCGCCCGTTTGTCTATCTCTCCATACTTAAATATACATTCAAAATTGATGAGCCTGCTCCTTTTGGTTTAGTATTCCAGTGTCTCCTCGGGGAATCCCGGACAGTCCATGTTTATGCTCCCTCCCAGCCCCCAGCCAATCAGGAACGCCGAATGCCTGGTACAGGTGTGCTGGGAGCTGAGAGAAAGCAAAAACGTGGACCGTCCGGGTATCCCTGAGGACTGGGCTGGGAAACACTGTAGTATTCTAACATTTTTTCATGCATCCCCAAGCACGATGATGATTTTCATGGACCTAATGCCACCATTAATTAATAGAGCATTCAGTGACACCCCCCCCCCCCTTTGAATGGTGTATCATTCAGCCAACGTCATGAGTGATGGGAAGGTCGTGGTTGAGCTCTGTGATTTCGTGGAGCCATGGAAGAAGCTCACCCTGACCCAGAAAAAGAACCTCAATTACCGATACCACATGGGCTGCACCTGCAAAGTGAGTCGCAGTTCTTACTGGTTAACCGCTCTGATTTGATGGAAGCCTTGAATAATAAGCCACGGATGGAATTTTTTTGGGGTAGCCTCAGCGTGGAATGGCTTTGGAAAACATTGACCTTTTTGTCAGGCCCAGGTCCTGCAGGTGTCCCTGTAACACGCTGTCACACACGCTCCTGTACTGTAACACACTGTCACACACGCTCCCTTTCTGCACAGATTTCCACCTGCCAAACCCTGCCCTGCACCGCAAACGTGGAGAAAGAATGCCTGTGGACAGACTGGCTGCTGGAGGACAAGCTGGCCGGGGAGCAGGTCCGCCACTCAGCCTGCATCAGGCGCAGCGATGGCTCCTGTAGCTGGTACAGGGGAGCCGCAGCCCTGGAGAAGAACTTCCTGGACATGAATGACCCTTAAGAGGGAAGTAGGTAGACGGAGGATGGCAAATGTAAATCAGGGAACAGTCTCACCTTCCGTCCCTGTAGGACTCTCATGATTCTTTTTCTGTGATATCAGCTAAAGGCTGGACTTCAGATACAGTCATGTTATAAGTAAGTACACCACATGAAAAATTTTCTTTCGACATATTTGGACAGACAAATATTAGTTTCATTATTATTAAAAATATGTGCCCTTAATAATAATAACAATAATAGTAATATCAATAATGTTATCTTCATTTCAACAATACATATAGAGAAATATAATAAAACAGAAAAAGTTGCACTTCAAATTTGCATTTAGCAGTTAAAGAAACAAAAACTCTAATCCTGCATTAAATGTAATAATTACAAGCAGATGCACCACATTGGGTGCAAATGATAATATCATTATTATGAAGTATCTCTGAGAGTCACACCGTAATAACTTAATAATAATAAATAGCTGTACTTGTTTGGTAACAATCATTGAAGTATATGGTACAATCATACCAACATAAGAAAAGCTGCCCAGAGCTCTCTGAAGGAAAGTTGTTCAGGCTTATGGGTCTAGGAAGGGATATAAACCCATTTCCAAGCTACGTGAAAACATACACTCTGCTATTCTTAAAGTAATCTACAAATACAGTTTACAGACCTCTGGCAGTCTGTCTAGGACAGACCATCCCACCAAATTCAGCGAGAGAGCAGAGCACAAGATGCATCGGGAAGTCTCAAAGAAACCCAGGGTGTCCGCAAGGGATCTACAGGCAAATCTTGCCACAGTTTATCTGAAAGTCAAGCATAAGAAAGCGACTGCACAATTTTGGCCTGCATGGGACGTCAGCAAAGAAGAAGACTGCTCTCAAAAAAGAATATCAATTCCACACCTCTGGAACAGTGTGCTCTGGATAGGTGAGTCAACGGTGGAGTTGTTTGTGCACAATTCGGCTGGGAACGGAAACTTAATTATGCTTTTATGTTTTATTTTCACTTTGGGTCTGCAGTTCGCAAAATATAAATTAAAAATCCGACCTTTGTTAAAACAAGACACAACCTACAGTTTTATTGTGTTCAAACAAAAGGTAATAGAGCTTGTATTTTTCTACAGTTCACAATTCAGATGCCTTACCAGGCTACAGACGATCCCGCGATCCCGCCCGTGATCCCTCCTTGCCCGGCATCGGCACATGCAGTTCGGCAACACGCATTCTAATATGTCCTCATTTATGTCCAACGGACATCCATCCTGCGTGGCGATGTTACAGTACGCATCATACAACATGCCACAAAGAATGTCGCGATCTTTTGAGGGCTGCATTGTAGTGTTCCGCTTGACTTGAAATGCATTTTCAGCAATCCGAATGTCCTTTCAATTACAGTTCATGCTTAATTCTAATAGACTCAAAAGGTTTTTTTTTTAATATGTTTTTTATATATATATACAATTTAGTGCATTTCGAGCACGTATCTGTGTCAATATGCAGCGTCGTGAACCTCGCCGCCTAAATACCGTTTAATAACGCGCCACTGACTTTTGACGTGGTTTCCGTTGGTTAAAAGCACAATGACATTGCGCTGACATTGAAAAAGCAAGGCCCTGACTACGTCTAATTTTAAAAACATCACTCTTGCCAGCAGAAATTGGCCAACGCAAAATCAATTACTATTTATCCGACGTGCACGTGTTTGTTGATTTTTGTTGAAAAAAATATTTCACAATCAAAATTTGTTTTTAAGTTACATCACATCTATCTGCCAATGCTCTTCAAATAATTATTAAATATTTGTCTAAATATGTTGAAAATGACATAATTCTTGAGTGTACTTACTTTTTCACATTACTGTATGTCTGATTTGACAGCAGTATGCTTAAGAGGGATTTTATATCATATCTATTTTGTATCAAATCAAAATGCCCAGTATACAGTTGGGCAGCAATATATTTTCTTTTATTATCTTTTTGTTTGTAATTTTTACCTTGGTACAGTATACCTATTGTATTATTGTAGAATTCTTCCAATTCCAAAGAAACTACACAGGAACAATTACCAAAAAAAAAAAAGATTTTACACCAAATAGTGGTTCCATCTCTTGCCTTCTGTGGAAAGTATATGCAACAAAACATAATCTACAGTTTTAAAGTTAAAAAATTGTAATAAGTCGCTGCTGTTACATTAGACCTCTGGGTAAAGTTTTTCATCTTTGACCGGCTATCGCCATTTTGAAATACAAATATTATTCCAGCTTTGAACGATTTGTGTGTTTCTTTTATGCACATCAAAATCTGCACTATCAACCATCTTCATTTAACACTTAACATTGTGTCTATTTGATTTTTGTGTATTTTTATGTGTTCTGATACAGCATGTATGTCAGAGGTGGACATTTCAGGTCCAGAAAGTAAGAATCCAAACCAAATTTTGTTTCAACAAAACAATTGAACATAAAGAGTCACAGATTACGCAACTAGTTGGTTGAAACAAAATCCTAGTTTGGATTTTTACTTTCTGGACCTGAAATGTTCGCCTCTGATGTATGTTGATACATACTAATGTATAAATATAAAACAGTAAAAAGAGTATTCAATTAGATTTTCTGTTTTCCTGTTCCAAAAGAAATATTAATTCCAGTTGTATAAAACACCAGTACTCTTGACAGCATGTTGTTTGTCATTGAAACTCTATGATGCTAAAAAATAACTCCTCCCCTTATCAGTATATTTGAAATTCCAATACTGAGCATCATTTTCATGGGAAAATCCTTGGGATGTGGCGTTACCTTCCAAATTATGGCAAGGAGTCTAGTATGAGATACAGTTCAGAGTTTGTGAGAGAGAGAACAGCTGTTTTAAGTATAATTGAGCTCCAAGATCAGTCCAGAAGCGGAACATAACCATTTATGCTTGACGTGAAGTATGTAAAATGACACTGATGGTAATGTTTGAATTGTAGACCTCAGCAGTGCAGACAGACACAATCGCGGGGTTCTCCTTTGAGTGAAAAATTATAGGTAGTGGAAAAGACGGTATTATATAAGGATGGGAACGGCGGATGTTGAGTTCTTACCATGTCTTTATAGTTTGGATAGAAGGTCTGTTCAATCAGGGGGAATTTCTCTGGCCCAAGGCTTTTGTAGGCGCTTATTAGCTGAGCAAACTGGAAGCACAACAGAGTGAGTCACCAGTGATCAAGAAAATACATGTATGTTAAAAACCAGAAAACAGAAGCACCTTTTAATTCTGTATCTATACGATGTCTAGTTGAGAATTTGTGCCCATAACCAAGGCTACGATAGCGAAAGCTGGGAGCAGACACCGTTCTTACACCCTGAGACTCCAGCTGTAATGACTGTAGTCGTGATAAACATAGATCTGGGGCCTGAATTGAAGCATTTTGTTAGTGTCATGCTTAAATGCTGTATTGGGATTTTCCAGCGGAGTCCTACCGCCCAGGGTTTATCGCAGAGGTTGTAGACAGATTCCAGGGAGTTGACGCTCGGAATTCCAGCGTACTGGAGGCCAATTATCACATTGCGGAAGTCCTCGTTCTCTGCCATACCGAAAGCATGCTGCCGAATCAGGACAAAATCAGGCTTGAAGGACCTTGGAAGAAACATTTATGCACGTTAGTAAATAAAATTTGCAGAGATTAGGGTCTAATCTTTGTAATAAAAACTCAATGAACGCAAAGCAAACACAGTTTCCGTAAAACAGAAAAAAATCTCATGGAAAGACAGGGTGATGATCATGATGAAGATGGTAAAATTATCAGTAGACACTCAAAAGTGGAAATGTGGGAATATCAGTACCAGGGAACACAATATGACAAGAAAATGTTATGGTTTGGAGGTAAAGGAATGGTGATTTAAGATGTCACTTTTCATTTTATTAACTTTGTAGCAACAGTTTACATCAAGTACTCGAGTTCAGCTCACACGCAAGAACAGGGTTTATTCAATTAGTGTCTAAACCTTAAGTTAACCCTGCACTTAATTCAACTATAAGCATGCATTTCAATGGTACAACAGTTCATGAAATTAAACCCCAATACCACTGAAGTGTATGGGGTCAAAATTTTGCAAGTGGCCTACATGATGAACAATGTATTGATTTCTGTAGTACAAACTCTGTAATGATGGTAATTACCGATGTCTTTGTGGATCCACCTGTCCCACCCACCCCAACCTTCAATCCTTGTTGAAGATTAAGTTTGCATTTCCTTTGCATGTCATGCCTCTATAGTGGCTAAATAACTAGGACCATCTATATATGCTTATTGACTCCACTTCTGTGGTTCCTAGTGCTTGTGATCTCGTATTATTAACCTTAGTAAAAACATTTTTTGGGGAGAGGTGGGACTGGGCTGGGTTGGTCAAGTTATAGGTAAGTACGCCAACAAAGGACGGGGAGTCAGTCAGGAGGAGGTTTGGGAACCCTCAGGGACCACTGCACACAAGTTACGAATAAGCGAACCGCGATCGCTCTGTCATTACAGCCCAACGCTGATTATCCGCCAGGTTGAGAAACTCAACTCCCAGCTCAGATAGATAACTCTCTGGTAGTTTCCAGACCAAACCATGTAACCCATATTGTCGCATATGAGACAGGAAGGAGCTGGGGTCCTTTTTCTCATCTCAGTCAGCACTGACCCCTCAGATTGCAGACGGCATCTGACTTCTCTGTGGACTCTAGGCTGACGTGGGCAGGTGGCCCCTTAACTGGGCCGTCTGAGAGATATTTTTTGGAGTCGACAGAGAAAAGAGTGAATTAAAAGCGATGGAACATCAATATGCTAATCAAAGTGCAAGGTGCCAGACGTAAAAATGATCGATCTGGGTTTGGGTGGGAGTGCTGTCGGGAGAACTTTCCAGTTGGAGGGAGGGGGGGTGTTATGTCGGCTGATCGATCAGCCAAATTTAAGAAGTTTAACAGTTTCCTCTTTTGCTGTGACCCTAGGCTGTATCCTAGGACAGCCTAAGTTAGGGTTGAATTTTTTCATGCGTTCATGATTTTTCTACCTCTCTAGCGGTACAGTATCAAACACACAAGACGTACTGTATGTAATGTTAGTGTTTGTGCCATTGTCTCCTGTTAGGCTACTTTGTGCCGGTTCACTTGGTGAACAGTGAAATAGAATATCACTACTTCAGTATTCAAGGAAAGCTGGTTAGCCTGATGTCATAAAGAAGGAATAGTCCATTATAACCCGGATGGGGGTGGGGGGCAACTTTGTCTATCCTGAAAAACTGGTGTTAAACACGTAAATAACAGACATGTTGCTATAATTTAAATGAACCAATGAATTATCTGATATCCATGATAAATCTGCCTTCATGGCGCCCCTAGCTTTCGGAAAGTTGCCTATTTAAGTATAATTGAGCTCCAAGATCAGTCCACAAGCGGAACGTTACGTTTGGTAAGTCCACACCTGAGTGCTGCATGCTGCCAAAGAAAGCTAGAAAATCCCATCTGTCGCTCCTAAATTGTCATTCTGGAAAGTCTGCCTTCTGCATACGCCCCGGTTATACTATCCCCAGCAGCTGAGGAAGTTTGGCTCCTCTCGCCGCCCAGTGTGTGTCATACCTGACTGCCTTGGTCCCATTTTGGAGCACCTGCACATGCACATTGCAGGTTCCATCGGCGTGTGACACAAGGCTGATCTCGGAGAATTCAGCCTGGAGGGAATCGAGTGTAAAGAGAGAACAGATCAGTACGGATGACATGTGCAGCCCAGCCATGTCGAGGTATTTTTACCTTTCGTTACTGGTGACTACATGGTCTCCTGGAGTCAACACTGACTTGTCGACACCTAATAATAATGTTTTGTTGAGGCAGTTATTTTTAGTTATCTCTTTTCAGTAACATGTTTGTGTGGTTCATGTGGTTGACATTCCAGATGACATAAACTTCCAACTTGCTGTTGATCATTATGGATTGATCAGATTCTTACAGTGGTTCGAACTTGAGATATGTCTGAAGCAGCGTGCTGTATATGAGAGCTATATGAAGCAGCTTTGTGCATCAGTGAAAGTGTGTGTGTGTGTGTATGTGTGTGTGTAGGTGTGATACAAACCTGTATTTTGATGTTGCTGAGACCAGTTTTTTGGTTCCCACAAGGGGTAAATTTTAAAATTTTATTAAAAATTCTGTGACTGCAATCACAAAACTAAAAATGTCAAAAGTCGCGTGTCGTTGGTCACTTATCGTCAAGGTTAGGGCTGGGTGGAGGTTAAGGTTGTCATTGTTAGAATTAAGGTTTTTCCCTTAAAAACTAAGGAATGGTCCCCACATACTGTAGATATAAATACAAAAATGCATGTGTGAATAATATCTGCAGACCTTTTTCCAGGCCATGCATAATGTTGTGCTAAATGTGAGATGACTTTCTGTTTTCAAGGACTAAAATTGGCTCACGTTTTAAGGTGCTTAAAGAATGTGTTAGCAAGGAGACCAGCACTCTCTGATTTTTACTAAGAAAGTATAAGGGTGTACTTGATATACAAGGCAGGTAGAGGGTTACCTGTTCCACTTTGATGTCATACTCTCCCCGTACTTTCTTTCCTTTGAAAAGCCTCGCCCTGGTAATGACAAGAATCACAATGGAAGAAACTCAATCAGCTGACAAACAGATGTCAATATTAAGACACACAATGTAAATTTAATTTCATTTGATAATTTCATAATATGAACCCTTAGCTCTGCAGTGAAAACAAACTATTATTGTTGAGGATAATAAGGTTATTATCAGCGGAAGCTCCTCAAGATTCCATAATTAGTTACCATTTAAGTACCTTATTAAAATGAAACAAAGGGACCAAAAGATAAAATGAAATAAACTCATTTTATCTATAATTGTTTGGGTCTTACAAAACGAAAACAATTAAAGACATTAACATCTTTCTATACCTCTTTACCTCTCCATACACTGATGCTATTGTGAATTCACTGGAACATCTCACATCCCCCCAGGGAAATGTTTACACAATGTAAGCCAGTCCGCAGTCATTGGGAGGTTGGGACCCCAAAATTTACACTAATAGGCAAGGATAAGTCAATGAACTCAGTTATCAGTGATAAACTTCTGACATATACTTACACATGGTACTTTTTGAGAAGTCCTGGTTGCAGTGATGCAAATGACTATGACCAGGGTTGGGTAATTCAGGTCCAGAGAGTAAAAGTCCAGACCAAGATTTTGTATCAACGAAATAGTTCAAAATAAAGAGTTACAGCCAAAGAGTATTCAACCTGTTGGTTGAATCAAAATCCTGGTCTGGATTTTTACTCTCTGGACTTGGATTACCCAACTCTGAATATGAGACATGCATCATTGCCACAGCTGACTGTAAATTGATGTACTTGTGCTGACATGTTTTGGATGCACCTGTATCATGTTGCCAGGATTGTGGATAATATAGGCACAGTATTCACACTAGGTAGTATCACTACAGTGTAGATTCACATATGTTGCAATAAAACAGTGGTTAAAATACTGGCAAAATTAAGTACAGACACATTTATTTTACAGAAACCAATGAATTTTTGAGGAGAATCTGAACAATTCTGTAATTCTAAGGCCTTTGGTCTCGACACATGAAATTTAGGAATAGAAAAGCTTTGCACTGCAAAAGACTGATTTGTAATCCGCTGGTTGTAGCCCTTAGGGTTCACACTCCATATATATATATATATATATATATATTTTGCTTGGGTTGATTTCTCACACTTTCCTGCTCTAGTGCTTCTGTTTAGCTGATCAGTCTTCACTCACTTTCCGGAGACTCTAGTTCTCCGTGTGGCAGTGCCTGGTCCCCAGGGGAGAGCATCACTCTTACCTCAGAAGTTGATCTATCTCTCTATACCAATCTTATGTAAAGTTTAATTTCCTATAACACAGTTCAAATGTTTTAGCTAAACTTAAAATCACAACGCTCAGCCAAGTAGAATTTTGGCATTGCAATTGTAGGGCAACACAGACACACCCGCGTACCGGTATAAAGGCTCCCGGTGGCGTCGGCCATGGCGTAACTCTGGGTAGGCTCGACACCTTAGCTGGTGAAAACAGCTACATTTCAAGCCAAAGTCAGATCTTTGTCTTCTCCCTACCTCAGTGAAAACCCTTTTCCGTGAACCCGCTCCTCGTGACAGCCGCAGTAATTACACCCTGCTGCTCATGTGGGTGTTTGTTGACACTCTTGACTTCTTAGTCTCTTGCTAAAATTCTCAGTTTCCCAGAGTACAAATGTCTGCCGCTGTCCGTACACAGTCCACCATGGTACTGCCCTGGAATGCTGATGATTTCTGACACAGTATGACTGAGTACAGATGACTCTTGAGTACAGATGACTCTTGAGTACAAATGACTCTTATTTCTGACACAGTATGACTCTTGAGTACAGATGACTATTGGGTCAAGAAATTAGAGTGTCTATTAACAAGCATGTGCGCAGTGATTCAGGGTGAATTCTACTGTGAGCACTGAAGGTCTGCAGTAAGTGGTCCGCTCTGGTGTCACTTTCTCTTCAAAGGCACGACATCCGCTGCCTTTAGTCACTGAAAGACAGCCCTTTGAATCGCTAATTACATATGCCGAGCGTCTGCGTGGTAGATGCTTAATGGTGGCAATTGAATTAGAATTCACAGAAATGCTAATAATATTAAGGAAGTATATCTAGTCAAGTAATTAGTCAGGAAAGGAAACAAGAAAATGCATCTACTCTAATCATTTTCTCTTTAAATTCCAATGGTGTTAGTATAATTGTGGTATTAGTATGACTGTGTTGACTACATGTGTTTTATATCTGTTATGCATGTTATTCATATATCTGTTGTTATGCACGGTGCTACTGGGCTTTAACTAAGCTGATTTCACATGGCTAAATACACGTCTATCTCCCTATTGTCCTCATTACCTCTGGGACATCTCGCACTAGGAGATGATCTTCAGCTTTGGACTCCAGTGCCCCTGCCCTGCTTTAGCCCGAGAAGGCAGAGATGAAAGGGAATTTCAATTCTGAGCGCCTTTGATCTCGGGCTGCCAGTTACAACAGTGGCATTCCGTGGAAATTCGAAGGATGAAGCCAAAGCTGAGAAGCTCAGCTAATAGGCTGGTGAAGAGCAAACCGCCACTGACTGCTGGTCTTCACCTGTCTCTGTGCTGCAAGGTTATTCTTAAGACCACGGTTATAAAGGATGATCAACTCTGTGTTGATCAGAGTGCTTGTCTGCAGGGAAAAGTCACCCTACGTAAAGCAGGCTGAGGATCGTGACTTGGGGCGTTATGCAACTCCTGAATGCACCAGGGCTTCCTGTCGTGCTTTACAGCCTACATGTAGCAGAAATAAATCTACCTGCGGCAGTCATGTAACAGCGGGATTCACTGCCTCCATATATGTTTCGGTCCCTTCTCATGAGAGCCCTGTTCCCGACACAGCCAGGCTGTTAATGTCCGTCGGAGCCTCAAAGAGCCCTCACCTCATGCGACGCTGCTCGTATACTTCAGAGGAAATTGAAAGGATTGACGTTGTGTGACGCATAATCGCCGTGGCGATCACTACCTGCGCATGGGCCCCAGGCAAACTCTTTGTTTGTTCTGATCCCACCCACTGTATGCGATTGGTTGACGTAAATGTGATGCTGCAGGGTTGGTCAGCAGGATTAATTGTGCAGTTACCAGCATGCTTTGCACCACACTGCACTTTAAATATTGTAAATTAATACATGTATTTTAGTATTTCTGTTAATAGTAAATGTAGCCATGTCTTTGTTGCGATGGGATGGGTGTGGTACTTCTTGAGTGTCCTTTTAAATGCTGGCTTCCCAGTCAGTGCCGCTGCTAGTATTAAACCAGCGGGGGCTGTTAATAAAGGGAGCGACTTACATTTTAAAAGAGCTGTTTTCTCCTTCATCAAAATGACTCATGCACTCTGTATGTGGGTCTGCTGCATCGAAAACATTCTGTGCCCTCTTGGGTTGTTCAGTGATACAGAACGAACGATGTGTCTGAGTCATTTTGAGTACGAGACCAATTGTTCTCACTAACAATAGCGTGTTCAATATAGTTTTGTCCAGATGTGGTTTGAAGTCTATGGTCAGCATTAATCAAGAATAAAAGCTTGCATTGGTTCTGCTGAAGTGAATACTGAAGCTGGATTAGAATATGTGCACAACAGAATCCCAGTTGACTTGAAAATAAAATATGAAATCATACAAATAACATTTTGCATTTAGTATTTTTTCCCTTTCGCCGAGGACAATTTGCTTCAGTGTTTAGAATGCTTTTCCAGCAAGTTCCTAGTTATGCGGTACATTTTCTATTAGTTAATTGAAACCCTCAATGATCATGGAAATCGAGTAATGCCACCCTGTTCAATAAAACTTCTTTTATTTCCATGTCCTCTGTTCGCATGATTCTTGTTCTAAGCAGATCCCTGAATAAGAAAGAATATCATAATGATCTCAAGCTTTGATTAAGTACATCTCAGAGGCATTTGAGTTTTTCTTACCTACTGTAAAAAAAAATCTAATCATCAATGCACATGCCCCCACTGGAAACGTTATCACTGGCACAACCGGTATTATAAAAGTTCTTTGACAGAAAAAGTGAGAACCCCGGTTGGCGCACTGAGATCCTCACTTCTAGTTCCGGATTCCTGGGCAGGCATCAGACCTTTCTGGAAGCTACAGCTTTACTGCCTCATTTTGAAATATGTATCCATGATTCTACAACTAATTTGGCAGGTATTAGTAGAGCAGAGACAGATTCCTTTTTCCGATATTAGGCTGCCTTTGGATAAAAATAAATAAACAAGGAAACAGAGCGATCAGACAGATTAATGGCCATGCTGCCTCTTTCCAATCACCAGGGTCATAGGGCTCCATCCATCTTCTGCCTTTTTGCCTCAAGTGCCAAACCATAAAGGAGAAAGATGAGGAACATTGTAATCTAAGAGGCACAATAGTGGTGAATCAGTGATATAGCACTCGCACCACTGGACAGAAACTGCAGAGTCAGATAGATATTCATTCTCTTCTGGCTGCCTCCTCACCCCCCCTCCAAACTCCGGGGCTATGGTGACCTCACATTTTC
>JAODKF010000116.1:28527725-28554397 GCA_026779585.1 Mormyrus proboscirostris | reverse complement strand
GCATCCTTTTCCATATGAAGGGTACCCATAGGGGTCACTTAGACCATTGTAAGGGCACCTTATAGGGCACTGCATCATATCCTCTCCACTAGAAGGGCACTCATTAAGATATTTCACATGTTCTTACTCTGCAGGGCACATCACAACATCTCACAGGAATGGGGCATCCTAGTCAGCACTCTATTCATCCTTTTCTTTGTGAATGGCAATAGTGGCATTTTCTCGACTCTATAGGGTACTTCAGCAGTATTTTTTCATCCATGGGGCACTGTGTGTGGGGGGGGTTGCCCCGCTCCCTCCTTGAGTCCACCAGAGTTTTATTATCACAATAGGACAGATATAGACTATTTGGTAAAAAGTGCTACCAGACTGATTCTTTTTTATACAGCTCAAGCTTTTGATGTTTTTGATTGAATAGGAAAGACACTGTTGGATCTAGTGAAGAAACATGGCAAACGTATTTTCATTTAATCGTTTTAACTTGACAAACTGCATAAGATCTGGGGTGCCAGTCTCTGAAAGCTGCCGTGTGGACCACGTGAGGTCTATCATTTGTGCATTCTCTGTTTCTGAAGTGGTCACAATAGACTCAGTGATAATGGCCAGCCATCACAGTAATGGTGCAGGGGTGGGGCTTAGGCACTGTTGCCATAGTAGCACTTTAATGAGGAGGAAGTACTCAGAGGATGGATAGATAGATAGATAGATAGATAGATCGATAGATAGATAGATAGATAGATAGATAGATAGATAGCTTTTATTGCATTGTGCAAGTGCAACGAGACTCAATGTACCGTTCCCATAAAAAAAACACATAAATATAACCTCAGAAAGATTTACACAAAATACAGTTATAAAAACTAGAATGTGCATGAATGTATGTGCATGTAAGTATGTTGTGTGATAAGTATGCTGGATCTTTAAGAGTAAATTTTAAATGTGATAATTTAAGAACATGTACCAGAAATCGGTGGCATGTATTTATCAAGCCTGCAGTTTTCTCCACGTTTTTGTGCAGAGCTTAATGTGGACCTTTAGGTGCTGAAACAAGTCTTTGCTCTACAGTATATTCCAATCGGACATAACATTAAAATCGCATGCTAATATTGTGTAGGTCCCTCCTTGTGCTGCCAAAACAGCTCTGACCTGCGAACTGCACAGGACCAGTCAGGGTGTCCAGAGGTGTATTTAACAATACAGCTTAGTATTTCAATATGAATTATACAGCATGTTAACATAAACAGCACACACTGAATCCCCAGGACGCCATCACAAATATTTACAGTGGCAAAAAGTGATTCCTACAAGATAAATAATTGAAGAGTCATTTTGTGTCCCATGGTGGAGGAGCACTTCATACAGTCAAACTGATAACCCTATAAATACATAAATACATGCACACGGAAAAGGGCTGATATGAATCAAATGTGTATTATTACGCTAAAACAATTACATACTTTTGATCTTACAAAGCATACAAATACTGTATATAGTTCACTCACAAGTGTATATATATATATAATATCAATATATACAGTAATTCAAGTAATTCTATTATGCAATTATATATGTTTTGCTAGATTAAATGACATTCATGTGTTGTATGATTGCATTGAATTAATTGAATTAAACTCTTCTTATTTGTTGATTTTCTAGTTAGTTTATATATATATGTTATACATATATGTTTGCATATTTCAAAACTGAAATATGTGGGATCGATGTCCCTTTTATCAAATATCTGTGTTTTTCTTTCACAGAGGCGGGAGAGGAGCCAACAAAATATTACTTAAAGTTTGTTCGTTAATTCTGGAATAGGGAAGGGTTTTAAGAAAAACTCACTCATTCGTTACTTAAGTTGTGCTTCATCTTGTTTGTTATTCCCTAAGATGGTTCGCTTTCAGGACAGACAGCCATAACATTAAAACCACTGACAGGTGAAGTGACAGGCAGGTCAGCCTTCACCCCCCACGAGCATCGTTGAGCCTTGGGCACTCCTGACCCCGTCACCAGTTCACTGACTGGCCTTTCTTGGACCACTTTCGGTTGGTTCTGACCACTGTACACCGGGAACACCCCACAAGATCTGCCATTTTGGAGATGCTCTGACCCAGTCGTCTAGCCTACACAACTTGGCCCTTGTCAAAGTCGCTCAGATCCTTATGCTTGCGCATTATTCCTGCTTCCAACACATCAGTTTCAAGAACTGATTGTTCACCTGCATAATATATAATGGCGACCTTCACAAGTGCTATTGTAATGAGATAATCAATGTTATTCACTTCACCTGTCAGTGGTTTTAATGTTATGGCTGATTTGTGTATGTATGTTAGACTTTAATATCTGTTGAAATTCCTTGCTCTTGATTGTATTTGATTGTGTCTTAAAGATTAGAGCTTCATGTTTTCCCATTGACATTCTGGAATACAAACTACGCCCGTAAATGTTTCATGTGCATTTCATGAACAGTTTAAGTGCATTATTTACATGAAATGTGTAAGCATGTAACATAAAAATCAAATGTTGACTCACAGTCTGATGTCAGGCTCACCGTTCCTACCACACAAACGCTATGCATGCAGCCAGTGAAACTTTTCCCTCCTGATTATCTCAGGCTGGGGCTCACTGGCATGTCACAAGAATTTAACTGCAAACTCCAAATCTGAGGGAACATCTTGACTGAAATCAGGGAAACTCCCCCCTACCCTTCCTTGGCCCCGATGATATTGTGGAACAGACCGTCGCGATCACATGCTATGGTGAATGCCCCCCCAGCACACCGGGTTGAATGACAGATGGGGATTCTAGACAGAGGAGAGGTGTAAAAACAGCCCCTGCCTCTGCACACTCCACCATATAAAGCATTCAAAATCTGGGTCTTTTTTTTTACAGTCTCTGCATGAAAGGTACCTGGCCGGGCAAATAGTCTGATGAAATGCGGACTTGTGGTGGCTGTGTGGTGTTGTGAAACTTAAAAGATAATTTCTTTGCAAACTATACTGTATTGTATAATATAATATCCATCCCTGCTTGAACATTACAATGTGGGTCCAGACTGTATGCTGGAAGTCACAGTCACCAGGCAGGGAATAACCCAGGATGGGGTGCAAACCCATCGCAAGCCAAACACACCATTCTCACCCACAGGAAATTTGGCAGCTCCAGACCACCTTAGCATCTTTGGTACTGTGGGGGGGGGGGGGTGGACTGGAGAACCTGGAGGAAACCCCACAATGACACGGGGAGAACATGGAAGCTCCACCCACATGGAGGCTACGCAGAGACTCGAACCCCAGTCCCAGAAGTGTGATGCTACGGTGCTTAACACTGAACTGCCATGCCCCCCATATTATATTAGAATAAAATAATCACTACCCACCCAAGCATGCACATAATTTACCGAAATCACCCCCTCTCCCACCACTTCAGCCATTCCCATGTGAATGGACTACAAACAGTTCGACTGCATGCTCCGTAAATTGAATGCTATGAAGTTCTCATGAATAATTCATGCAGCGTTCCAGTGTGCGAATATTTTTTCTTGCTCTGGCATACACAGCTCCATGTCTCAGCCCTCCCACACAAAACCCCTGCAAACTGTGTCCCCTTACGGTGCAGTGGACCGACTGAAAAGCCTAGATAAAGTCCCATTTTTGCCATAAAAACAAAACATAAACTCAGAATTTATAATGAGATGGTCACCTCCTTTAATTTACTTTGCCATTCTGTAAGCTAGACCTCCCATATCTGCGCTGTCTGGCATTTCTCTTTGCGATTTTCCTGTCGCAACTACTACTGCGATGTAATGATGTCTAGCATTCTCTACTGTACCGTATGTGTTTTTGCAACACAGTATCATATGTCCTTTGTGCATTTCAATCATAAAGTATTGTTAAAAATGTTATACTCTACACACTAAGACTAAGAGTAAATATAGTAAAGAGTACCTGTTAATTTATTGCTTATCATTTTATAAAGAAAACATTTTTATTGTAGAGACTTCTGGAGTCTGTTCTGCATGAAAATTAATGATGTTGCACCACAAGTTGTACAACTCTCATCACAGCACCTTTGACCTGTGAACTCTCATCACAGCACCTCTGACCTGTGAACTCTCATCACAGCACCTCTGACCTGTGAACTCTGATCACAGCACCTCTGACCTGTGAACTCTGATCACAGCACCTCTGGCCTGTGAACTCTCATCTCTCTTACAACTGAAGTGTCTCATCAACTGACTGATCCAGAACTGAGCTCCAAACAGACAAGCACAACTTGCAAAAACAGATCCCACTGGAGCTGACTGGCCTTTCTACTGGGAATGTCACTACTCACCAGTCCTGCTGAGCTTTGTCAATGACCATCAGGATCTTGAACTTGTTTGGGGATCCGGTGGGGGTCTGCTCCACCAATCCCGCTGAAGCGGCAGTCTGTTTGACCACATTGGTGATGGAGCTGAAGAATCCTGTCCCAGCTGACTGAGCCAATTGGGAAGAGTGGGTTGGCTGGGGGTGGTGGACAGCCTGGGCTGCCTGGGCAGGCTGAGCTCTTCGGTCTAGAGCAGGGGAGGTGACACGGGGAGCCGCCGGACCTTTGGCTTGGGGCGGGGGCTGTGGAGGAGGGTCAGGTCTCTGAAGGTCTGTCATGTAGCCATCAGGTAAGTTAGCGATGAAGCTGCTGTCTGACAAGCGTCGGCGCAAGTAGTTCATCGCTGAATCCAGTGAGAGAGCTCAGAACTGACAGAAGGATCGACCTGGTAGGCAGGTGTAGGGCTGGAGACGGGTGGAAACACCCGGATGCTCTCTGAGTGTCTGGATCCACCTCCAGAGGTCCAGTCAGTCAGCTGCAAGCCCCAAGCAAGGCAGAGATGACGGTGCTCTCTCCCAGTGATTCCTCTGAGATGCCCCCTAAAAGGCACCAGCGATCTCTGTTTGATCAGCCAATCAGCTACAGCCCTGGCAGCCTGAACGCGTGCCAGATCTTCTGTCGTTGTGTCTCTCTGCGCTCTCGTTCCTTCTCTCTCCTGCTCTCTCTCCCGTGAGCAGACCCTGCACCGCTTGCTCACCCATCCTCTGCCTTTTCCCTTTACCACCCCTCACCATGGCTCACTTCTTCCCCGGTTTCTCCCCAGTCCTGCTTCAGCAGAACACGCTTCTGTCACGCTGCAGTGTGGAGGAGGGGCAGGCAGCTCTGATTAATGTTCGCAGGCAGATCGGACGGCTTCCCGTGGTTTCCCCAGGCTTGTTTTCACATTGTGAGTGTCCTCGAAACCCCCCCCCCCACACTACAGAGAGTGGGGGGGGGGCTCCTTTCACTGAGCTGTATATAATATTACCCCATAACCTCTTACGTGATTTGACTGCCAAGCATAATTGTTGTCTTATTTTCACGATATTTGACTATATTGCTTTTGATAGCGCATCATTTTTAAGCAGGACTGTTTTCACGGTGTGAAGGTCAAGGTGTTTTAAGAAGCAGGGGAAATACTCTATAAGCATTTCATTAAAAGGGGCGGGTGTTTGTGGGGGCATTTTAACCAGTTTTATCGTGTTACATTTCCTGAGTCCTTCTGGATGAAGGCATTAGAGCAGGGTAACATGTGACAGGCATTAGGCAAACCAATGATGAAATGTGTGTATTAGCAATTAATAAATGACTCAGCAAATGACTGAATCTCACAGTCCAGCTGTAACTGATGCTGCAAACTGTGTAACAGTCTGTATGGGTATAAAGCACCTAATTTCCCTGCCTCCTCCAGAAGTCATCTAATAGTCTCTGAAAGTCTTTCTATTTTTGTTACTCATTTTATGCAGTGATGTTTTGTTCAGAATCAACGATGTCTGCCATCCATTTATATACTCGCACACGCACACGCACGCACACACACACATATACAGTACACACAGATATACATATGTGTTGCGTTTGAGTAAATTTACACACACACACACTCAAAAATTGACTCAAACGCGACACAATTAGGGGTGGCAGGTCACTTGGTGACTGGTGTTGTTGCCTTGCACTTCCAGGGGTGCGGAAGTGAAGCAGCTGCAGCTCTGCTCAGTGTCTCTAGAAAAGTAGACTTGCATGAATATGTTAGGGATTAAAGGATTACAATTAGCAAAGGCAGCCATGAGCGTCACCTACATCAAGGGGGTGCAAAAACAGTTTTTGTATCATATTACAGAGCTCTTTGGTGTTGCAGGGCAAAATAAAAAGACAAGAATAGTATATTAACAGTGAATCTGAACATGTGCAGTGAAACGTCCTGCTACTAGATGGACCATAAACCACATGACTGCTCCTCAATGATTTCTGCTCAGGCATACTGGACTGAGCTCTAAAGGTGATGATATATAGGTCAGCCTTTTAAACATTGTTGCTGGGCAACTGCCAACCAGGTGAGACAAAGGGCAACGAATAGTTGTAAGGGATAAGTTATGGCAAGACTCCATAACTGATATCAGTCTCTCGAAGGGAAGGTTATGAAGGTGCACCCCTCAGATATTTTCAATACAGTGAAACTTGCTGATTTTGGTAGAATGTATTTGAATCGAAAAAGACCTAAATATTAAATTTTTCATGTTAATGACAGAATATCTTGGGGAACTCGTTATGATAAAGCCCCGGGGGGAGAGACGCGGAGGAGGACGGTGTAGTAGGAGGAGCGCGGTCTAATTGGGACCATAGAACTACCCGTAAGATCACCTGGGCAGAACTTTGGAAGGCTGACCCAGCTAGACTCAAGTTACTGATGCAGTCACAGCATGATGTCCTTCCAAGTCCATTCAATCTGCGCTGCTGGGGTGTAGCCAATACCCTGGCATCCCCACTGTGCCTGGCAGGAGGATCCTTGGAGCACATCTTGAGCTGCTGCCCGAAAGCCTTGGGAGAGGGGTGCCATGACCAGCTGCTGAAGGCCGTAGTTGACACCATCTGCACCTGAATCCGACAGAGCGAAACATCAGCTCCAACATGGCGAAACATCACCTTGTCAGGACGGCAGAAAAAACTCAGGTGCGGCTCAGGGCTTCAGCTAGGCTGCTGGCTTTAGCTTGTGACTGGTAGCTGAAGGGTGACCGAGGGAAGCAGTTGAAGTTTGCAGAACACACTGCAAGGATGACACTCAGGCCAGATTTGGTCTTAAAGTCTGTTCTAAGCAAGTGCTCATGTTGGATCTCACTGTCCGTTGAGAAGACCAGATAGAGGAGGCCCATGAATGCAAGAAAGGAAAATATCTCAAACCGGTAGAGGAACGTAGAAGACATCGGTGGAATATCCAGTGCGAGCCCACTGTGGGTCTCTACATTCTCTACAGTCTCTACATTGGGCACTCAGTCACCTCGTCATTAGAGGGTTGCAGGATAGAAGAGCTATCAAGAACAAGAGCTACAGTATCAAGAATAGCATTGAAGCTGCAAAAAAAGTGTTGAGGTGGCTGTAGATCAAGAGGGGTGATCCATGTTATAGTGCACTACTTGGACATCAGGTGGGGGCTCACCAACTCTGGGTGAGTCGCCCAGATGAGGGTCATTGATGATCCAAGAGCCAAAACACCCTATGACCCTGGGTTCATCACTGATTATGTCTCCTATTTGCTCACCTGGTGATTCAAGAAAGCAGCATCTAATTCAAAGCTTTCCCAGAAGGCTATTGTTACAACAACGGGCCGACCCAATTCATATCAATACCCTTGGTTTTGAAAAGACATACTCAACAAGCTAGTGTCCACATTGTGTACAAATGCTCCTCTACTTACAAACTTTCAGACATACGAACGAAGAGGACTGCAAGTCCAAATTGTGTTCATTGGGTTCCTGTTTCCTGTCTGCAACAGCAATTTTTTTCCAGTGTGCCAATACCACCTAGTACGTCCACCGCGCAGCAGCGTAGCGTGCGTACTCCCAGCATCCTAGTTCTTTGTACTTGCATATACCCTTAAAATTATGTTGAATAACAACTTACGAACATTTCAAGATATAAACTGCCATTCCGAATGTATCTCATTTGTAAGTAGAGGAACGTCTGTATTTATTTATTTATTTATTATGTTAATTACAGGCACCTTCAGATTGTGTGGATGTAAAAAACCTACAGTGGTATATACTTCCTTATGCCTGATTTCTTAAGAGACACTTGTGAGAGGAGAAAAGTCATGTGATACATCATTGCCAATAGTGTAGTATCAGTGTGGCACTTACACCTTTATGTGAATATCTTGAGCGAGAATATCTACCAAGCTCACTCAGAAACAGTCAGATTGTGGTATATGTAATGACAACTGAATCAACAAGTCAATCCAGGTCAAGTGAATCCATAGAGAACCGACTTGGCCAGCAAACCTGGCTTTACTGGCATGCATGATTCATTTAAACATGAAAAACATGAAAAATTCACTGCTTCTATTGAATTCTGCATGCACTACAAAAGTTCTGGGTCATTTTTTTTACCCAAACACTGGGTTGAGCCTGCTGGGTAACTTTGCTGGGTTATTTTCAGTCCAAGTACCCAGTCCTGACCTAGTGTTTGGTTTACTGGTTTGACACAGCTGCAGGGTTATGTTTTTGACCCAGTACTTGGGTTCCCCTGTTGTTGTGGGAACCCATATTCCCATACACCACATGAGCCACATTCAAAACGTTATTCATTGGAACCGTTGAAGGATGAGCACACAAACATCTCAGATGGCTGATATGGCATAGATGTAAAAAGGGCGACTGGTTGCTTTTTATTCATTGTTTTTAATAACCATCATAAAGTATTATTATTATTATTATTAATATTATTATATAATATATAATACAGAAAATGGGCCCGACACAGAATGCATGCAGACACGTGAACATGTAAATCTGAAACCATGTTCACTGATATTCAATGTGGCCTTAGATTTGGAAGTTATTTTAATTACCGTTTGGACTGCAAGGGGACAACGATGAACATGGAGTCAACACTGCATAGGAAAAAAGCAATAAGTGTTTCCAGGAGGGCAGTATATATTTAAACAATGCATATCTTCTGCCTTCAATGGCCTCTGTTAAAGAGTTGTGGATGACTGCAAAAAATCAGATTTGGCAACCTCTAAATTATAGAGAAAAATACGTGATGTCAAGCTCAGAAAAACTCTAAAAAATGCTCGATTAAAAACAACCATGTGTTAACTGGCTAACTGGAAACCCAGCCCTGGAAAAATACTGGATGAAAAACACACTGGGTAATTTGGACCCAGCTTCTTAGGTTACTAAGAAGACAAAAGAGATGTAGTTGAAATCAACTAGCAGTATATCTAACATTGCTGTTATGATAACATTGTTATTGTTTATATTATTATAATATTTCAGTATATTATAACAATCACTTAAAAGCAACTAGCTTATCTTGTTACAGTACATTTATGCCATATCGGCTGTTTGAGGCATGTTTGCGTGTGTCACGCCCAGCTCCGTCTGATCCTCGTGTGTGCCACGCCCACCTCGTTACCTCATGTTCCTACCTGATTGTTCTCACCTGTTTCTTGTTATTGCCAGCTGGTCTTATGTATTTAGTCCGTGTCTGAGTTTTGCTGCTTTGCCAGCAGCTGCACCGCCAGCGGCCGATGACGCCCCCACTCTCGCGGCTGCACTGCCTGCGGCTGAGAACGCTGCCACGTCTGCAGAGGCGCCCCCTGCTGGCCGCTCGCCCGAGGACGCCGCCACTTCCGCAGAGGCGCCCCTGCTGGCCGCTCGCCCGAGGATGGCGCCACGTCCGCAGAGGCGCCCCCTGCTAGCCGCTCGCCCGAGGACACCGCCTACCTCCATGGAGGAGGAGCTAGAATGGGACCCCTGTGGGACCTTCCTATGGACTCCCACTCCCTGGCCCTTCCGGGGCCAACGCTCTTTGGGACCCTGCCTGTCAGTGTCCCATAAGGGACGGGGCCACAGGCGTCGGGCCCGATTTCCTGCCCGCTCTGCCACCTTGCTCGCCCTCGCCCGCCTTGGCTGGGGCTCCGGGGTCGGCTCCGGCTCAAGGTCGACGGTCGCCTCCGGGACCCCCCCAGTGCCTCGGTGCCGGTCCTCGGTGTCGCCTCCGGCTCCATGTCGGTCACTTCTGAGCCCCCCTGCTTTGGCGGGTCGTTGGACAGCGCCTGCCATGGCTTCCCCCTCCTGCTCGCCTTCACCATTGTTCCAGTCTGCTCCCTCCTTGTCCTCTTCGTCTCTCCCTCGTCCCGTCCCCTCGGCCCCTGTGTTGTCCCCTGCCTCCTTCTCCCCTGTGGCCCCTCCGGCCGCCGCCCGCCTGGGCTCCCTCGGGCTCCCTTTTTCCCCCGTCCCATCCTGTCTGGTCTCCCCTGTCTGCTCCTCGTCCCTTTGTCCCTCCTGTTCCTGCTCCTCCTCCTGTGTCTCCCGCGTTCCCTCCTAGCCCTGTTGTTCCTCCGTTCTCTGTTCCCCCTATGTCTCCCTTCCTGATTTGTTTGTCTGCGTTTCCTGTTCTCTGTCAGGTCTTGTCTTGGTTTCTGTCCCTGTGTCTGTTTTGTGTCTCTGTCTTGTTCCCGGTCCCTCGTTGATGTCTTGCTTATGTTTTTCAGCTCCTGCCCCTCGTCTCATCTGTTGCCTCCCCTCGGGATGCTTGGTGTGCACGCCTTTGGTGGGGGGTTCTGTCACGCCCAGCTCTGTCCGATCCTCGTGTGTGCCACGCCCACCTCATTACCTCGTGTTCCTACCTGATTGTTCTCACCTGTTTCTTGTCATTGCCAGCTGGTCTTGTGTATTTAGTCCGCGTCTGAGTTTAGTCCTGTCAGATCTGTCATTGACGTTAGTGAAGTTGTGATGTTTGCCGTGTTGGTCAGTGTGCTTCCCTGTCTTGCGAATAAAATCCCGTTTCACCCAGCTGGATTTTTTTTTTAATTCAGGGGACAGAAAATTTCCTCAAATTCTGGAAGTCCCAGGTAACATAAGGAACAAGGCAGAGGTACATTAGATATATTAAAAGTGTTGGATAGTTTGCAAACCCTACAGACTGTCACATCTCACAACGCACGGAGTGCAGACAGAAGCACAAGACGGCAGGAGTCAAGGAAAATGTGGTGCTTAATGGAAGTAAGACGAAATAAAGAGGCAGCAACGCAGGTTGACAATACAATGACCGGACTGGGAAAACAAAGAAACTGACACATGGACTAAATACAATGGACTAATGACAGGAAACAGGAAACAGCTGGTGAACACGGGGAATCCACATGAGGTTAATGAGGGGGTGTGGCATACAAGATGATTGGATGAGTGGGGCACGACACAGACTGTCCACAAGGTTATACAACTGCTACATACATATAAATACGCGTGCAGACTTGTCTTGAATCGAAAATCTCACGCCAGCCAGCTGTCTAAAGCTGGAAACCCTGCTACTATCACCTGTGTGTGATCGGGGTAACCAGAGTGTCCATGTCAGGGAGGACACTGAGCTAGGACAGGATCTGTGAACTGCCATCTCAGTCAAAAGGACCTGGACCTGAGTTCTTTCTGTGTGCTAATGTATCACTAATGTTATGGGGAAACAGCTAGATAGTTTTTCAATCAAGAAACCAAACCAGTCAAAGCAGAAAAAGAACTGAAACATTTAGCTTTTCAGTTTTGAAGTAGGTTGAAAAACCTGAAGCAGCTACAATTGTCCTCCCTGACATGGATTGTCTGGCCACCTTATGCTTGATATCTGTTTTAGAAAGAATATCTACTTTCTGATCACCGGTAAGGTAAGGTTCGGTTTTTAACGAGTGTAAGAGGGTTTTTAAAAATCCAGTGATGTTTCTATGGGACATATCAGGTTCCAGTGCATTCTTGAATCAAAATAATTAAAAATGTGGAGATCTAGGTAAGGAGGGATGGATAGTGATGAGGGACAGGTGTGGTGAGGCAGCCAGAATGCAGGAGGTCAGAAGCAGGTCAGTGGTGAAGCTGCTAATCAAACTGCTTCACAGGTTGTATTCTTTATTCTGTGCCCTGTTTCCTCCTTTCGCATAGGGATGTGAGCTAATGGCGTTATTGCTTTTATAGTGGTGGTTAGTGATGGTCTTCTTGAATCGTTGAAGCTTTCCAGCAAATTGTGTTGAAAATGGGTTCATTTCTCTAGCCTTCTGATGCTCACTAGAGTCACCTGCTGGTCAGAAGAGCTTAGAGCAGGACGCAGAGCACCACAGGCTAATACACATCAGTCAAACCAGTGTTATTACAGCTGTCGTTAATGACAGTTCGATGTTTTTGTGCCATTTCCAATCCTAATTCCGTTTTTGTTAGTTCTGCTTATATGGCCTTATTCCATTCAATTGAATGATATTTCACATATGAGGTAAAAACATAATAAGTATGTTTGTGTGTGACACACACAAACATTCAACAATAAAATTTACATTTCATTTATAAATGTCTTGTTTTCTATTAAGAATATGGGTAAAGTATCTGATAATGGTTTTACTACTAGTATGTCAGTTAGTGCTAGCAAGTACCACAAAGCAGTTTGGGACTGGATAGATGTGCCTGGAATGGACATACTGTACGTAAAAAAATAAATGTCGGGAAAGTAAACGAGACGAGGTCACAGATAAAACTCTAGATTTATATCACAGCATGTGTCATTTAGCTTGCATTTATATTCCAGATGCTTTTTATCGCAGCCCCTTCCCATTGGCCAATCCCCCTTCCCATTGGCCAATCAGATCCTGGTCGAGTGAGTGACAAGCGGAAGTACTGACCACTATGCTAACAGGGATCAGCATGTTACAGCACAGATACGTTGAAATATATCAGAATTACAATTAAGTTACATTTTTGGAGCTGGATCCATCACAGACTGTCATAGCTATTATGCAGTACAATGTGAATCTTTATGCTGTTACAAAAATAAATAAAAATAAGCTGAAATCACTTTGTGAGTGATACTTGTCTTCTGTCTTCAACCTCAGCATGATATAACTAGTGATACGCAAGGTTTCAGTTTGGTTTATGTGGGATTTGAAACTGCTAATGAACCAATAGTAAGTCTCTATGGGGAGTGAAGCATTGTTTGTCGCCAATCATGGGACTCTCTAGAATGATACAAGCCTTGAAGCTGACCGTCATACTCAATATGCACTTCAATCCTCAGCTTCAAGTCCCATCACCAGTTTTGAGACCCTCGCAATCTTCTTGTTTTCCTGCCCGTTCAATTAATTTTGTGTTCCCCTTACTCCTGCTCCCATGTTCTTAGTTCCGCACCTCACAACAGAATGTCAGGTCCCCATAAGCCGCTTAGCTGCTACTTCAGAAAGCATCCTCCTCTCCACATCTCTACATGTTCACTCTCCAACCTCCGCTCGATTCTCCAGTCCACAAGCCTTGGTGGTTAACCTGTAGCGACCTGGAGGAGCCTAAAGAGGGAGAGATGGATCCTGGAGAGGTTTTTGGCATGCGGATCACCCTCCAGTGCGGAAGCCATGTTGGGCTCCCTATGGTAGTGAAGAAGACATGTCCTCACTGCTTCTCCTGGAGCCCCGAAGCTCTGAAATGGTCAGGCCAGCTGTTGATCTGCCTAATGGCTATGCATGGCTGGCCCTAGGTCTGCTCGCTGTCGCCGGTCACAAGAAGTATGAACAGAGGAAGCGGAGAAGCTGAGCTCCTGTCACACCTGGCACAGGAGAGGCCATTGCCACACCCAACACCACACCTACCCTCAAGGGTTTCAGTGCAGGGAAAGTCGCATCGCCTGCGCTCCAGACTTCCAGTCCAC
The DNA here is from genome assembly GCA_026779585.1 of Mormyrus proboscirostris. Classification (NCBI taxonomy): domain Eukaryota; kingdom Metazoa; phylum Chordata; class Actinopteri; order Osteoglossiformes; family Mormyridae; genus Mormyrus; species Mormyrus proboscirostris. The sequence continues at coordinate 28,540,663 of JAODKF010000116.1, read as the reverse complement.
GAGCCTGCTGTCTTTTTTTCCAGTTGTCCTGGTTTTGCTCTGATTGCCCCCAGTTGTCTCGGTTCTGCCCTGTTCTGCCCCCAGGTGTCCCGGCTCAGCCCCTACGACCTCGCTGTCCCCGGATGTCCTGTCACAACCTGCCTCGGTTTCTCCTGAGGTCCAGCCAGCGCCTGCCTAACAGTCGCCTGCCTTCACTTCCGTCATGGACCTGGTCCTTCACTTGCCATACATGCCAGCCCAGAGTGGATCAACCCTAATGATGCCCAAGTAGAGGACTTGTAGGGGAACCCTCTGGGCCTCGCTGTAGGTCCCACTCTGCGATTCTTTTCCCATTACTCATGTCCTGGTTCCTGCCCCCTGGTCCTGTCCAACCTATAGTTTGTCTTGGTTTATGCCTCCTATGGCCCTCTCTTGTGTCTGTCCTTGTCTCTTTGAGTCCACCTCTGGTCTGTCCTGGTGTGTGTCCTGCTTATTGTCGCTCCTGCTGTCCCTAGTCTTGCCCAGGTTTGTTTGGTTCCTGTAGTTATGCCTAGTGTCCGATCTCATGTCCTGTGGGCTTCTCTTTTTAGTATGCCATCATGTCTTTTTCTGTCCACTGTGTGTTCTGTCGTCCACTGTCTAGCTTGGAGTCCCGTCTGTCTTCAGCCCTGTTGTTCAGTTCCTGTGGTCCCCTCACCTGTTAGTCCTTTGCTCTGGGTAGGGGGGTGGGGGGGGACTATCATGCCCTGCCTCCCCCCCCCTTTCTCCTTAGTGCGGCTCTAATGAGCCATGCCTGTTATGTGTTTATCTTACCATACATTCCTGCCCTTGTGTGCTTCACTCCAGCTGCCTCTTGTTTGTTCCCTCCTTAGTCCTTGTTATAAGTGCTTCCCTGTCCTGTGCTCCCCAGTCCTGACATTGTGGTTTCTGTTAGCCTTGTTGTTTGCCCTAGTTTTGAGATTCCTTGCGATGTTATTGTTTCCCTACCTGTTTAGTTTTGACTTGTTTTGCCCTGACTTCTGCTCCTGTGTTCTTACTCTTACTCTGCACCTCACAACACCTTGATGTTTTTGATTAAATTGTTTATTATGTGGGTATTTGCTATCTGGGCATTGGGTCTTGCTCTTGCATGGAGTAAAAATTCAACTAACCACTTTCAATAACAACTTATTAAATTTTCAGTTGCAGCTTGTCTCTTAAAAACAAATATGGGACACTAACCCAACCTTATGTCTATGTTTTGTAGGAAACCAAAAGATTCTCGCATAGATTTTGAATATGCAGGCCCTCGGGTAGTAACACTACCCATATTCACTTTTCAATGATCATATTTTCCAGATATTTCTGAATACAAAAATTAAACTGTAATGGTACAAAGGATTAATTCCCCAGTTCATCAGCAGCAAAGTTACAGAAGACCTGGCACAGGCATGAGAACATGCTACGTTATATGGCAGTACATTACCTATTTTGCTTCTCTGACAGTAATTCAGAAAACTGAGGCCTGACTGAGCACTTCAAAATACTGCATGTATTCGTAGTTTCTTGTCTTCTAGAGTTACCTTGAGCGGGGGACAATGGATTAGCTCGCTCAGTGAATAGGGCCACTGTTCTTGTTATTTGACTTGGATGTGCTGCAGATGGAGTGACACATAAAACAGGAACTCTTGTGCAAGTAATAGCACCCTCTTATGTAGCATAGAAGGAAGGCAAGAAATTTGTATGGAGCGGGTTTGGTAAGTCCTTTGTCCAGATAGATCATCCATCATTGATTTAATAAAATCTCTGCTGCTGACTAGCCAGCTCCCCCCTCATGGCCTCCTCTAACAAATACCGGTTAGTGTTGCTTCAGTGCCGTCGCCTTGACGGTGTAGTTCCGCTGCTCGACCAGGGTCAGGCTAAGGAGGGTTTGGAGCGCTTCCCCTTTGAGTGCCGGGGTCAGGTGGACCGCCGTCTCCAAGTCGCTCCACCCATTGTGCCGTGTCGCCTGGCGGACTTGGGTGGAGAACTGCTCCAGGAGTTTGCTCACTGTAAGGAGGGAGTTCCAGGGTGGCAATGACCCCGTTCTCCGCTGCTTCCGCTCTACGTGACATGACTTGCTACAGGGTCGTGATTAGATGTTTTGCGACAGGCGGAGCAAATGAGACCCTTACGGTCTCCCCGGGGAGGCAGAATACTCAGTTCCCAGGGCTCCCCTTAGACTTGCTGCGGCTTCCTTCAAGGGCAATCTTTAAAACTGGGCTTGTTGGAGCCCTTGAGTTAAGTCATTAATTTAACTGAAAATCTAATGCCCCACTCCTGACACAAGCGCAATCCATTGTGGATATGCTTTAATGAAAATACTGGCCTCCTTTCAAAAGGCAGGCAGTTACATTTTATTATAGGACACTTTCAGATATAAAAATGTAGCAGAGGCAAACGCAGGGAGGTCAACAATTAACGTAACACTCACACTCGAGATGGACAGTAATTAAAACGAGCAATCATCGGTAAAACATTAAACAGTTATAGTACATTTTTTACATTTAAATGTACATTTACGTTAATACACAGACACACACAGCACATTGCATTTACTTAATCCACGAACCTGTGCGCGGTGTAATAATTAGTTATTACTAGACATTACTAGTAGATACGGCGGTGCCACAATACGAAATACCAATCAAACTTAATTCTATTTGCATAAGCAGCACTTTATAAGCAAAATCAGCGCTAGTTTTTTTTTCTGAAAGTGTTTGTTCGTGCACCACTAGATGGTGGTACGGTATCATTTCCCTATTCTTTGTTCGTGAAACTGGCCATTTAGTGGTAATTAAAATGCAACGGGAAATGTCCCCATAGTACTAGTGTGACAATATTTTGGGTTTTTAAAAAGAGTACACTGTGGGCAAGACGTAAAGGGAAGCGTCAAAACAACGCAAATTTGCACATAATAAGTACTCCGACTGTAGAAAGCAAACGAAAACATGAAACAAAGCGAAATACCGGACATTTCAGGCAATTTAGAAATTCAGACCGGACGCATTTTAAGGTCCCAAAAAGAGGACGTCTGGTCGCCCTGCTTAATACTACACACTCATCGGATATTTGATATGGGTATGTCAGTAGCAGGGGTAGGCAACCCTGATCCTGGAGTGCCGGTGTCCTGCAGGTTTTCCATCCTACCTGTCTCTGATTAACCACATCAGATATCAGACAAATAGTAACTCATCAGGTAGGACAGAAAACCTGCTGGATATTGGAACTCCAGGATCTAGGTTGCCTACCCTTGGTCTATAGCTAGGGTGTTCAGCCATGCCTGTGTAAATTGTCTACATCTGTCCCAATATTGTTATTTGTTATTATCAGTTGTGTTAATTAAGATTATGATGGCACTTAGATTACGTAACCCCAACGGATGGAACTTAAATGTAAAGGGATGTAAATGCAGTTGCGGGCAATCGCCATACGCATACATCAAACAGCAATGTTTTGTTTTGTTCGACATTTTAGGGGATAGGCAATTTACCTAATGTGCATTCTGTAAATGAATGAAAACGTACATATAACATTAACTTCGCATTCTTTCGTATGATTTGGATCATCTTTATTTTTAATAACTGTTGCTCGGAGGTGTTGCGTTGGTCCATGCGACGCTGTTCCCGTCACACAGTTTGCAGTTTAGCTTTAGCCCCTCCTCGTTCCCCCACCTCTCCCCCGAGACCTCCATCCCCTGCATACTCTCGTGGCAGCGCACCAAATGGGTTAGCTTTGTGTGTGTGTGTGTGTGTGTGTGTGTGCGCGCGCAGAAACAAATCCCTGTTATTCGAGGCTCCGCGAGGATTAAAGCGAGCATGCCCAGTCTAATGCAGTGAACGCCAGCAAACCTACAAAGAGGAAACGGGCTGACAAAGGAGTGGGAGCCGAGGCAGTCGGGGTCGGTACGGGGCTTTTACAGCGGGCTGTGGGGAGGACAACCGGCGGGCCCCTTTTGTTCCCAACCGGTGTTTAAAATTAAGCGCTTAACGCTAAAAGTTTGAAGAAACCCAAGACACTGTTTAACCTACTGTTTAATAAGTAACTAAGGTCAAACTCGACTGGTTGTTTAAACACGGGGCCTTCTTTTACATAGCGGGCTGGTTGGTTTTTAGCGCTTCAGCTTGTAAAGTGTAAATCTATTAATCTGCTAAACCGTGCCCTTTCTTTAACTGGTTGTTCTGCAAGACGTCTGATCTTTTCTGCTATAAAATTAAATGCTTCTTACGACCATGGATCTGTTGAACTACCAGTACATGGACAAAATGAACAACAACATTGGCTTACTTTGCTATGAAGGTAATTTCTTTCTTCTATTAAACATGTTTCCTCGAAATATGATACATTTTGTAGAGATTGTTGTAATTTATTATCAGTTTCTCTGTCGTGTATCAATTGACCCCTCTGAGTGGGTCTCATCTATTTAGTCCCGTAGCTATGAGTACCAGCATATTTAATTTGGCATGTTATTATGTTAACTCTGTTGTTATGTTTTTAATACTTAAAATATTCATGAATTAGCAACACATTTTAATACAGTGTCAAAAAAGATTTACTTTTGCTTCTGCAGCTTATTATTTCTAAGATTTGCTGAGGGCATAGTGATTAACGCTTAGTTTAGTAGTAGTAGTAGTTATGCTGTTATACTTATGATGAGTTGTCCTTGGCTTTTCTTTCCCTTTTTTTAAGAGGATGTAGTGTCCGAAGGGATCTTGTTGCGTGACCATTCGCTGTCAAAAATCTGGTGTGAGCTTATTTGCGGACGTTGAATTGGGGGGGGCATTGTACAACCGCCAAGTTGGTCCCTGATGATAGGCTATGTATGTGACGTACAGTATAAGGCAAACGATACCTCTTTGTCTTACCTATTAACTTCACGCTTAATCTAACCGCTTACCGGTGTTACTTATGACAAACTAGAGCGTGACCAGGACCTTTGCGGATTATTTGGGTTGTTATACCCCGTGGTAATTACTGCTATAAAACTAATGACACTCCCTTGACTCCAGAATGCAGTTATTTCAATATTCTTTTTATTCGCACAATAACTGTCTTCATTTAAGGCTCGCATATGTAAATGTTCAAAATCCTCACCCACTTCAGCAGTTGTTACTGGTTAACAACATTTCACACCTGAAATGTTCAACAAGTAATGCTGAAGGTTTGCAGTTTTATTAGTATTATTGATTTATGTTTATTTGCCGCTCCGATGAAACGGACATCCTGGATATGTTGTTAAATGAGTACAACCTGGAGTTAACATTTGGCAGAATGATAGCAAGGTATACATGTCTATTACTCTTTTGTTTTGTTTTGTGTCCTCTTAATGCTAGTTCTCCCCACGGGAATTAAAATGGCAGGCGAATGTGTGACAGGGTAACCCATGGCTGTACCTCTCGCAGTCCATATGAGCCAGGGGATCTCAGGACTTCTTGTGTCTGCAAATGTTAATTTAGATGTAGTGTGTGCTCAGAGTAAGGGCAGCTCCTAATCACTGGGTATATGATAAGGTAACTTTATTTCATGTGCTGTTTGACCGTCACCTGCAGCAAGCAGTGATGCATTGATGAAATCTTAAACTAGCATGTGATGGCCCAAGGAAAACAGACCTTCTGTTGTGTCCTCTTCCATGGCACAGTGAATTCTGTTGTTTTGCTGACCGTGGTTAATAATTATTAACCTTGGGGAAAATGAAGTGAACTGAAACTTAATTTGTCATCTAGACAACATAGGCAAGCTGAAGACCAAGTCGGAGTTTGAAGCAAATATTCAAATAATGAAAGTTTTGAAACATTTTGTGACTTATTGAAATAGGGTGAGGATTTTTCCCCGATGGGTTTTCTCCGCTTCTTGTCTGACAAGTTGATTGTAAAACAAGTGCAATACAATGACAGTAGAACTAGGGTGATGTATAGGGTCCTGTGGGGTGTATTATAAACTGAATTTTACGTACTCTGAGAGAACCTCAACAGAGCTGGGTTAACTAATCCTGATTGCTGAAATCAGCTGCGATGGTGGTTGTCTTCGCTAGGTTGACACTGGGTTTTTTAGGCTGTGTCCGAATTCAGGAGCCGTACGCTTCTAAAGCTTCATTTGAAGATGAATGTGTCACAGCAGCACAACAAGGCTGTCCCATTTCGAAGACTCCTTCAAATGCGATATGCCTTCATAATGCCTTCATCGGCCTCATCCTTCGAAGGATGCAGCCCATGAATTTGGACACAGCTGTAGTCAGAGTGCATTCACATAAAAGTGGCAGCGTCACCATTACAAACTAAGGATAAATAGGGATATAAGGATAAGGGTCATCCTTTGACTAAATTGTAGGTATGGGCAATACTACGGGTTTTCTTTTTGATCTGACACCGAGTAATACCTCCTCCACCTCACTCCCTTTTGGAAATACTTGGTATTGCGTCGGGAAAAAAAACGATGGTATCACTCATCCCTGTTATTTAGTCAAATGGCAGCTTTTTTATAACGCTGCATTTCTTTCTTGAAGGGGTGGAGCTTGTGCCTGTTTTAATCAGAAATCCTGAACATAAACATGATTGGGGCAGGTTAGGTGTGCAGTGTAATTCGCTGTGGCAGTATAACCCATTGAAAAGTGAGCTAGGATTCATAGAACCCAAAACTCTGAAGTAAGCCTCAAGAAACCTTAAGCCAGTAAACTAAGCCAGTGATCGCACTTTGTGGTACACCCCTCTTATCACACAAGAGGATGTGGATTTCCCAGCCTGTCTTTTTAATGAAGAGCCTGACCAATGATTCAGAGAAGCTTGAGTGTATAACTTCTCATATTGGCCCCATTCATTGTTATGGGACTGTGTGTCTACATACTAAATATGATATTAAGAGTCTCAGGCAGAGGGCAAAGCCACTTTGCTCATGTTTTTGGTAAAATCTGGAAATATGTATTTGGAATTGTAGAATCTCACTGGTTGAAGCAGAAAAAACAGAAATAATAAATTAGCAGAGAATTTATAGGCTCTTCTGTAGATCCAGGTGCTGCTGTTCTCAAAATCTCACTGAAACATGAGCATTGTACAGCTATAATGCTTATATCATTATGTGAATGTGTGTTTGTAACTGAATTTTTAATATCCCTAAGGAAATTGCCTAATTAAGGTTTCCTGATTATGATTCAAATACAAATTTTGACAGCAGTTTTAACTGAATTGTAAATCTATGTGGAGAGATACGGTTGCTATACTCAGTGAGAGGTTCAGCTATATTCATATCTGAGCTTCTCCACCAAGACCCTGCTAGGCTGCCAGTACATCAACCTCCTGAGCAGCTGCGTTCTTTGAGCTCCCTCTTCTGTCACTGTAAATTTGAGATGCAGCTTGCCTTTCCATGCCTTTTGTGGATCTGACAATTGGCAAGCATTTGATAAATCGGTCTGTCTGGTGTCTTATGTGTCTGATTTGACGGGCATTTCCTGTGGTCTTAGCATGGTGTCCTGCTGTGTTGCCGCTGTTTGCCCAAATTAGTGTAACAACCAGTCAGCTTAACTGATTACATCAGTGTCACATCTTTTTGCAATAAGTAGTTGTCATTATCTAGGAGTCTTGGGCATCTTTGCTGCTCATCTTTAAGCTCTCATATAGAGTTCCCAATTACCCGATTTAAACTTGATTACTTGGTTGTTAAAAAGCATTGATTTAAAATGTTTCCTTCTCGACTGTGCACACAAGATGAGGGTCCAAATAAGGGTCCGAAGCATCGGTCGTGTGGAAGCGCTGCACATTAAAAGTGAAAGAAAATGTCAGTTGTGCAAAGCAGAACTTAAATACTGTATCACCACAGCATGACAACAATGCAAATAAATCTTAAAGGAAGACATTTGAGTTTGACAGACTCCAATAATGCGAGATTAACCATAGATACTTGGCATTTAGCCTCTCATAGTACCTTTGTCATTACTTAGACTTAAATTTTCTTTGGCTCAATTTACTGTCTGATTCCTTTATGTCAGAATAATTCCTGCCAAGGTGAAGGTTAGTCTAGTCGCTTAGCTGCATCATTCTACATAATAAATATAATTGATAATTTTTTGCTAACATATTGTGCATTTTGGAAATGGCTGAACAATACTGGAAAAAGTTTACATTGCAATAAGTTAAGTTGTGATAATTATGTTCTAAAAAGTTCTATTTGGCTATATAGTTAATTATCTATCAACAGAGTTTGTCAAATAAGTTGGTGGTGTTGCCATGAGGTATGCCAACAGACAGAGCAGTGGAGACAAATCGCATGCAATCCTTCAGCATTGACTCCATGCAATCCAAAATATTTCAATATTCAGAAGATGAGTCACTTTTTATGACCAGTTCTTGCTCACTTTTCTCCTCTTCACTCATTTTTTGTTTCATTTCTCATAAGTTTTTGCTAGGTTGTTTCCCCTGACCCAAGTAAAAGTGTTTTAGTGAAACTTGGTGATGGCTTGAACCCAGCAGACTATCGCGGTCCTTGCAATGTGATAACTGCATCCGCATGAAATGCGATGTCCATATTAACGCTGCACAATTTTGCATGTTGCATCCTTTGTGTGTGTAGCTTTTCGGCAGATTCACCAGATTTCCTTCGGCTGTCCAAAAACATGCACCTTAAGTGCATTAGAGTGACTAAACTGAATATTTGTGACTGAGAGTCTGCCCTGCAATGGTTGGTTGATATTTGTTGTGTTGGGTGATATTTGTATTATAAGTGATTGCGTATTTTGGACTGGCAACTTTCTAATGCATTTGCCTTTAAATATATAGAACATACTATCTTTTATATTCATTTTTTATTTCATGTAAATGTCGCTACTTTGCATACCTCACTAAAATGACCAGAGTAAACTAATATTAAAACCTAAAATGTTAATTCACTAGCTACATTATGGGACACCGTGCTACTTTTTTTTTCTGGCTGCTGTGGTTTGAGCCAAACATGGTGTTTTTCACCTTTTAGAACAGAAGCAGTGGACTTGTTGTGGATGCCACTTAACGGGTGATAATTGGCTTGCAGGTGAAGATCTGAGGGGTGAACTCAGGATGCAGTCCATGTCTGCCTTCATCAGCAGCCACCGTACCGGACCCCCTCCCATCAGTCCTGGCAAGAGGAAGTACAGCGCAGACCAGCTGAACGACAACACAGAGAGCGAGCACGTTTCCAAGATGAGCCGCCTGTTTGCAGCTCAGATGTAAGTGTGTACTATAAAGGAGGGAAAAAAAAAAACACCTCATTGTGACGACTTCCTGAGAGAGAGTAGCCCTAATGTGTGTGGCTTGGTTGTTTGAAGTCTTTCATACCATTCATCTGTGCCTCATTTACTAGAATTAGTACATTCTTGTCCAGAGTAGGCTTCAGTTCCCGGTGCTGTTTGATCTGTTATCTCTTAATGGGCACATTCTCCTAATCCACCTTTTGTCATATTTTTTGAGACACGGAAGTGGGCGACTTGCCATTTCACGCCAGGTGGATGCTGATTGGACAGATGCGGTCATGTGGTTTTCAGTGGATCCCCTGCTGTTGGTTGTAGGTGGTCTGATTTAAGTGTCGTGAGGCCGTCTTTAAATTTTTACAGTGAAAATTCCCATTTCCCCTTTAATACAGCAGGATATGGTTACCAGGCAAGTGGTAAAGGAAGTCTTAACTTCTTCAGCAGAAAAGTTTTAGGAATCCGTTGGCAAGAGCTGGTATTTCCCTCAAAGGGCCGAGGGTGCTTGGCTAACCCCTGCAATGTAACTGCTGCCGAAATATGAACATAGGATGGTGGCTGTTGAAACTGAGAAGGCTCTGATGGTACTTGGAAGATAAATGAAATTCCTTCTAATGAAATGAATGGGCATCAGCCAACAGCATTTTATCCCTCTGGAGGCTGACATAGCAGCGAGAATGATGATTGGACGCTTTTCGAGCCAATATGAACTGCATGTTGTGCTGAGTCTCGGAGGAGCCGCTGACACTGTTCATTCCACTTAACATGGGACCTCTGTGCTTGTAAGGCCCTGTTAGGTTGCCGGTCAAGGCACCCAGTCCAGTGGATCAGGAATCTGCTGTCGGGGCCCTTTTGCTCAAGACACTTGTTGTGTTATTTGTCAATGGGTTGCTGTAATCAGGTTCAAATCGTCATTGATGAAGTTTACAGTTTCAGTCCAGCAGAATGGACTGAAGGGTTCTGATAGCTTGAATAGTAAGGGAACATTCTTTGTATGTTCTTCGGACTGTCTTACCTGCACAAAACGGTGCTTTAAAGTAAAATAAACTCATGGAGCCCAGAGTAGCAGCACAGCAGACACGTTTGTATCACTGGTCAGTAACTCCTTCATCTGAGTTCGGGAAACATGCCATTAGACGTCATCAACCAGACTGGACAAACGTGGTATATTTCTGACATGCTGATCATGTTCTCTGCATTCGGCAGTGTAGCCATGTCCCTGGAGAATTAACTGCACAGAATAAGTAGATTATCATTTGGCTTGATTTTTTTTTTGCATGAATGCAATACATGCATGAAATTGTGTAGGGCTGCATACTATTGGAAAACTTCAAATACCGTGGTGTGTTTTTATTTTATCGTGATAAATATTGTGAAATATTGATGAATGTTGTGAAAAAGTCGCAAATGAACCCAAAATAAACTATAGCCAAGCAGAACTTATTTTCAATGAGTCTGTCAAATAAGTTGTCATTTGCTTTTGCTCTATATGTTCTTTAAATTCAAAATCCAGTAAATATTTCCATACAGCAGAAGGTTAATTTCTTTTAGCAACCATTTGTTGACACTTTTCCCCACCTCATTCATTTTTTTTTTAAATTTGTCACAAATGCACCACACTGTCTATGAGTGAGTCCAACAGCAAGGATGGAAATGATTATGATTTGCTCATCTGAAATGGATGGATCATTATATGGTAATGATAACATGCCACCTTATGTCATGGTATATGATGTTCTCTTTAATGGTCGCTTTTCCACTGCACCAGGCACATTACTTTCGGTACTTCAAGAAAGTACCAAAAATATAGTACTTCAAGTTGTTGGTTTTTCGCTGCCCTAAATACCAGTCTTGGCACTGAAAGACATTTGTACTGAATTTGAAAAATGGCTGTGTGTTTCAGGGCTGGCCGATGTGCAATATTAATACCAACATCGCCTGTTCTGCATGTGCAATTCTTACTTCACCCATTAGCTAGATAAAGTTCAGGCTTTTTAAATTCTGTTTTCAGACATTATAACACGGAGTTTAAGTTTCGTTAAACATTTTTACTTTATCATTGGGGGGAAAAAAGTTTTGCAGTTTTAATTATTATTCATTTTCAAGATTCTAGTACATGTTTAAAGATCAGTTTAAACCTTTCCTCTGCTGCTTTTCCATGAGCTCTGCATGTGTTCTCCAAGACAATCATAATCATTTTCATCCTTGCTGTTTACATCACTCCTCGATGGGTTTTTGAAAAATTTATGTTAACTTTTTTTGTTTTATAAATACCCCAATATTTATCACAACAAAGTCACATTGCAGTACTTGGAAATTTTCAATTACCGTTCTGTCCTAGTATATTATACAAAATACTTCATTCGTCATGCTGGTTCTACCGACCAGATCCCAGTTGAAGCTTGGGTCGCTTAATTTGTCCACACAGCATTTATTTATTTATTTGTTTATTTATTTACCTACCTAGTTTTATTATTGTTTTCTGCGTTTGCAGTGGTCTTCGAGACTGTGGTTGTAATGCATTTCAGTGGCAGGTTGTTTGCTTAGCTGTTCGAAAAAGAAAGTATTTCAAGTCCCACCATAAAGTGCCGACGCACCAAAACCTTCCCCACTGGTGTTTTGGTACTGGAACTTTGGGTATGGCCGTTTTCTTTACCATAATTGAATGGCTAATTGAGCATTTCCTTTCTATTGTTAGAAGTTCATATGCCGGTCCTGGATGACTCGTATGTTTGGCACAGTCATGTATTGTTGTGTCTCTCTGGAAAATAAAATCATTACAGAGAATCGTGATCTCAATTCTAAGCAAAAGAATCGTGATTCACATTTTTTTTTCAGAATCGTGCAGCCCTACTGAGTACAGATAATGTTACCATGGTGACTCTTCTACACAGCAGCTTTCTTTTATTTAAAAAAAAAGAGTAAAATTCTTTACTTTTTTTTCTCTCTCTCAAGTAGTATGTTAAGAACAAGTAATTTTCATGTGTAGGCAGATGTGCATGTTTGCTGTCGATTTTTGTTTCTGTTCTTGCTGGTACTGCATTGAAAATGTTGGCACCCATGCATGGATGAATGTCTTAGCTGTCAGTTAAACACAGCTTATAACATATGTGACTGTTAAGGTCGCTGCTACTTTTATGGTAATTTTTTTCACCATAATCATTAAACAGACAAAGAATGTCAGGTCTGGTCAGATTGCTCTGAGGTTTACAGAGAAGTCTCTTCACCCAGCTGTTTTTGGCTGTGTGTAGCGGACACCTGACCCTTTGGGGCTGTGTGGTTAGGTTGGCTTTGGTTATGCGCCCCTCCCTCGTGGGGCTCCAACAGCTGGTGATGGGGGGGCTACCTCCCACAACTGAGGCGCTCTTGCAACCGCTAATGTTGGAAAAAGATCTGAAGGCCAGGAGGAACTAAAGGGGCTTGTGGTTTTTATTTTGTAGTTTGGAAGCTCTCTGAAGAGGTAAAGCACCTGGAAATGAATCATAATATGCAGCCACTGAATTGGAGTAATAGGGTAGTCAGAATTTTAACCCCAGTTCCAGGAGTAATGACTGTCCCCTCAAATTTAGGTTTTAGTATTATACCTATATAGCGCTATCGAACAATTGTCCACATTATATTTGATTTTGCTGTGTGTGTGTGTGTGTCTGTGTGTGTCTGTGTGTGTCTGTGTGGGTTTTTCTTTTCTCCCCTTGTTTTTTCTTTGGCCATGAGCAAACCCTGTGCAGCTCTG